>JAZKJV010000983.1:0-560615 GCA_037367405.1 Ottelia alismoides
CTCCTTCGCGTATCCTTCCCACCCCCACACCCTCAGCCCTTGCCCTCCCGTCGTCCCCTCCTCGAAGCTCCGACCCCGCCGTGCCCGCCCAAGCCCCACCCTGCCTCCCTTGCCCCCCCCCCACCCGCGCTGCTTGAAGCATGGCCCTGCTCGCATCCCCTGCCCTATCCCACTCCTCTGGTCGATGCCCCCCCGGCCACTGCCTCCCCCTACTCAAAGCCCATGCTCCCCCCCACCCACGTCGCCTGAAGCCAGGCCCCGCCGGCCCCGCCTCCCCCGCTTGAAGCCAACCCCGCGTCCGCACCGCTGCCCCCCCCCCCACGAGCGTCGCCCTCCCCTGCTTTCCCTCCTCCCGCCTGTTGGTCGAAGCCCCCCCTCCCCCGGCGTCGCCTCCCCTGCTTTCCCCCCTCCCCCCCCCCCCCCCCCCCCCCCCCGTCTGCCGCTCGGTTGAAAGCACCCCTACCCTCCGTCCTGCCACTCGATCCGAAGACCCCCTCCCTCCGCCGGCTCGATTCAAAGAACCACCCCCTCCCGCTCATCACTCGATCGAAAGCACCCCAGCCTGCCGCTCGATCTGAAAGACCCCCCCCCCAGCCCCTCAGCCGCTGCTCGATTCAAAGCCCCCTCCCCCCTGCCCCATCGCTCAATTCGAAACCCCCCCCCCCCCCACTTTTTGCCCCTCGCCCTCCCCTCAAACTTCTCCTACTGCTCAATCTCTTCCTCGTTTGCTTCATCATCACCGATCTTCTCAACAGTGCATTCACGACTATCCTCCTCCGTCGCAACAGCGTCTGATCCAGCAGAGCTTTTGATCGTTGGTTGTCAACACGAGAGAGAGAGTATGACTTCGTCCATAAAAATGAAGAAGGAAGGAGAGAGAGTGGAGAGGAAGAGGGGAAGAGAAGAAGAAAGGAGGGGAAGTGGAAAGAAAACCTACCCTTAGATTTGCTATGGTTAGATTAACTCAACTTAAACCCAAACTAGTTAACTAAAAAGTCTCAAATAACAGTAGGGTCTATAGGGTAAGACGGAGCAAGTTTACGAGGTCGAGGGAGGAATATCGATATTTCAAAGGTCGTAGAGGTAGCAAAGATTCTAGGGTCCTGCCGGTAAAAATCCTAAAATCAAATAATCAGCTCTTCAAACGTCTGGTACGTGATAAAGAAGGCATTAAATTTATTGATGTTTAAGAAGAAGGCTACACCAATGAAGTAGATGGAGTTGAATTTAAAGGCAACCAAAAAATTTATTGGGGAAAGGAAGATAAAATTAAGTGATATTTACACCTATAATCCTGAATAATTCTATAATACATCAGGAATCCTCTATAATCACGAATTACACTCAAGACTCTGAATAGTGCTTACTCTTACCCTCATAATCTCGTGTTAACTTCCATTTAATTTTCCGTTAATTATAACGGTGTCCGCCAAGTATTTACATTTTACCCCTTTAAGTTTCTCTTTATTCACTATGGCCCCTCCCCTTCCTCTCCCAACCCTCTCCTCCTCTGGCTAGGTAACCCCCTCCCCTACCGATGTCCTCCCACTTGAAGCCCTCACCTGACAACCTAACCCCATCGTCGAAGCCCGAAACGGGTTGCAGGCCCCCTACCCCCTGTCGCGAAGATGATCCGCCTGCACCCCATTACAAGCTCCCCCGTCGACCTCCCTCCCCTCCACTGCAGCCTCCCTTCCCTGCTCCTTCCTGCGGCCCCCCCCCCCCCCCCCCCCCCCCCCCCCCCCCCCCCCACCCCCACCCCCCACCCCCCCCAATCATCGTCATGCAATATCCAATCGACCCTGCCTCACGAAACCCCCTCCCACCCAGCCCTGCAGCACCCCCCCCCCCCCCCCCCCCCCCTCAAATCCTAGCCTTAGATCAAAGATTGGTTTAGATTACTCACTCATATGGTTGAGTTTAATGAACTAAACTAACAGAAAGGTTATGGGCGTAAAATAGAGCACTATTCAGGGTCCTGGGTGTAATTCATGATATAAAGGATTCCTTGTGTAATTATAGAATTACTTCAGGATTACATGTGTAAATATCCCTAAAATTAGTCTATATCAAATAAGGTGGATGAGATGATAAAACCCTAGCTCCACATGGAAATAAGAGAAAAACCCTCCCAACGCAGGAACCATCGGATGCCGAACCAACGGTAAGGATACGTCGCGGACAAAAGAAAATCCCCATCGTCGTTATATTGTTTCCCCAAAAGAGCTCCCCTTATCCACTTGCCATCGGCGCACACCCAACCCAAACCCACGCGGCGGCGAGAAGAAAGAGCAGCAACAGCAATGGCGTCGAGGTCCGCTCTCCTCGTCGAGGCTCGGAGGCCCCTCCGATGTCCTCCTCGTGGCCGTCTCCTCCCGGCCTCGTGCCATCTCTTCTCCTCTCCCTCCGCTCCAGGAGGCCCCTCTCCTGGGCGTCGTCCTCTGCGCGGCTCCCAAGCCGGCAGAGACGGAGACCAAGGCCCGGGTGCAGAGGGGCATCACGAAGCCCCGCCCGGTCTCCCCCGAGATGCAGGCCCTCCTGGGCGTCTCCGAGATACCCCGCACCCAGGCCTCAAGCTCATCTGGGCTTACATCAAACATCACAACCTTCAGGTTTTATATATAGCTCTCCCTCTCTCTTTACAACTACCGATCGAGGCACGCGTCACAATGCTAGAAAGTAGCCTCTTTCGAGTATTTGTTGTTTGGTAGCTTGTCTACAATCTTTGTGCTTAGCACCTTGACACCACATCACGGCTTGGCTGCTATATCTGTTGTGTTTTTGCTTATCAGACGTGCGTTTTCTAACATGTGTCTAGTTGGTATCTTGATGAGAGCTGAATAACCATGTTTACACTGCATCCGCTTCGAACGATTCAAATGCTATAAAACAAACAGGTTATGTGCTTGCGCACATATTCGGAAGAACCATGGTGGAAATCTCGGTTCGGTCTCCTGTCATCACAAGTTGGTTAATGCAGTTCAGAAAATCAAAGTGGAGGAGGAGGACAAGAAAGGAGTGGAGGAGAATACACAATGGGTCTGTTCATCCTTACTGGGATGTATGGGTTGGGATAACCTCATGTGAGCTGTTTGAATGACTATGAGGGTTGGAATAAAGAATGAGATGTGAGAAAACCCCGTTAATCCCCTTGAGCATTGTTACTTTCTTTTAGATTCATGGTTTATGAAGGAAACATATTGGTCTTTTACATGCACAAGGAAAACTTCACTTTTGGTGTCCCATGTTTGTCTAAAACAACAAGTCCGTGTTTCAGTAGATCAAACACCCAATAGTGAAGATATATTTCAGTCGAGGCATTGGTCACATGATCTTGAAATTGTACTGGATCCTGATAATGCTGGTTTGTGTGGCGTTTGCAATTACCTGTTTTGTTCCATCCTATTTGTCCTAGGTGTTGGCTGTTGTAATGACTGCCTTGTTGTCACTTAAGAGCTTCAGAGGTGCAGACGCCGATGCCGTGTCTTTCATATTAGAAAGCTTGGTCAAATCATCTCAGTGAAGCTGTGGGCCAAAATATGCTTCTTCTTCTTCAGTTTTGCTCTTGTTTTTCTAAAAAAAGGGTTTCCTCATGTTATGTCTGCAACAGATTTCCTGCTGACTTAAATATCTCAATTGATCATTGTGGTTCTTTCATTCACACCCCATGAACTTGAAAAGGGAGTTAAATTAGCAAGTAATTTGCTTCAAAATTACGAAACTGATCCAAGACACTAGAGTGAACAATTTCATTAATGTCCTTATTTATGGTCTTCAAATATTTCTAAGCAATATTTTTTAGTCTTTGAATTGACGACGGTAGCATTTTAGAATCTTGGCCAATTTGAGCAGTTTTGACTCATGTGGCTATTTTCCTTTTTTGGGTAGGAATGGTAAGGCAAACAGTCGCCTTGGCTTAATGTGGAAATTTGAGTGTTTGTAATTTTTTGTTTGGTTATGATGAGCCCGGATTGGATTTTGATGGGAATATAGTATTAGTGTCTACTTCTCGTTCATAACCATGATAAATGACAGACTTTTAGGATGTTGGTTTGGACATTCAATTTATGTTAATTACCCTTTAATGAAAAACAAATTGATGACGTTCTTTAATGGTTCAATTTGCAGGATCCTGAAAACAAAAAGATAATTGTGTGTGATGAGAAGCTGAAAACCATATTTGCTGGCCGTGAGCGCGTTGGATTTCTAGAGATTTCAGGTCTTATTAATCCTCATTTCTTGAAGTGAGTGCATCTTTGGAGTTTTTTTTGTTGGGTGACCCCAATGCTAATAGGTTTAGGCTGGTAGTGTATGGAACATCAACAGTTGGCTGGCTGAAATTCTTCAAGTAGCTCGGTAGCTATAAATTGTCTTTCTGTGATTTAGGGCATTCTGTCAGCTAGTTTTATTTCATTTTCAACTTCCATATTATGATGTGCTTATTTTTTGTGATGAGATTTTTAGAGGGTAACTTGTCTTCCTGAAAAGATATAAACTGGTGAATATGCTTTGAACATTTTAGTAATTACTCCATTATCTATGTTTGAGGCGTGGTCTTGAATTTAATCTGAATCCACCTTCCCATTATCGAAAAACAAAAAGAGCATTCATCCGAATTAGAGTTCATATGAACTTTTTTCTATGAGTCAAATCATGGTGCTAATGAGGGGGAACGGACCGGACATATGGCAGGTAGGCAGTAATTTTCCACTGCAAAAGAATGAAAGTTGATGTTGGTTTTGTTGGTTAACAGACATATACTGTAAATATTTACTGGAAGTATTAGGTGAAATTTCCTCCATTGTTTTTATCTGAAATATGCTAATCTTTCCTGGTTTCCTATCCATCACGCCTCCTACAATCATCTCATTTTATTCATTCTTGTGTATAGTTTCACTAAACAGTGGCATAGTTTGCAAAGGATCAGCCCCCTACCAATAGTCCGGCCTGGAATCGGCCAATTGATTCCCACCCTATTGTTCATATCATGTTTTTTGTTAGAATGAAGCGTGTACCCTGCAGCTTGCTGTGCTCTTTAGCTCCCTCTGCAATATGAAAAATATGGAACATAATAAATCAAAAAAACAACTCTGCAAGTTCATACCCTGAAGTGTTGGAGGTCACTTTGAAAGGCTCCTTTACCTGATCCTGTTGCTAAATTGTCTTCTTTCATCGTTTCCGCTATTCTCGTCTCACACAGGTTGGTCACTAGACGGCTGCTTTTTTTTCTGTCCGAACAATTTTCATTCTCTAGTTTAGGCTGGTGATGGATATTAGTTACCATGCTGGGACTCTTTTAGGCCAGAGGATGTGGTTTTTTATCTTGTGGGCCAACTATTGCTATGGTATGTTGGTGAGAGCATTACTTTTTTGTTTGCGGTTTCTTTCTCGCAGGTGAAGAAGTTCAGGTGCTATAATTGGTCTTCAGAGTCTTGCTGCTTCTGATGCTTTCTTCTCTGTGTGATGTGCCGATTCTCCTTGTCCATTTCCTGCTATTTGAACATAGGGGTTCCATACACTTGGTTTTTTGACTTAAGGGTAATGCTAGAAAACGTAGTATGGGCAATGTATCTATTTGAAACCTGAAATTTTTTTGTGACAACCCAAGGAATTCGTTGTTACAACCATGCCCTTTATGCTTTAATAGGTATGCTGCTACTGTTTGATTCTCACCTACGGAATATATAGAATGCCTTAATTGAGCTCATTTGTGGCAAAAAGTAGGGAACCCCGGTTACTTGTTCATTGGAGTTAGTTTGGAATTGTGATGTAGGGTTATTGATGCAGCATTGAATTCCGAATTAGGGTAAAATTAGGGTTTTGGTTAATTTAGGGATTGTCATAGTTTCAATTTCATCCAAGCAAAGTCTAAATAGGGTTTTCTATCCAATTTGAATCGAGTGCAATTTTGATTTTATTTAAATAAAGAGATTGCATGTGATCTCTAGTTAGTTGGTTGATTGAGTTAACTTACGAGTCAAATTAGAGATTAGTTTTTTTTTTATTTTCCAACCCTCTTATAGTGGTTAGGCTATGAGTCATTGTAAAGAGACAGTCCAAATTAAATTAAGTTTTCTCTATTATCTCGCTCCCCCCCCCCCCTCATGCAATCTATGCATGCTCTCACCAAAATCCCACCTTGTGTTCCTATCTCTTCCTCTCCTCTCTATTTTTCTTATCATGCGATTTTTGTATGTAACATCAATTGGTCTCAGAGCATAGATACAAACTGTTCTCACGATCTAACGATCCTTCTAGGTATTCGAGGAAGTATTGATTGAAAGTGCTATGTCGTTAAATAAGTGCACAATTTGAAGGCACTTTTAAAGATTATCCAGATTTGTTTTTATCTTCAAGATATAGTGAAGCTAATGTGAGATTTGAGGGTTTTACAATCTTTGAAACCACATGAAATTGCATTTCCAAAATCTCTAGTGGAAATGCCATAGCTCATTAATATAGTCAAGGATAGCATCGATGAAGCTTCATGGATGTTGCCCTTGTCATTGCCTTTGCATGTCCCTCACGTAGTTGCCATTGCTATCCTGTAGACATTGTTGCCACCTTCCCCACACGGATGCGATTCCCATCCCTTCACTATCATCTCCAACAGCACCCTCAACTACTTCATGTGTATCCCTATGTAACATCTGAATCCGAATAACCCGGACACAATCTGATTAAGGGTTTAAATGATCAAGTTATGTTCAATTATTATAGAATAAACCCATATTGATCCGTTGATTGCAAATCAAAATTCGTTTCAATCTATGGTGAATTTGAATGCCATGAATGTCATGTGAACAGTTACCCATATATGAGGATGTCACACCCTATGATGAGTAGGGCTACTAATCGAATCGATTTGTAAAGAATGAACCTATGTTTGAGTTCGTTCGATAAGAAACATTTCGAGTTTGGTTCTATATAAGTTTGGTAGCATGAGTTTAAACCCTAAACCCTGAAATGAACGTTTGGTTTGATAGCAGTTTGTTACCAGTTAGACTTAAGTTCAAACTTGTTAAAATGAACATGTTTGAAGATGTAGTTTGATAATAAAGTTTGTAGTTAGATACATATTTATAAGAATAGAAAATGGTTCATATTGAAGTGGATTAAAGCTCCATATTGATACTTAGTTTCATTCACTCCAAAATATTTTGTGTTTACAAAATATATGTAAAGTCTAATCGAACTTGAACCTTTACCGAACATAAGTTAAGTTCGTGTTCGGTTCGTTAAGTTTATTGGACTAATATTTGAAATTTATGTCTAGTTTGTTTATTAATGATTGAACATATTTCGAACTATTATAAAGTGAGCGCTAAATGAACACGAACATATTCAGTTGAATTAGCGGCCCTAACGGTGAGAGCACTCAACCTCTGCTACTAAAACTATCCCAACACATCAGGTCTTGAGTTGGCATCCCTCAAACCCAAACATTAGGTCCCTTCAAATTCCCACCACCATATATTATATCTCCTACTGTAGTACCACCGATATCGTTTTCGGCTGCCATTGATACTGCATGGCTGAACTTCGAGAAGCCATCGCCATCAATCTGCCCTTCATTGTTGCTGCTACGGCCTTGCAGCCCGCCAATGCTGCCAACATCGATTAGATCCTTGACCTTGAACCCTAAACCCCGAATATTAATGCTACCGTCGATGCCCTAACCTCCAAAACTCCCACCTACTCATGCAACAGCGTCGTCATTGTCGCCTTCCTCACCACCGCTGGACTTATCGGTGTAGTGCAGCACCATCTTGAATGAACGTCGTCGGAGCTCTCAGAACTAACACTAGAGTTCAATGCCACCAAAGACAGAGTTGTTGGACTCACGGGAATCATATCCCATGAAATTAGAAATAAGGAATGACTTAAGCCTTTTTTTAAAAGCCTTCCCACACAAAGTTCTTCGTCTAAGGTGAAAGTTGGGCAGTAGAGAAAATTTATTTTATTGAAGGGGTGAAAAATGCAAGTAAGCCCTCTTTCAAATCGCAAAAGAAATGTTGATGGCTGGAAAATGTCGACAATTATTAAGAAATCAATGGAACTATATGGAACATATTGCAAACCGAAGATCAATCAACTTATCAAGAGATTAGATCAATCAACTCATCAAGAGATTAGTTTTTCGTAATGACAGAGAGGCGTTACAAGTCAACGTTAAATTAAAATTAGAGTTTTCTCCATTATCTCCCTCCCTTTCACTCTCTCCTCCATGCAATCCCCGCATTTCATCCCCAAAACCTCACACAAGAGACATGTTTCTATCACTTGCTCTCCTCTTTGTTTTTTTATCATGTGAGTTTTTCTGTTTGCATTAGAAACATAACTTTTTTGGATTTTTTAGTAATAAAGATAATAAATAAAAAATATGCAAAGAGGAAATGTTGTTATTTTATTTTTATAGCAAAATAAAACAATCAATAAAATCCTAAAAAATCACAATGATAGAGCAGAGAAAGACCTACATATAAATATTTTAATTTTTCAAAATGTTGTAAACTCTATTGCTTATTCGCTACTCTAAAGTGGTCAAATTGTTGTATGAGCCAAGAACGATTTGTTAGAATCACACTTAAAGATTTTCAGTGAAGAGAGCATGACTTAATTTATAGCTAGACAAGTCCAAAGTCGAACTTAGTGACACTAGCTATGAAGCTATCTATATAGGTATAATATCTATTAAAAATTTTGATTTTTTGTTATTAGAATCAAAGATAATATGCATTCTGATTCTTTATCTTTTTCCGTGAAAACTTAATTATACCCAATGAATGTTATACAATACAAAACAAACATAAACAAATGCAAGGAGACTCTGAATTAAAGTTCTAAGCTCAAGATCCAATTAAGTAAAAAAATCTCAAATAATGTTCATTTAAAACTCTATTTTAACCTAAGAAACAATACACATAACCATTAAGGAATCTGAATCATTTAATGCAGGGAACACGTGAAGTATAATCAAGAGTTGAGTGGCCTAATTAAAATATACATGCAATGAGCTTTCCAATATCTATTTTGTTTCACAAAGAGGACCTAGGAGCTAACTATGGCATCTAAATCAATACTTGATCAACGAGCGTTTCGAATTAATAATTAAATAGATGAATGCCACATCAAAAAATAAAGTATGTCAATGGAAAGAGAGTTAATAGAGCTTTAAAACAAGACCAATTTCGTTCAATTTGGACTCAATATGAGTTCAATTTGAACACAATATGCACAAGTTATTCAATAATCAATCTAAGGAGCCTTTTTGCAATAAATATATATAAATAATTAATTAAAACTTGTTGAATACCCGTGCAAAGGGCTTATCTATGATTAACATAAATGGGAAGGGCTTAAATATAAATGTTATGGTGCACAGAGACACATATGAAATTTCAATAACCCGGCAGGGCCTTGGTGCAAATAGCCAAGAGGCAAGCACGTGCTAAGCGTGCGGGGCTAGCTTTAGCTAGAGGCTCAGGTAGGGATGAAAACGGTCGGATACGGATACGAATATAGATGTTACCATATCCTTATCCTTTTTAAAATTCAGATACGAACACGAATATCACACGAATGTGTAAAATGTAAAATCATATCCTCAACACACGAATACGAATGCAAAACGAATATTGGTAATTCGGATACGAATATTTGATAAATGAATACGAATTAATATACGAATATTATACTTGTCCAAATTTACATAAAAGCTATAAACATTTTAGGTTCGTAATTGTATAAAACGTATATTAATTTTTTTAATAATGAATATGTACATAAAAATAACTAAATAATAAAAGAAAATGTAAAGATATAAATAAATAATAAAAGAAAGCTTACCAAACTGACTTATTTGTATGCAGTGTAAGTATTGGTATCATCTAGAATTTGAACATTCGTATTCATATTCATATTTGTATCCGTATCCTTCAAAAAATGAATATTTGTATTTGTATCCTCAAAATTCAGCATTCGCATTCACATTCGTATTCTTCAAAGTTGAGGATATTATATTCGTATCCATATTCGTATTTGTATTCGACGAATGTTGGACATTTGCATTCGTATTCGCATTCGTATTCGCTAGATACAAGAAAGTGACATCCATATCCTCTATTTGACGAATGCAGATACGAACGGATACGAATATATTTGTATTCGTTTTCATCCCTAGACTCTGGACATTGTGTGGCTCGCGCCTCGGGCGAGGCTTGAGTCCACAATGGCTCTGAGGGTCGGAGCAAAGCTCGGGATGCGTTTGGATCGCAGAATCAAGCCAATTGAGGTTTAATCATACAACACATGTACGTCTCTAGGGGGTCAGCTCCTCCTCAGGCGATGGCATGCGGGCGATGCTCCTGCGGTGTCTTAGAAGGGTTTGTTTAATCTTGTCCTTCCAAAATTTTCCAATACTCTATTTTTTTATACATTTACATGCATGCCCTTATATTTTTACAAAATGCATAGTAATGATATTTTATTAGTAGACTTGTGCTCCTATAGTATACCAACATAAGCATAATATTGTGAATTTCTTAAGAAAATATAAGAGCATAAGTGAAATGCTTAAAAGTTGGGGGTCTAAAAGTTATTAAAAAAACTCAAAAAGGCATAATAAGCATATTTCATAAAATTCTTATAATGCATATATGTGATGTAAAAAATTAATAATCTTAAATTATTTAAACTCTAATTAATAATAAGTGTTGTTAATTTATTGCATCTGATAGTACGACTATGAAAACATCTTCTTTGTTTGTTATTGTTATAAGTGGACAACCTCATACACAATGGGAGAAGAGTTATGCGATGCTCATAAGACAAGAATGGGCAGGCGATAATGAGTTATTGGCCCATGCAAGGGAGAAGAGATAAAGGGCTACTATACTATGGGTATGTTTGTTACTGGGTTGGGGTGGGTTGAGATAACATCATGTGATTAGTAGTTGTTTGGATGGTTATGAGGGTTGGTAGAGGGTTGGAATACAGAATGTGATGTGATGTCACATTGATTTGTGATAGAATTGTAATCCAAAATCACCCAAGAATGCATGGGGTAAACCGGATTACCCAAGGGTAATCTGGTAATCAAACGATCCTTATGGGTTAGAATGCGACTATATTATGAATATTCCTGAAAAGTTATTTAGTTAATTTATTGGAAATTATTTTTTATCAAGAAATAGATTGTTGAATCGGTGGTTTATTTCAATTGATTCAGCCGGATTTTGACGGTCAACCCGAGTTTTGAATAGTTTTGACTTATTCTTATTTTCTGAATAAAAATCAGGTGGTTAAACATTTTTTCTTCGATTCTTGGTTTAACCGATTCAACCGACCAGTTCGGTTCGATTTTTAAAACCTTTATCTGGCTACATGTAGATTTAGTTCCAGATAACTGAAGCAAGGAGCTCGAGTTGGGGGGTTGAATGGATGGAATGGAGGGCTCGTTTGAATGAAGAAGATGGGACCCTAAATGGGTTTTTCTTCTTTGCAAGAAGAAGAATGGATCAATGTGGAGGGAGATATCGAGGAGGAGAATGGTTGATCGGAATGATGGGTGTAGGAGGTGTAATCACTAGCAGAATATGATGTTTAGACGACGTTTACAAACGTCGCGTTAGATCTATTTAAACGTCGTCTTAAGATACGTCGACATTTATTTAACGTCGCCAAGATATGTCGACTCAGCCTCGTCGTCCTAGACTAAGTCGACGTTTAACAATAAACGTCGGTCTTATCCTGTTACCAAAAGCGACGTTTAAACGTCGACCTGAGCATCTAAAGAAAACGTTTCAATACGCCGTTAGTATGTTTTCGCGACATTTGAACGTCGACCTTGTGCTATCAAAGACAACGTTTGAACGTCGGGCATCAAAGAATCAATATTTTTTATTTCTGTTATTGATGCTTTACTTTCTTGATTTCTATCATTGATACCATTTCATGTGCTATCATGCTTATGGGTCAACTCACATATTTTATATTCACGAGGATTTGAAAAAAGAAACTAAATTACTACAATCGTAAAATTTAGCACTGTCTATACACAGACTTTTGTTTACAATCTCCATTTTAAAATAGGGGATAAAAAAGTAACCCCCTTCTCCAGCAAACAAAAAAAATAAAATACAAATTCATGATCCAAGATCTGCGATCAGAACTTGGAGATGCTACTCGGCAAATCAAACATCGCATCGAGCTTCTGCTTCTCCTTGTTGAGCTTTGCCGTTTCGAGGCTCGATGCTTGCTTTCAACCGCCATCTTCTACGGCCTCACTCTAGTCTACACTGCGCGCACCACCTTTTGTCTCCAAGGAAGAAGCCATTAATGCCTACTCTCCAGCCGCTGACCTTCGAATATCTCCACTGTCGTCTGCCTCGAGCAAGCATAGCTTTATCTCCGTCCACTACAGCCATAAACTTATCGCTCAGCACCATCCGCATCTCAGCTTCGAGCAACCTCAAGGCTAACATGTGCAGCACCATCCTTATCAACGTCGTCCGTCCCACATCGCGGCCTACATTTGTTGCGTCAGTAGCATCCATGCCGTCGCTCTCCTTGTTGCCGCGCCTCCATTATCTTTTCCTCCTCTTCTTGGAGGCTTGATTTAGAGTGAGAGGAGAGTTGAGGGGAAGAAGAAAGGTCCCGAGGAGAGAACCTTTGTGGGACATGTGAGAAGGCAAACAAAAGGTATATAGTCGTAAAAGAAAAGAGGAAGGTGAACAGCCTCTGGCTTTAGAAAATGTCTGGACCAAACTCAACGTAAATTAATAACAACGTCGGTATATGATAACTTTTGCCAACATTAAAAATCAAACGTTGGCTTATGTTTTTATTCAGCGACATTAATATTAGCATCGACCTTGATCAGATCAAAGTCGACATTGACGATGCATGAATGTCGACTTAAATCAAATTTCTTGTAGTGAATACTCAACGATGGTGCAGGGTCATTCAAATCGAATAGAGAGTGTATGTGTGTGTAGTCGGAAATAAAATTGAGAAATTATGAAAGGAAAGAAAAGAGGATTGCATGGAAGTTGAAGATGATGGTCGGAGATGGAACAATGGCCTGAGCTGAAGCTTACAGTGCTCTTAGTCCTCACTCGACATGCACGACTATTGCCAAGAGCTAGAGCAACACCAAAATGAGTATTGCGAGAAGGTCAACAGCTTCGGATCTCACCGGAGACGAAGCTCTATCTTCGCTCAACTTTACTACCTCACTCTGTCATCAAGGGGAAGCAAGGGGCTCAAGTGAAGGCGGATAGTGCTAGTTGACAATGTTCGATGGATTTTGATCGAGGCAATGTTTGGATAAAGCATCAGTTTCAACTGCATGAGGTGGTTCTAGTGAGGTGGAAGGTTAAGATGAAGGGGTTGGCGAAGAAGAGGGTGGAACGAGCTATCGATAGCCACCAGACCGAGGAGAAGAGAACACATGGAGAGGAGGGGTTTATTCGGTGAAGAACCACCGATGAGGGAGTTTGAAGGTTGAAGGGACAACTGGCGAAGGTTGAAGATGTTGGATGACCATCTGATCATTTGATCAGACGACCTCTGGTGAGTTGCAGGAGGAGTGTATTGGACCATTTGATCATTTGATCAGACGGCCTCAGATGAGGCAGATATGGGTATCAGGGGACTGTATGATCGTTTGATCAGATGGTTGAGAATACAAGTGGGATGGATTAAGGAGGCATGTTGCATGGCATGCCCAAAGGCGGCCACTGACCACATGGTCCAATGAGATTAAAGATAAATATAATGAGAGAAAATTAAAATAAAAGATCAAATTATGTCAAATGAAAAAGTGTTCAATATAAAAGTTGTGTATCTTTTCAAGATTTACAACATTCATGAAGAACTCATATCCAAAATACATCATAATACGTACTAATATTTTTATAAGTATGTGTCAATTATTTTTTTTTTTTTTGCATTTTTAATAGGGTTATACTTACACTATATTACGTACAACATTAATCTAATTTTTAGAGATTTTATAGTTATGTAGAAAATACATCAAAAAAAGGAACATCGAGTCAAATATGTACAATATTTACTCGATGATTTGGTCTTTTATATATTTACTTAATTAGCATTAATCATATACATAGTGCATATTATTATTTAATCTAATTAAGGGCCCGTTCGGTAGGAGAATAAGCAAGAATAAGGATGGGGAATAAGGGGAATAAGGGTCTATTCTCTGTTCGGCTGGAGGATAAGAATAAAGAGAATAAGGTGAAATAAAGGTAGGTAAGGTGGGATAAAGATAGGAATAAGAGTGAAATAAGATGAAATAATTGGGAATAGTCGTACCACGGGGAAGCGTGTTAGGGGTTTATTCCTCTTATTCCATTCCTCCTTATGACCCAAACGAACAGGGCCTAAGGGATTCAGTTTTAGATTTGATTTACACAGAAGATTGAGATCTGAATAAGAATAATAATAAGAATAATAATAATAATAATAAGCAGATGAATCTTGGATTCTATCACCTACAAAAATTCAGAGAAGCACTTTTCAAATTAACTTGGTATTGCTCAAATTGAAGTATTTTTCAAGACAATGGTACAAGGTTATATGGAGAAAATCCAAATGTAGGTTATGCACACCTGTGCGGTGTATACGTACGAGTGAGTCAGAGAGATTGCAGTGGTTGTTGGGAAAAAGACGGATGTTACGCATCCTCGGAGTGGGTTTCCATCTGTAACCCATCACATACTCTGCTCTGCAGATGCCATTCCCTCTCTCCTTTGGGATTTGCAGAAGCCGCGTATGCAGCTGGCAGTGACCACCCCCACGTGACGCATCTCGTCTCTTGATCCGATCAATGTCCCGTGCTTTGTGGCACTAAATCAAACACCCATTAGTACTAATTAATATCCATGCATAAACCATTAGCTGCCTCTTTCCAGCATTCAATTCCATTGGTTTGTCTTCGGTCTGGTCCAATCGGGTCTGACCGTCGGTCCAAACCGGTCGGACCGGTGATGATGTCAGTATGACATCATCATTCCTATCGACTTGAAAAAAATCAGACCTGACTTAATTTAATGGTCAGACCGATCGAACCGATTTTTTAAATCGATAAAACCGAATACATATATAAGTATGAATTTATATATCAATGAAATAATCATTTAAAATGTCCAATCTTTCAATAGAATAAATGATCATCTATTTCGAGTAAAACTCTACAAAAGTTAGTCACATTTTCTATATTTATATATGAATATAATATTGTAACCATTTATTTATAGTTGCTTCTAGAACATTACTATAAAAAAGTATTGGCAGAACGTATATTCAAAAAAAGAGAGGGACATAACTATATCGTAGAAGTTAAGAAGGGCACAAGTGATGAAAATCCCATTATTTAACCTTTGTTTTTTGAAAAATTACCCAACCGTCCAAATTGGGTCAATCTGGGTCAACCTGGTCCGACCATTCGGGTCGACCTGGTCTCACCATCGATCCGACCCGATTTTTTTTTATTTTTTTTGAAATTAGTTACACAAAACTGGCCGAACCGACCGGGTCGGAGCCAGTTCCCGGTCCAACCGGCCGGACGCCGGTCTGATTTTTTAAACCCTGCTTCAGATCTCTCCTGCTTTATATATATGATATAGCCCCCCGTTCCCTCACTCTCAGCTCACTTCCTTGGCTTCACAATGAAGAGGTCCCTCTCCGCCTCAACATCCTTCCTCCTCCTCCTCCTCCTCCTGGCCGCCTCCTTCTTCCATGCCACCATGGCTGGATCAGGTATGATATCGACATCTTGTGCCTAAGTGCCGGAGAATTCTGGAAAATGCTTGGTTGAAATTGCGTGGTTTGCGTACAGTATTCTGCGATACGAAGTGCAAACAGAGGTGCGCCAAGGCGAGCATAGCGGACCGGTGCCTCAAGTACTGCGGGCTGTGCTGCGAGGAGTGCAAGTGCGTGCCGTCGGGGACCTACGGCAACAAAGATGAGTGCCCGTGCTACCGGGACAAGCTCAGCAGCAAGAAGCAGCCCAAGTGCCCGTGATCTGTTGTGTCTCGTCGTCGCCGCCGTCTGTTCCCTTAATGCGTCTATCGGGTTTTTGATCAAGGCTGTGTTGTGTCCGGATCTAGCTTTTGGTTGAAGCTGCTTCAGTAGATTTTGTCTCTGTTGCTGGTGCATCATGCTGCTTGTCTGTAGTTTTAGTCCATCTGTATATTCGAGTAAATATTAGCGAATTTTGAGTGGAGTGTCTTCCTGCTAAATTATGCTTTTGCTTATTTAGAAAATATCTGCATCTATACGTCGATTCCTAATTTTGATCCTCTTTTTGACACGTAGAACAGAACTTTAGTGTTCATCCTAAAAGGAACATTCTGTTTTCTTCGTTTTTTTTTCATGGTGTTCGATATCAGCAATATTTAAGGGCAAGAGTCGACTACGGGGTAAGAGATCAAATCAGTAAAGAATAAACATCATTATTTCTTATTCTACCTTTACTTATTCCTCGAATAACTGGATACTGAATCCACTTCAATGGTTGAGTGGTGGATCTAAGCAGGATTTGGATTCAAAAACTCTGCAGCAACAAAATTGTCATCAAATTGTTGGATGTCTCATTCGAGAGAGTTGCGTGTGTGTTTGCTTGCAGGATAATAATGAATTGGAATAAATTGGAGAAGCGAAGAGCTGGTCGGTGAGCAAAAGCAGCAGGATGGTGGTTCCCATTCTGTCGTATTTAATAGATTTTTATTAAATGACATCATCCCGGTCCATAGCACGGGAGCGGATAGTGCTGGCCAGCAGACTCTGCTGCAGCGAGCCACTCGATCAAGATTAAGCGGTTCGCATGAATTCGCACGGTCGGGTCCACAAAAAGATGTGAATTCATGCAAACTGCTCGATCTTGATCGAGCGGCTCCGAACGCTACAGCAGAGTCTGCTGGCCAGCAGCCTATCCGCGCTTCCATAGCACAACAGTTTAGGATGCTCAGATCCGTATTATTTATTCGGATTATTACATTTGTGCACTTTTTAGTTTTCGCAATTACACTGTCCCTACTTTTTTAAAATAGCACTTACACCCTTATATTCTTATAAAATCCACGGTATTATCCTTGCGGTTATGTAATATATGGCATAAGTGGTGTAGTAGAGTGGAAGGGCAATACTACAATTTGGCAAAACGGACAAAAGTGTCGTTGCAAAAAATGCAAAAGCATAATTGCCCTTCTTACAAAATCCTTTTATTTTAGACTCTCTAAGTCTACGTCCCTACGTTTTTGCAATTTCACTTGTGCCCCATGTATTCTTACAAAATTCACTGTACTGTCAAAACGATCAAGCTTCATCAAACATATTGTGATCAGCTCAAGCTTTCCTAAATAGATATTCATCAAACTCCTGAAATATTGTTGATAATGCTACAAGCAAAATCCTTGACGGCTCTCCTTTTTCAAAAAGAAAAATTCAAGCTGCTGCTTCCTTAGTAAAAAATTGAAGGCCCCTTGAATAGCATCTTACATTCTTTACAACTCCTACAGGATGTCTAAAGGGAGATGAAATTATCAAAGAGCAGATGCCAATACTCTACCTTCTGCCATTTACTAGACGAAAATACATAACTTGTACATGTTACTAGTAAGGTTGGTTGGAAGACAATCCATAGTTGTAGTAGCTCCCGTAGCCAGGCAGAGCGCTTCCAGCACCGCTGCCGCCAATAAAAGATGATGACTGAGCCCATTCGCCATACTGATACGGCCTGTGCACATTTGCTTGGGGGTTCTGGGATTCATATGAACTGTGGGTATGCATCTGATAGTTATAGCTAGGAGCCACACCAGGAGGTGGCGCAGCAACATTGTAAGGATACCTTTCCAATCCGCCATGGTAAAGCCCCCCATCATCTAATCCCAGGGAAATCGGCTGCCTGTTCTGGCTCGCAACTGGAGGCACACGGGAAGGATAAGCCCCCAGTAGGCGAGACCTCTTAAATTGTGATTTCGCTGCATCCGACTTCCTCTTCTTATCAGCCTTCGCCTTTTCAATATCTGTTAACTGCTTCTGGAGTGGATCAATTGGATACTCACTTTGAAGTCTGTAATCTTCGATACATTTGATAACCACTCTCAGTGCATTAAGTTCCACGGATGTTGCATCCTTTCCAGAAAAAAGGGAATTAGGAAGCATTCCCAAATGTAAAACACAGATGAACAGGTAAATAGCATCACAAGGAAGAAGGGAAGCATTTTGAAGACTAAGATTTGGATCTAATAATTATGTTATTTGCAATAGAGCTTCAGTTGCACAAGACACTTAAATTATTGGGTAAATTACAGTTTGGGTTCCCATCTATGGGTCCGATCTTAGAATGGGTTCCGAACTTTAAATTGTAACGATTTGGGTCCCATAGTCATTAATGTAAGGAATTTTTTGGGCGAATGATGAGAATGCCCTTGTTTAAAAGTTGAAACCAAGGATCGCCATATCGCGATATATCGTCGATATATCGGCGATATATCGGTATCGACAGGTCACCGATATATCGCTGATATGGATATATCGGGTATCGACATCTCAAAATAGAACAATGGATACAGGATGTCGACGATATGCGTCGATATATCGCCGATATATCGGCGATATATCGGTATCGACACTGTATCGATATGATGTCGATATCGATATGTCCTTCCTTGGTTGAAACTCAACTCCCATTCCCTTCCCAACATGGGCATATTCGTCATGAACTCCAAAATTTCCATTTCCTAAATGGTCCTGAGACCCGAATCGTTACAATTTAGAAAGCAGGACTCATTCTGGGATCTGACTCATAGATAGGGACCCAAATTGTAATTTACCCTAAATTATTCAACATCATATGCAAAGCACTGAAGAAATGAAAAATAAAGATAAAAAAAGAACCAAGTACCTTGGCACCAGCTGCCTCCAAGTTTGCCGTTTGAGCATTGGTCACTTCATTTAAGTATGCCTTCAGCAAAGGTACAGGTGGAAAGCTCTCCGTGAGCTCGAAGGCATGCGCAAAATGAACAGCATCTATATGCCTCCTGTGATTGACCAGTGCTTCAATAATACCTGTGGGAAAGCATGTTAGACGAAGTACCAGATTGACAACCGATGATTAAACAGGTAGCTTACAGGAAAAGGAAATTCTTTTATTTCACGCCGTTCCTATAAGAAAAAGGGTAAAAGGAAGAAGCATGCTGTCAACATATATAGTGCTGACCGATGATCCTTGGAGTGGGTTGCGAGGCAATGCAGCCTACAAGTACAGGACACCAACCTGGAATTCTCTGTGTTAATCCAAGGGAGCGGCAGAGATCAGGTGTCTGCTTGCGACGAGATACAGCAAGGACAAGCTTGCAAAGTTCATCTTGATCAAACTCGTTTATAATTTGGAAGGTTACAAGGAGCTGTAGGAAAGCCAGAGTTTCCAATGAAAAACCACGGGTGGGCTCTAAGTCCATGTTGGCCAATTTTACCTTCCAATCATCAGCAATTGCTTTAGCCTGCTGCTTGACATCCGAACTCAACGGGTGGCCATCACCCGGCTCACCCGTCCCCAACAAGGGTGCAGCAGATTCCATCAAAACTAGACAGGCTCTGCGAAGACCCTGTAGGATTGTGTCCTTCCCTGAGGAGCTAATGTGATCCGTGGGATAGATGCTCTTGAGAGAGTCCAGCACCAACTGGGCTGGATCAGTTGCACTTTTCAGCGCAATTGATATATCCTCACGTATGTTAGCGAGGATTTTCTTGTTATCAGAAAGGAAGTTCAAAAGTTGAGTGGCATCCATTTGTTGACAAAGTTGCACCAATTGAGGACGCAGCTCAACTTCTGCAGCCACAGCATCAACAGAATTATCTGACCTACCACCAAAGGATTTTTTCCCCAAGGCAGACGCCTGCTCACTTGGATGGCCACCTTTAGAGGTGCTTACCTTATTTTGTTTGCTCCCAACTGCACCATTTGGTTCAGGATGATCCACTCCATACTTCTTGTGTGCTTCGCGTATTTCTGCAACAGCAGCATCCTTGAGTTCCTGGAGTGAATCTAGCATGGCTAATTCCTTTTCAGCAAGTGCAAGTTTCTTTTCAGCAATAAGTGCATCAGATTTGGATTTCTTTTCTTCAAATGCACTTATTTTCTCTTGCAGTTCCACGAATTTCTTTTTCAAAGAAGTTTGACGGTTGTAAAGGTGCTCTTTTATTTCCTCCCAAAGGGGCAAATAAGAGCTACAAGAATCCCTTTGTGCCTCCAATTGAACGAATGTTTCACCAAGCTGCTCAACCATTACAGTGAAAGATTCAATGTCCCCTCCAAATTCAGCATCTGCCATAACTCTGATGAATCAGGAACTGATTATCCACCTGCAACAGAGATCAGAATGATGATTGACACTTGATGCACAAAACACAAGCATCTTAATTAATCAAAAGAACACGGAAGTACATGATAGTTTATCTACTTATTTGTGGAAAGTTGAGAATGTTTCGCATTTTCCTATGACGCACGTGTACTATTCCATGTATTATGATTTATTATTAATGCCTTTTGCATCCTTAAATCAGTGAGAAAATTAACAAAAAAATGATTTCACGAGAGTCTATCGAAGTAAAACAATTTACACAATTCGAAAGTAGAGGAAGAGGCCTACCCCCCTAACACTCGCTCCCCTCCCCATGGGCGAATGAGGTGGCGAATGGGGGATGACTCCCCGGTGCCTCATTTCTTCGGCTGGTTTGGCCAATCGCAAAGACCGATCTGGGATCTGGTTTCAGATTTCAAGAGTTCGTCCAAGGGACTTACTTTCCATCTTGTAGAGAATACATGGTTATGTTACTATATTTGTTTTCTATTCCATGGGTTGTTTCTTAACTTTCTTTACTTATGTATGTCTTTTGTAATTTACCCATAGGCTGCTCTCCTATATAAAAGAGTCTAGGGTTATTGGAATAATCAATTTTAACCCAACATGGTATCAGAGCGGCGGTCCTACACCGGAGCTCTTGTACCCTAACCCTATCCCCTCACCCACCGCCTAGCCCTCTCCCGCGCACCTCCATCCCTTGGCCCGTGCCTCTGTAACCTCGCCACCCATGCGGCATCGACCCTACAGCCCAACGACACCTGCAGCCCTTCAATCCCGCAGCATCGCCGCTCCCGTGGGTTTGCTGAACCGCAGCTCTGTGACCGCCCGCAGGCATCACCGCCCCCGTGCTTCTCCACTACCGTGGCCTTGTTGCCTTGTGGCCCAGCGGCTCACAGTATCGCTGCTTAGCAGTCCACAGCAGCCCCACGGTCTCATACAGACCCCCGCGACTCACGGCCTCCTCGGTCTCTGCTCATCCAGTCACCCTTGTGGTTCACGTAGTCACATCAATTCCTTCAAGGAAGTTGGTTGCGATCTAAGTCTACACATGCAAGCAACTTCCTCGATGTCAGTGTAGACACTTCTTAGTCAAGTCTACGGTCCTCGTATTCTACGATCGGCAAGATGTCAGAAAATAAGGTTGATATTCCCACCACAGACGCCTTCAGAGGTCCAACGCCCATAGTCAAGATGGATGGGTCTAATTACGAGTTGTGGGCCATGCAGTTCATGAGTCTAATGAAGTCAATGGGTAAGAAGCACATTCTTACTGAAGACGAGCCGACGGAGAAGATAGGATTGTATGTCACATGAGAGGTTGATGATGCATATGCACAAGTCTGGTTATATGGTACCTTAATACCATATATTGCAAACGATGTTCTACACCAGCCCACAGCTAAAGCCATGTGGGACATTCTCGCTGCCACGTATTCACATGCCAAGAATGGGATGAAGATCTTGCAGCTATTGCATGACATCTTTACTATTAAACAGAACGGTCATCCATTACATGCACACTATATTGCCCTGTGAGGAATGTTTCAGAAGTTTCATAGCTTCGTATCTCTCACAGCTACTCCGGAGAGATGAAGACATTCTGAAATGCTACAATGATTGGAGTTTTTATGGCTTCTCATGACCAACAATACGAGGTCGCTTCCTCTCAGATGATACTAGATGATGCTTTCATTCCTCCCATGGAAAAGGCCTTCCGGAGGTTGAGTAGGATCAATGTCCCATCCCCGGTGCCAAATTCATCTGCCATGGCAGTCTCTCGAGGGGGAGGTCGTTCATCTCAGATTTGAGGACTGACATCACGTGGTAGAGGTGGACGTGGTTGTGGATCACTATGTATCTATTGTCACAGATATGGTCATACGGAAGACACATGCTACTCCAAGCATGGTTTTCCAGCATCAGCACGTGTAGCACAACATGCCCAGCATCAGCAATCTGTTCCTCTCACATCTGATCAGTGTTATGACGACCATGTGTCTCGATTGAGGGACATTGTGCCCACATCTGGTACTCCAAAACCTTCTTAAAAAACTAGTTCAGACTTTGCTACTACTGCATGAGCAAACACCTCTCAAGTAGTGTTCATGCATTTGCTTCTTCTCATGGTACTGATATTTCAGAATGGATTATTGATTCTAGAGCTATGCAAGCACAGAAGCACGTGTTGGTGTACGTGCAGATACATAATCGTGTGCGGATGTGCGCACAGGCATGAAGATGGCACGCACAAGCGTGCACAAGCGTGCGTGCTCACGCGGAGAAGCACGCAGGCGTGCGCGCTGGCGCAGAGAAGCACGCAGGTGTGCGCTCAGCATTGTGCGCAGATGCGCAGCACCGTGCTCAGATGCGAAGGTGCGGCGGCGACGTGCGGTGGCGTCAGAAGGACCGCCTCGGGCTTTTGGTGGGGTCTAGGGTTTTGCGTACAGGCTCTGGTCTAGGACCGTCACTATGATACCATGTCGAAAGGGAACATAGAAATTCTATATTCAACATAGCCCCGAGGCTCTCTTATATAGGAGAAAGCCCTAGGGACAAATTACATAGATAGCCATAAAGAAAAGACAATTATAAAATAACACCGCTAGAAATATAAATATCTCAACAATTACAATAATATTTCAAAGATTTGTTCGAACTGGTAGGATTCACGGTTTCTCTCACGATCATATATTATATGTTAGACAACATAACATAAATTTCTTCGATGTATATTTAATCGTACTTTTAATTACAATAATATTTCAAATAGATATGTATTGTTTAGTTCTTTCACACCATTTATTGACGACGAAATCTTTTTTTGATTGAATGAAAATGTGTAGAAAGAGATATGATGTTGTTGTATCTTATATTTTAGGGGCAGAGAACGTATAATTACATTGACATATTCATAATTATAGTTTTATACATAGTTTTCTCTATAAACTGAGGCTTATGCCTCGACCACCTCAAGGCTACACCTCGCCTCGATTCCAAGGAAAATGCCTCGTTCCACCTTTAGTTTTTTTTCAAACCATGGGTCCCACTCGTCCAAACCTAGTTAATCGGGGCATTCTTATCCTCCGCAATAGCAAACAAACGAGGATACCACTTACTTAGTGTGCCAGAGCACGTCCGATTGTCCATCCAAAATCTAAATATCTCTCTGCTACCTAAAACTGGCTGCAGCAATCCAACCATGTCTGGAAGCACCTTGGAAATGCCCTTCCAAAGGATGGAAGGTGTCAGAATGTTGCATCCCATCAAAGAAGCGCGAATATCATGTATGCGCACATCAGTCGACAAACGAAAGCATATCCACTACCCCATAATCTAATCACGCAATTAGCTAGAAGGTCCCTATTCATACATTCAAGTCGCATAATCCCCAATCCCTCCGTTTTTGCCCTCGTCATAGTCTCCCAATCAATGAGGTGTGTCACATTTCTCTCATGCCTCATGTCAAACCATAAAATCTTCTCATTGAAGTTTCAATCTTCGAGTGAACACTACTGGAAGTAGTTTAATGGAACAGCAGAAGATAGGAATGGCCGATAGGACATGCTTAAGCAACACCAATTTCCCGCCCTGTGTTAAGGTCTTCAACTTCCATCCAGCTAACATGATCTCCAACCTATGCAATATTTAGTCTCTAATGAAAACCCCGATGAATAAAATAGTACAAAATATATACATGGAAAATAAAATGAATATGTATAACATGAACTTGATTTTTTCCGATATTTTTCTTATAGTGCAAATTTCAGTGGCAAAGGCAATGTGTAATCTATAGTAAATGAGCTGTCGTATGATTAGTGCAAACATTTATAAAATCTTTTCTTGCAGGTCTTAGGTCCGCAGATATCACATGAGTTGTGCTCCCGATCTCGCCAACACAGAGCAAGCAGAGTCGCACCTCCTGTTGTGAACCATCTACGGTGCACACCAACCCATTGCCGGTAAGCATAAGAAGAAGGGAGAGTTGCTCCTCACCCTGATTGCCACCCTTCGAACCTCAAGTTGCAACAGTAGGGCTTCAGTGGAGATCGTACTCGCACCGTCGTCTCCACCATCATTCACTACGGAGCGGGGAACCCTCCTCGTCGGAGCCGTCCGACTCGAGCCCCTCGCCGTACCCCACAGCACCCTGTCGTCTCCGCTAACAATCGCGTCCCTCGCATCCACGGAACCACCTCTAACCCGCAGCAGCTCTCCATCGTGCCCGTTGCGCACATCCCCGCGAGCAACATCTCTGCCTTCGCCTAATCCGTCCACCTACGCTTTAGGGAGCCTCCGCGCCTTTGTTATCTCCGTCATGCGCCGCGAGATATGTGAAGGTATAAACTGAGATGCATTATAAAAGGCCCAATGGTTCTCTTATATAGGAGAAGAACCCATTGGATAAAATACAGAAAGAGAAAAAGATAAATAAAGGATTACAAAAGATAAAGCAAAAAATCAGAATTATCTTAATACAAAAATAGGAATTATCTCAACACTCCCCCTCACGCTGGAGCATAGATATCAATGAGACTCAGCTTGGAACAACATTTCTGATAAGGTTCTCTTGCTAGAGCCTTTGTAAGTATATCTGTTGTCTGGTCTCCAGAGCTGACATGTGCAGTAGTGATAATACCCTTCTGTATCATGTCACGAGTGTAGTGACAATCCACCTCTATGTGCTTCATCCTTTCATGAAAGGCTGGGTTATTTGCAATGAAGAGAGCAGCTTCATTATCACACTGGAGATGCATGGGAAGAGCTACTTCTATAATCATGTCAGTAAGAACAGATCTGACCCACATCATTTCTGTACTAGCCTGTGCCATGGCCATGTATTCTGATTCAGCACTTGATCTAGCAACCATCGCATGCTTCTTACTTTTCCATGAAATAAGAGAATTTCCTATGAACACAGCAAATCCAGATGTAGACTTTCTATCTTTTGGACACCCAGCATAATCAGCATCTACGCATGTTGTCACTAATAGAGATGTGCCTCTGCTGAAAAGAAGTGCAGTACCAGGTGAAGTCTTCAAGTATCTTAGAATCATACGGACCGCATCCATATGTGCATGTCTGGGTGCTCCATAAATTGACTCACTTTGGTTACTGCAAATGCTATGTCGGGCCCGGTAATAGTTATATATAATAGCTTGTCAACCAGCTCTATGTATCTTCTCTTGTCGACTTCCTCAGTATCATCATCATAGAATTTCATGCTTGGGTCAAGCGAATTAGTGGCAGGTCTACAATCTGCCATGCCAGTCTCTGAAAGAAGATCTATAACATATTTTCTCTGGATCATTACAAGACCCCGTTGAATTCTGGCAAACTCTATTCCGAGGAAATAATGTAAATGTCCAAAGTCCTTGGTCACAAATTGTTGACCTAGTAAGTCCTTGGCATCCTGAATACCCTGCTCGTCATCTCCTGTAATAATGTCATCAACATAAACAAGAATAGTTGTAATACCTCTCTGGGTCTTTTGTATGAACAAGGAATGATCAACAGTTGATCTTACAAACCCATGTTGTTCTATCAAGTCTGAGAGCTTTTGGAATCATGCTTTTGGACTTTGCTTGAGGCCATAGATAGCCTTGTGTAACCTGCAAACTTCCTGGCACTCCCCCTCAACAGCAAACCCAGGTGGGCTGCTACATGTATTTTTTAAACCTCCTCATGTAGGTCACCATAGAGAAAAGCATTCTTCACATCAAGCTGATAAAGAGGTCAATCTCATGTCACAGCAACAAGGAGAATGCGTAGAGTAGAATGTTTGGCAACTAGGGAGAAAGTATTGTGATAGTCTACCCCATACGTCTGGGTAAATTCTCGTGCTATAAGTCTCGCCTTATAGCGATCCACACTGCCATCCGCACAGTGTTTCGCAGTAAATACTCATTTGCATCCCACGACTGATGTATCAACAGGAGCAGGAACAAGACTCCACGTACCATGTGACTGTAGCGCAGCCATCTCCTCTTCCATGGCTAACCTCCAATGACTATCTTTGAGAGCGTCCTGATACGTCTTTGGTATCTGTACAGCTGATAGTGCTAATGTAAATTTCCTGAAATCCTCTGACAACCTGTTTAAAGAAATTTGGACTGCAAGAGGGTATGTAGCACACAATCGTTTCTACTTTCGCAAAGCAATTGGTACATCAAGATCATGGGCCTGTATATTTTCCTCCTGAGGGTACATGCTCCTCCTGTTGTACAGTTAATTCAGTAGTGCCATCAGTAGAAGTAATATGCTCATTATATACATGAGGCGTGGTGGATAATGGGTAAGGCTAGTGAGCATGGCGGGCAGAGCGAGATCTGCGAGGAACATCACGGGGTAAGAACTGAACCAACGGAGGTGGTGGAGGAGGTGATGGAAGAGGTGATGGTGCAGGTGAGGAATGAACTGTAGGAGGTGGTGGCATGTATATCTCATCATTGTAGTTAGGTGGAGTAAGTCTGTCACATGTAGGAGAAAAATACATGATTGACTCAAAGAAAGTAACGTCAGCACTAACAAAATATTTTTGGCTTAGTGGATCATAGCAATGATACCCCTTTTGGGTACGAGAGTAGCCGACAAACACACACTAGACAGCTATAGGAGAGAGCTTGTCACACTCTGGAGATACCCCATGAACATAGGCAACAGATTCAAATACACAAGGTGTAAGAGAGAAGAAATCCTTCTCGAGAAATGCAATAAAGTAAGGAATCTTTTCTCTTAACACGGACGAGGGCATACGATTTACCAGATAGCAAGCGGTAAGGACAGCATCGCCCCAATAAGAATGAGAAGCATGGCTCTGTATCAACAATGTTCTGGTTACATCAAGTAAGTGACGGTGTTTGCGCTCGGCAATACCGTTCTGTTGGGAAGTGCAGACACATGAGGTCTAATGAACGATGCCTTGGGATTGAAGGTACTCAGAAAAATGTAAGGTGCAAAATTCCAAAGCATTATCGGAGAGAATATACTTGACATTGGCAGAAAAATATTTTTTATTTCATTAATAAAATACGTGATAGTGGATCCAGCCTCAAACTTATTCTTCAATAAAAATACCTAAGAAAGTCTAGAAAAATCATCTACTGTTACAAGATAAAAACGATGTCCCTGGAGATCAGGAACACGACTACGACCCCAAATGTCTAAAGGAAGGAGCTCAAATAGCTGAGAACTGCTCCGACTATGACGGGATGGAAAAGATGAACGGTGATGCTTCCCAAATTGACATGCTTCACACTGAAAGGAGGATTTCTTAGAAATATGAAGAAGAACATGATATAACTTCTGCAGAGGAAGATGCCCAAACCTAAGGTGCCATAAATAAGGAGAGACCGGTGCAGTAGGTATAATAGAAATACTAGCATAAGGAGGTTGGACCAGTCTGTAAAGTCCCCGCTGCTCACGGCCACTTCCAATCATCCTACTCGTGAGTATGTCCTGAAACACAAGAGATGAAGGGTCAAAGATGGCACGACAATGCAAATCCTTAGTGATCTGACTAATAGAAAGTAAATTCATCTGAAAGACAGGAGCATATAAAACATTCTTCAGACACGTGGACGGTGTCAACTGCACCTCCTCCTGTCATGTAACGGGTAAGTAGTCGCCATTAGTAATGACGACCCATCTGCCAGGCGGTATATCCCTGTAGGACTTTAGTTGCGTTCTGTCTCCACATAAGTGGTGAGACGCACCAGAGTCCACAATCCATTATGTCATGCCCGCATTCGTACTACCAGTAAAGGCATAGGTTATATGATGCAACGTGACCCCAAATTATAGGGCCACATTTATTTAATTAATTATTAGTCAATTTTATTTACGTTTTTAGCGATCGTAATGGGCTAATTAAATAATTGAGATCGCCTGTGATCTCAACGTTTATTTCGTAGACTTTAATTGCAATCTTGGTCAATTAATTAGATTAGAGTCTAATTAGAGTAATTAGGGGTCAATTGAAAGTTGTTAGAGTCCAATTAGGATAAAGTTAGTTGTCAATTTTGATTTGTTTACTATTTTTGTAAACCCATCTCTCCTATATAAAGAGAGGGTAACCCATTGTTTTATTCAGTCAAGTGATAATTAAAATTGAGATTTTTATCTCTATCCCTCTTTCTTTCTTCTCCCTCCGCGGTCTTCGCGTTCTTCATCTTCAACCCCTCGTTACCGACGAGTTTTATCCTTCTCAACCTCTCCTTTTCTCCACCGATATTCCACCGCCAAATTATTTTAATTTTTATCGACGCGCCAAAAAGCCGTTTTGCATCATTTGGTATCAGAGCATGGATATCGAATCGTTCCTACAATTCGACGATCCTGTCGACTATTGCTGTTCGAAGTTCGATCTCCGCCGCCCATCTCATGATCTGTATCGTTCAAAGAAGTTCCATCAGTGACTTATATCATGCATCAAGGTGCACGCATGGTTGGACGCTCTAACCGACGAAGATCTCGCCGGCCACGACGAAAAGCTCGTTGTCCACGAAGAATCCGCTGCTATCCAGATCATTTTAGAAGGAAAAATCAATGAATCGGCCGTTGTCCAGCACGTTCCAGAACCAAATCCGTCACCGGAATCGACCCCGCTGCCCCCGCCAACCATCCCGGCGCCACCCCAGCCTTCCCAGGTACCTCTCCTGCCCTCCCCGACCCGCGCGGCCGTCAGCCCCATCCCGGCAACCCCTCATACAGCCCCAGACCCTCCCACGGCGCGACTCCCGGCCACAGCGCCGCCATCTTCCCCACCACCCCTCTCCCTCCTCCCGTGTCCCACTCCCGCCACCCAACCTTTTCCCGCTGTCGCCCCACGCCCCTGGCCCCAGATCCCCTCCCGCACGCCCACCTACACCGCCGCCAACAACCCCTCATCCTCCCAACCTCCCCCTCCGTGCCCCTCCTGCCTCTCTTCTCCCCATCGCAGCCCGCCGCCTCTTCTCCCACCTCGCCACGCCCTCCCTACCGCGCCGCCCTCCCCACAGTCCTCTCCCCTCCCTCACGTCGCCGCACCCTCCGGAGCCGAGCGCGCGCCTCCTCTCCGCCTGGTACTTCTCCGCGCCGCCCTCCCCATATCCCAGCGCCGCCTCGCCGCAGCGCAACCCCTGCGCCTCCATCCCGCACGTTATTCCTCCCCGCGAACCCCTCCATACCGCCTACCCTTCTGCGCCAGTCGTCACGCCGCCACTCGCCCCGTGCACCCCCATCCTCCAGACTCTCCCCGCACCGCCGCCGCGAGACCTCGAGCGGCTCCTGCTGCCCCCTAATACCGCGTCTCCCACGGGCAGCCCTAACGAAAGGAGCGGATGTCACGGGATGCCCATCCCATGGATTGTGGAGATGGAAACTAAATTGGAAAAATTGCAGGAAAAATTTCCCTAAGTTCTTTATTTACAAAAAGGCCCAGAACATTATGAAAAGAGAGCAAAATAAAGAGGTGCGAAAATTACGGCCACACCCCTGGCGGCCGAAATCTTTAAAGAACAGGGCTGAAATTGGGAAATCAAGGGTCCCTCCTTATCCAAATAGGACTAGAGCCTTGGGTTTTTCCTATATAAGGACCCCATGGCTTCATTCCTTAGCCACATCTCCTCTTCTCCTCTCCTTGTGCCATTGCTTCATTATGGCTTCTCCAAGGACCATATGCTCCATGCCACACCAATTTTTTGAGCATCATGGGAAGAAGACAACGATCAAGACGACGCCGCCGTGCGCACCACATATGTTCTTCACCCACGACAGCCGCGCCTTTCCCGCCCGCACATGAATTCCGTCGTTCGCTCCACATCAGTTCTTCCAGAAGACGACGGAATGCGTCGAATCATCCTCCAAGCCTACAGTTCACGCAATTCGTCAGGAGCCGAATTTTTAAAGCGGTGGAGAGTTGATGCAGCGTGACCCCAAATTATAGGGCCACATTTATTTAATTAATTATTAGTCAATTTTATTTACGTTTTTAGCGGTCGTAATGGGCTAATTAAATAATTGAGATCGCCTGTGATCTCAACGTTTATTTCGTAGATTTTAATTGCAATCTTGGTCAATTAATTAGATTAGAGTCTAATTAGAGTAATTAGGGGTCAATTGAAAGTTGTTAGAGTCCAATTAGGATAAAGTTAGTTGTCAATTTTGATTTGTTTACTATTTTTGTAAACCCATCTCTCCTATATAAAGAGAGGGTAACCCATTGTTTTATTCAGTCAAGTGATAATTAAAATTGAGATTTTTATCTCTATCCCTCTTTCTTTCTTCTCCCTCCGCGGTCTTCGCTTTCTTCGTCTTCAACCCCTCGTTACCGACGAGTTTTCTCCTTCTCAACCTCTCCTTTTCTCCACCGATATTCCACCGCCAAATTATTTTAATTTTTATCGACGCGCCAAAAAGCCGTTTTGCATCATTATACTTGAGGGGCTTTACGAGGCTCTGCCTGCTATGGCAGTATCTGTGGTGGTGTCAGCACTAGAGTCATGATCTCTCGAATACGAGAGACAATATCATGCAGGTATGGATCGGCCTGGGGAGTTGAATTCTCTGAAGGCACAATCTGCTCTACCGCTCGACCAGAAACAGGATATCCATGCTTCTGATAGCATGTATCCTCTGTATGTCCAGGCTTGCGGCAATAGGTGCAGGGACCACGTTGGCGTCCACCGCCTCTTCCTCGAGGTGTGCGTCCTCTGTACTGGATCGCCCCACCCCGACCACGAGAAGCATCCATCGCTGAGGAGTGCGAAGACGTGGTTGTCGATGGGATGATGAGCTGGCTGAGACGGCTATATGCCTCCTCTATAGGGGGAATGGTTGCTCCAGTAAGGACATGAGTACGTGCAGCATCATATTCTCTATCAAGTCCAGCCATGAAAATTTCAATCATCGTGGAGTTCCTATACGACCTCTGTTGCTCAATAGACGTCGTAATGTTCATGTAGCTATGGAGCTTTTCAAACATGCCATGCAGCAAAGAGTAGTAAACATGTAGAGGGTGGTCATTCTGCTTGGTGTTGTAGATATCAAACTGTAATTGAAGGATCTTGGCCTCATTCTTTGCCTGCGCATAGGTGGATGCTAAAGTGTCCCACATTGCCTTTGCAGTGGGCTGAGTATGAATATCATTGGCTATCTCTTTAATTAGAGTCCCACACAACAGCCAAACACGCGTGTATGCATCATCTTGCTTCCAAGAAGTATTTACCCCAGTCTTGTTCGATGGCTCTGGATCTGTCAGAATGTGCTCCTTGTTGTTGCACTGCATGAGGGTGAGAAATTGCATTGACCACAACTCATAGTTGGTCCCATCCATCTTAACGATGGAAGTCGGACCTTTGAAAGCTGCAGACGAGAAGATGTCACTCTTGTTGTCTGACATGATGATAAGATAACCAAATAGCGAAATTCAACTGTGAAGTAGATCGATATAAACGAGTCTACAAAATCATATGGAGGATTGGTTGTAAGTGTGTAGACTCGTACAACCATCCTTGCTACTCCTTTTTACTTGATAGGACTGGAAAACATAACTTAATTTTTTAAAAAAATCACACTTTTCGGGTAAAATCAGATTGTAGAACTATATGATGATATGCTTGGAGGTGCGAGTAAAAAAAACTGATCTTAAGGATAAAGTTACCGTCTAGGGATGATTTGTGACTCGTACGGCCAAGGCACGGGTATTGGAAGTAGTAGCCTGGACACGGGGCGCCAGTAGCATGTTGAACAGGGATGCGGGCACTGGGGAGCAGCGGCCGGTGGTCTGGTCGCGCAGGCGCGAGGGGCGCTGGAGTCAAGACGCACAGGCGTGAGGGCCTGGATGCACGGGCATACTAGGCGATGGGGCTTGGGCGCCTGGGTACGGGCGCGAGGGGCGATCAGTTCCGGGCGCCTGGGCACGGGGACGAGGCGCGACAGAGCCTGAGCACGATGGGGCCTGGACGCGAGGGGCGATCGGGCCTGGGCGCCTGGGCACTGGCACGAGGACGCGGGGCGCCAAGGTCGCAGGGGAGGCCGGGGGCGGTGGGGGTTGTGAGCTCGAAGGCCGGGGGCGGCGGAGGTGGGCGCATGCGTGAGACGCGTGGAGCGCAGGGCCTGTGGGGGGAGCGTGGTGCGCGGGTCGCGCGAGGCGCAGCGGCACGCACGGGGCGGGGGGAGGTGTCGGCTACGTTAGGGTTACGGGTTAGGAATGGAGATGTATGCCATGTAGGACCATGACTCCTGTACCATGTAAAGGGATAAACGGAGATGCATTGTGAGAGGTCAAAGGTTATCTTATACAGGAGAACAACAGAAATATAAATAGAAGATTACAAGAGATAAAATAAAAAAATAGGAATTATCTTAATATAAAAATAAGAATTATCTCAACAAGATAGGAAGGAGGAAGAGCCCCTTCTTCTGGAACCCACGATCGAGAGGATCGAGCCCATCTCCTAACAACACCTCACGTGCACCTCATGTGCGTGAGGATTTTGTGCACAACCCTTTAAAGTTCTTGATAATTAAAGTAATGGTTTAATACGTTAGTCACTGTATATTCTTTCATTTCACAAATTGCAGATATACACCTATATTTGAACTTGTAGTTTGGACTTGATACTTTCATCAAATTGCAGTATCACTATATCTAGCATTAATTTATTTACGTGTGACCTTTAATTTGGATTTTTCTGATGCGGTGTTAATTTAATAAAATCTTTTAGTGATCTTTATTCATATTTTACCCAATTTAAGCTACGAATTTCATATAAAATCGATCCTGCTTAGAAAATTCTATTAAAAAATATCGTTGTGTATTGATGTGTTTATATTGTATAAAAGTTTAAGTAAAATGCATGGGTTATTTTCCTAAAAACAATATTGCATACATTTTGTAATTGACTTTTAATTAGGTCCATATATCATATTTTACCCAATTTCATGCTCATGTCTATGTCTCATTTCCATTTCTACCTGGAATAATTTTGATTTGGGATGATTCGAATTTGCGGAATTATATTGTAAAATAATTACCAAAATTTACTTTGCTTGACTAAAAAATCCTAAAAATTCAAAAATTGGCCAAAATTTTCAAAAAATTAGGGTTATTGTGTTTCATCATACGAAAGCTTTTTTCCCATTTTCACAATGTTTTAATGCTATTTTTGTGTTGAAAATTGCTTAAAAATCCAAAAATAAGGTTGATTTTTCATACATGCACCTTGATTCCTAAAAATACAAAAAATACTATATAGATTTGCCATCAAATAAGGTTTACAGGAAAACTATTACACGGTTAATTTGGTTTTAGTTTTGGATTAGAATTTAATTGGCTAAATTGACTCATTTTCCTCTAAGATCGAGTTTACTTGTATTTTGTGTTGGCGTTTCTTTTGCAAAAAAAAAGGAATTACCAAAAAATATTCCTCCGAGAATCGAACACGAAGTTGGAAAAAGTGAGATCTAAGTTGATAATCTGTTTCCTTGAATCGACCCTAAAGCTTGTCCAAGTTAAATAAACACAAAACCGCATATTATTTGATCTATTGGTAATGTGATTGTTTCTTATTTTCCTCTGATTGCCCGACTACAACAACTTTGACATGTAACATAGGTAAATTTTGGTTCATTAATAACCCAAGCCAACAAGTATCGCAGTTTATTCTACGGATTATAGAAAATCGATCTCTTCATATCCTGGGATAATAAGTCATTTCTTTCTAAGAGCAATATATATGGAGTTGATCGTGGTGAACTTGCTAACTTATCATCAAACAAGGGGCCGACCTCAAGAACCTCAGTTCCAAACTCCTCTGGTGAACTATAGAATTCCTCTCCCAACTAGACTATAAGCTCACTTTCTTGCTCTCCGAACACTCCCTCTCTATATCCCAATTTGATTTTTCACTTTAAGAGAGCATCGTACCTGTTAATCGAAAAAGGGGAATTAAACATAAGTGAGATATATACTTTAATAACTATTTGATTTTGAGAGTTGGATCAATATAATAATATAATCTCAAGTGATTTGATGGCCATGCTGAAGCTGAGCACTCTCACGTCAAGCTAGAAAATAAGAGCTCTTACCTGGCTGATGAACTTCACGCCTTTGAGCAAATAAATCGATTAGGGTTTTCAACACAATGACCTTAACCCAAAGGATTCCGTGAAATCGCTATAATAAATCGGAGGGGATGTCAAGGTTCATTTGGAATCCCAAAAAGATCCATATCAAAACAATCAAGCTTCATCAAACAGGGTGTGATCAACTCAAGCTTTCCTAGATAGATATTCATCAAACTCCTGAAATATTGTACAAGCTTTTTCAAAAAGAAAAATTCAAGTTGTTGCTTCCTTAGTAAAAATTGAAGGCCCCATGAATCCCCACACAAAGCCTCTTCCTCCGAAACAACCACAGGAAAATACCAACCCTCTCAGGAAGCCTCAATCCCCACACAAAGCTGCAGTCACGCACCAACATCTCCATCCCCAGTTGGGTGGAGGAAGAAATCGCCAAATACGCCTTCCTCGCTGTGAAGGGGCCCCCCTCCAGGCCCAGTGATCCCTCCCCCCCGCGGGCCGAGACGCCCCACTGATCGAATCCAATAGACAGAGGAAATCGAGTAGCCTCTGCTCAGAAAGGTTGCTATGAAGGATGGGGAATCAATCATCCCCGGACCAATAAGAGGCAACGGAAGCAATCCTATCAGCCGTCAAAGCAAATACAACGCGGAAATTTCTCACCAAAAGGCACCCCACCGGCCCAAATGTCTCTTATTAACCACTTGCCATCATCAGAGTTGGGGGGGGGGGGGGGGGAGTCCCCTTTTTCACTTGTTTTTCCTAACAAGGAATTGTTTTCTCTCGGCCCTCCTGTTATTGGATCGGTTGCATTTGTCCATCGATTGTCTCCAGGGATTGGCAAGCTCTCTCCAAGGGTTGTCAAATGTATCTTTGTCGGATACTCCAGAACCCAGAAGGATTATCATTGCTATGATCCACTACATAGGAAATATTGAGTCAGCGCAGATGTCATTTTTCGAGTCTATCATGTATTTTTCGCCTACAGGTGGCAAGTTGGCACCTTCAGATATGAATGATCAGGTCTACATTCCACCTTCGCCCATGTGTCAACTACCTTCCTCACCATCTCCATTACCACCTCCTCCGTTACCACCTCCATCACCACTATCATCCCCATCACCACCAGCGCCACCACCACCAATTATGGTTGTTCCTCCACCACATCATTACAGTCGACGGTTTGCCCCTACGTATACTCTTGGTCCATCATCCAGCACGCCTCAAGTTTGTTGTGATAGCCTAACTTCTAATGATGGATTAATAATGATTCTCAGCAAGGCTACTATCATGAGGATGAGGATGCTATGAATCTACCCATTGCTATTAGAAAACAACAACGTTCATGTGCTTCGTATTAAAATTGCTTCTCATGTCACCTCTTAGCGTCTAACGGGTGATTTTGAGAAGTTTGTAGCTGCTTTGAATATTGTGGCCATCCCATGGACTTACCAAGAGGCATTGGTAGACAGTAGGTGGTGTCTAGCCATGGAGGTGGAGATGGCGTCACTACAGTCTAGAGGTACATGGAATCTTGTACATGCTCCTTCTGGGGTGTCGTTAGTGAGTTGCAAATGGGTTTTTACAATGAAACAGAATGCAGATGGCATCATTGATCGTTACAAAGCCAGGCTAGTAGCAAGAGGCTTTACACAGACATATGGGTAGATTCAAGGTTCAGAAATGCGGTTCATGCGGCCGCATATGCGTATGCGGTGGCCTATCCGAAGCGCATTTACATTATGCGGTCATATGCGGTCCAGCTGCATATGCGGGCCGCCTAAACCGCATATGCGGCCGCTTATGCGGTTGATATGCGGTGTATTTTGGTGTCCGATTTAGGATCCAAATAAAAAAAACCCTTCAATATAATTTTCATTTCTCTCGTTCCAGCCCTCCATCGTTTTCTCCCGAGCCTCCACGCGCCTCCATCGTTTTCGCCCTAACCTCCATCGCGCCTCCACGCTCCAACGCCTCCACCCTCGCCGCCCCAGCCCTCGAAGCCTCGCCGCCTCCACGCTCCAGCGCCTTCGCCCTCGACGCCTCGCCACCTTCACCCTCCAGCGCCTCCGCCCTTGACGTCTCACCGCCTCCACGCTCCAGCGCCTCCACCTTCGACGCATCGCCGCCTTCGGCCCTCCACGCTCCAGCGCCTCTTCCCTCGCCGCCTCCAGGCTCCACTGCAGCGTATGTAGCCCCATATGATTTGTTTTCTTTTGGGGAATATTCATTTTTCTCTACCGCCAGAATTTTTGGTGTAGAAACTAAGGGGAAATATGCAGACCACATGTTATCACAGAACTACTGAATAAAATGAATTTATCACTATTTGGGTGTCCACTTTTTCCTTAAAAAAAGAAAAAAGAGATGGAAATAACAGCCTCCTAAGACAAGTAAAACCCATGCTGATATCTTTTTACCAGTAAACCTAAATAAAGAATGATGATATGAATCACAGTTATTGATTTCGAAATTATTGGGTTGTTCATCCATGCATGAATATACGAGCAATGTTCAGGAAATGATGTTGAACTGTAAGATTAAATTCTTAACGCCAGAGCCCAATCAATACCGCTTATTTGTATCATCATATGGTTTTATTATAGTTTGAAGAAGTTATATAAGTTATTAGTTATGTGTGGTCCAACTCTCTTTATAAATTATGTAGTTTCATTTTAATTTTTGTATATGTATAATGTAATCATGTTACAATGACACGTCATTTTTGGATAACCGATTTGCAATTGGCACTTCTTATTTTCAATGACACATCATTTTTGTACCATGTTTAGGTCGGTCATTATGGCTACCCCTTCCACGCCTACAATGGCAGAATCCACATTCTATGTTCCACCCGGTTCTACCGATCCAGGGTGGAAATATGCATACCTCATTGAGAGGACCGATTCGAACACGGTTGGGTGTCGCTTGTGCGGCAAGGTCATAAAAGGAGGCATCAATAGGATGAAGCAACATCTCGCACACATCAAGGGAAATACAAGGGCATGTCCAAAGGCTGATGGAGATGTGCAAAAGGAAATCAGAGATTATGTGGAGGATATTATGAAGAAGAAGAATGAAAAAGTTGTTAGCATGAGAGAACTGCGGGAGGAAGTGACAATCAAGGCATCTGATGGATCTTCTAACCATCCATCAAAAGGAGGTGCTAGTACAAAAAGACCTCGTGTATCTGAAGATGATGTGTCTTTGGGCACAACAATGCGGCAGACAGTGATTAAAGATGCTTTAGCCAAAGAGGAGTGTGCATGTGTCAACAAATTCGTGGCCAAATTCTTTTTGATGCTGACATTCCCTTCAATGTGGTCACTAAAAATTCCTTTATCCGAATGTGTGAGGCAATTGGACAATATGGAAGCGGATACAAGCCACCTTCATACTATGAAATTACAGAAACTTTGTTGAAGGAGGAAGTGGATGAAACAAAGGAATATTTAAAGAGTCATAATGAATCGTGGAAAAACAATGGTTGTTCAATAATGATCGATGCATGGACTGACATGAGGGGAAGGAGCATTATGAACTTGTGTGTTAATTGTGACTTGGGCACAACTTTCTCGAAGTCCGTTGACGCATCCGCAGATTCTCACATGGCTGAATATATCTCTTCTCTCGTAGAGGATTGTATCAAGGATGTTGGAGAAGAAAATGTTGTACAAGTTGTTACAGACAATGCTTCTGCAAATATAGCAGCCGGACGACTTCTTAAGACTAAATATCCAAGGATATTTTGGTCTTCATGTGCGGCCCATTGCATTGATCTTGTTCTTGAGGAGATTGGAAAGGAATCAAAGATAAAAAATTGCATCACTAAGGCTAGAACTCTCACTCTCTTTATCTACAGTCATGCAAAGACTTTGAGCTTGATGAGACAGTTCACCCAGAAGGGTGAAATTGTTCGGTCAGGGCAAACAAGATTTGCCACCACTTTCCTTACACTACAGAACGTGATGGACAAGGAAAAATTACGGTTGATGTTCTCTTCTGATGAGTGGAGAGAGTGTAAGTGGTCAAAGACCAGAAAAGGTAAGGTATCTGCATCAATTGTCCTCAGTTCATCATTTTGGAGCCAAGTGTCTTTGACGTTGAAGATCTTCTCTCCACTAGTCTACCTCTTGCGTGTGTTTGATGGAGAAAGGAAGCCCTCAATGGGCTTTGTATATGGAGGATTGGAGGATGCAAAAAATGAAATAAAGGTTATTTTTAAAAATGTTGAACATTCATACAAGCCATTTGTAGATGCCATAAGACGAAAGGAAGATTGGATAGCTCCCTCCATCTTGCAGCTTTCTATCTCAATCCCTATTATTTTTACAGGGATAGCGATGCAATTTCTAAAGATAGTTTCGTCGTTGATGGTTTGATGGAATGTGTAGAGATTTTTTATCCTGAGTTGGAGATTCAGGATGCCATCACGAAGAAAGAGATTCATATTTACCGAAGAGGAGAAGGAGCATTTGGAAAGCCAATGGCTGTCAGACAAAGATCCACCAATGATGATGATTTCAATCCTGGTAATATATCTCAAACTTATTATCGACGGTAAAGTTCTTAAGTTAGATTTATTATTTTACAAGTCATTAATTGTACAATCTCTTGTAGCTCATTGGTGGATGCTATATGGTTCTCAAACGCCTTATTTGAAAGAAATGGCTTTGAGAATTCTGAAGTTGACATCCTCTTCTTCAGCCTGTGAGAGGAATTGGAGCTCATTTGCAGCGGTATAACTATCACTATTTGGATGTACAATTATATGTATTCAATGAATAATTAAGTCATTATAATTTATAATTGATCAATTTTATATATTCTTAATGCAGATTCACACCAAAAAAAGGAACAAACTAGAAACCAAGAGATTGAATGATTTGGTTTTTGTGAAATTCAATTCAAAGCTGAAGGAGCGTCGATCACTAACTGGGAGAGATCCATTTGTTTCAAAGGATAGAACACATGTTATGGATTGGATTGGTGCCAGTGAAGAAGAAGAAGAAGAAGAAATCTTCCAAGGGTCGGGGCTCACGTGGAACTTGGTTGCAGAAGCAAGTGGGGCAGAAGAATTTGCTGAGAATAGGAGGAGCCAAAGGAATGCGGAAGCTTTGTCAACTTTGGGCGAAGAAGAAGAATTTATGAGTGATTCGGAAGGCGATGAAGATATTCCAACAATCAATTTTGAAGATGATTTAGATTAGAATTTAGAAGCCGATTTATAACTTTATATATTTGAACATTCTGCATTCTGAAACATTTTTTGATATCTAAATGAACTATGTAGCTTTTTATTGTGGTGCTTTTTTTATTTTTAAAAGTATGTTTTTGTAGGAATCTAAAGGAAACATGTATTTTTTGTCTCTGACATCACAATTAAATGTTTATCTTTGATATTTTTTATTTAAATAATACAAACCGCATAATCCGCATATACTTCCGCATATCCGCTTACTCGCTCGGGACCGCCTGACCGAACGAATACCGCATACCGACTTTCTGAACATTGGGTAGATTATCTAGACACCTTTTCCCCAGTTGCGGGTCAACCTACATTGAGAATTCTTTTATCTGTTGAGGTTCATCGAGATTGGCCTTTGTTTCAACTTGATGTCAAGAATGCCTTTTTATATGGCGGCCTTCAGGAGGAAAAGTCTACATGCAGCAGCCACCAGCTTTTACTGCTGAAGGGGAGTGTACACAAGTATATAGACTTCACAAGGCCGTATACGGACTCAAGCAGAGTCCGAGAGCTTGCTTCCAGAAGTTATCAGACTTGTTTGAAAAGCAAGGGTTCAAACGCTCCAATGCAGATCATTCACTTTTCGTACGGAGAACTACCAAGAGGTACGACTGCGATTATGGTATATGTTGATGATATTCTCATTACAGGAGAGATTTACATGGAATAAGGATGGCTAAGGACTTTCTGGGTCATGAATTCGTTACCAAGGACCTTGGAACTCTCTGATACTTTCTGGGACTGGAGTTTGCCAGAAATCAGCAAGGACTAGTAATGACCTAGAGGAAATATGTCATTGATCTGCTTAGGGACACGGGTATGCTTGGATGTAAACATGCTACTGCACCTATGGATCCAAGCATGAGGTTGTACGAGAATGACACTGATGAAGTAGACAAGAAAAGTTAGAGAGAACTGGTAGAAAAGCGCCTCTATGTTACGATTACTAGACCAGATATCGCATTTGCAGTTTGCAAAGTTAGCCGGTTCATGGAACAATCACGTCAGGTACATAGGGACACTATACAGATGATACTAAGGTACCTTAAATCATCTCCAAATGCAGGTCTATTGTTTAGAAAAGGCAAGTCAATCACAATCTTTTTTTAGGCTCAATCACAATCTCACAATATGCATATGCAGATTATGCAGGGTGCCCCAAGAGTAGGAAGTCCACCACTGGTTTTGCCGTATATGTTGGGGATTCTCCTGTCTCATAGATGAGCAAGAAACAAATTGTCATGGCCAAGTCTAGTGTCGAGTCGGAGTATAGGGCTACGACCGAGACTAGCACAGAAATGATGTGGGTTCGAATTGTTCTTACAGATCTACATATAGATGTTCCTCTTCCCATGTCACTGAAATGTGACAATCAGGTGGCAATATTTATTGCAAATAACTCGGTATTCCATGAACGTGCCAAGCACATTGAGGTTGATTGCTACTATATACGTGAATGATTCAAAAGGGATTGATTTCCACATCACATGTCAGCTCAGGAGCCCATATTGCAGATATCCTTACCATTTACCAAGGCCTTACTCTGAGAACGTTTTCAGAAGTATTCATCTAAGCTGAGCATGATAGACATCTATGCTCCACCTTGAGGGGGAGTGTAGAGAATATATGGTTATGTTACTATGTTTATTTTCTATTCCATGGATTGTTTCTTAATTTTCTTTACTTATGTATGCTTTTCGTAATTTATTCATAGGCTACTCTCCTATATAAGAGAGCCTAGGGTTATTGGAATAAACAATTCGCTCATTTCTCTCAATACATCTAAACCTTGACAAGATCTCACTCAAGAATCTGGAGCCTCGACATTGGGCCTTAGGGATTCTAGGGTTTATTGAGCCGGTGTCTCCTGAGGACTCACGAGGCAAGAAAAGCATTTGTGCGAAGGATGCCAGTGGGATGTTTCTTGGCTGCTTCTTTTTGTAGGCTTACTGCTGCAGTTTAAGGGCATTGAGTTCCACCCTTTGAAAGCGGAAGACTGAAGAATCTGGGATTTACTTAACACTGTGCAGCTGCTTTTTGTACAGGAGAAGGGGTTTACGGGACCTCTTTTACTCATCCATATTGGAGAGAGAGTTGTGACTCATCCTTCAGTGCGAGGCAGTCCATGTTGCTTGAGTGAAGCCACGTGTGTGCGAGCATATCTACCCTTGAGTGCTGCAAGTTTGGGCATTTTGGCGTGTGTTTTTATAGGCTTGTGGTTACAGAAGGGGGGCTGATTGTTCTCGTCAGAGAGAACTGGGAGCTAGGTTGAAGGTGCAGTTTTGGTGTTCGACACAATGCCTGAAAAAGATAAGGAATGGTGTACACTTCAGATGATCGATAAAATGCCAGACAAACAAAGTGAAACTAATGCAGATTTGTTGCTTGAGAATCTGTAAGTAAAAGGCTGGGGAGGAAACAAATATCAGGTATACAAGCTACACAAAGAGAGTATGGTCCCAAGAAGAAAGATTTTTTGAATGGAAGGAGGGTGCAGTCCCAAGAATGGACGCACCTTTTTTTTAATGGAAAGAGAGTGTAGTCCCAAGAATGGACCCACCACATGAAATTATATCAAACTATAAAATACGAAAAGTAGAACAATCATATATATCACCAGTCCCCACAACAGTCCTATAGTGACCCAGAACATTCTCAGGATAAAATCTCTATCCATGGAAAATACAACTGTTTCTAGCGCACCAAATGCCCCAAAGGAGAGCGAAATGCGAAGAGTTGTCATCCAACGAGAAGCCTTATTCATCACATCATCAGCACATCCTATTTCTTGTATTCAGTAGCTTGTCTCTCCTCACCTTCGTAAGCAAACGGCTGTGTATGGTCATCCAAAGGAAGATCTTAATCCTTTGAGGAATTTTGCTACACCAAATAATTTTGCAGTCGCTCTTGAGCACCTCCAAGGTCGTAACATGATTGTGAGCAAAAATCATGTAAGCCTTCTTGACCGTGAATTTGTCGCCAATCCAATGGAAATGATCTCTCCCACTAGTGATGTCGTCCACATCTACCAATTCTCCAAGAAAAATCAAAGACTCGATTTTTTATGGACTGGATTGCCTCACCTCGACCACGAGAAGCGGCCATCCCTGAGGAGTGCGAAGACGTGGCTGTCGATGGGATGATGAGCCGGCTGAGACGGCCGCTATAGGCCTCCTATATATGGAGAATGGTTGCTCCAGTAAGGAGATGAGTACGTGCAGCATCATATTCTCTATCAAGTCCAACCATGAAAACTCCAACCATCGTGGAGTTCCTATACGACTTCTGTTGCTCAATAGACGTCGTAATGGGCATTTAGCTATGGAGCTTTTCAAACATGCCACGCAACGAAGAGTAGTAAACATGTAGAGGGCGGCCATTCTGCTTGGTGTTGTAGATATCAAACTGTAGTTGAAGGATCTTGGCCTCATTCTTTGTTGCGCATAGGTGGATGCTAAAGTGTCCCACATTGCCTTTGCAGTGGGGCCAGTTAGAATATCATCGGATATCTCTATATTTAGAGTCCCACACAGCCAAACACGCGCGTATGCATCATCTTGCTTCCAAGAAGCATTTGTCCCAGTCTTGTCCGCTGGCTTGGCTCTGGATCTGTCAGAATGTGTTCCTTGTTGTTGCACTGCATAAGGATGAGAAATTGCATTGACCACAACTCACAATTGGTCCCATCCATCTTAGCGATGGGAGTGGGGCCCTTGAAAGCTCTGGACGAGAAGATGTCACTCTTGCAGTCTTGTTGTCTGACATGATGATAAGATAACCAAATAGCGGAATTCAACTGGGAAGTAGACCGATATAAACGAGTCTACAGAATCATATGGAGGATTGGTTGTAAGTGTAGACTCGTACAACCATCCTTGCTACTCCTTGATAGGGCTGGAAAACATAACTTAATTTTTTTTAACTCACACTTTTCGGGTAAAATCAGATTGTAGAACTGTATGCTGATATGCTTGGAGGCGCGAGAAAAAAAAACTGATCTTGAGGATAAAGTTACCGTCCAGGGATGATTTGTGACTCGTCCGGCCAAGGTACGGGGTATTGGAAGTAGTAGCCTGGACACGGGGCGCCAGTAGCGTGTTGAACAGGGACGCGGGCACTGGGGAGCAGGGGCCGGTGGTCTGGTCGCGCAGGCGCGAGGGGCGCTGGAGTCAAGATGCACAGGCGTGAGGGTCTGGACGCACGGGCATACGAGGCGATGGGGCCTGGGTGCCTGGGTACGGGCGCGAGGGGCGATCAGTCCTGGGCGCCTGGGCACGGGCACGAGGGGCGACAGAGCCTGAGCACGATGGGGCCTGGGCGCGAGGGGCGATCGGGCCTGGGCGTCTGGGCACGGGCACGAGGACGCGGGGCGCCCAGCCGCCAAGGTCGCAGGGGGGGCCGGGGGGCGGTGGGGGTTGTGGGCTCGAAGGCCGGGGGCGGCGGAGGTGGGCGCAGGCGCGAGACGCGTCGAGCGCAGGGCCGGTGGGGGGGAGCGTGGTGCGCGGGTCGCGCGAGGCGCACGGGCACGCACGGGCACGCACGGGGCGGGCGAGGTGTCGGCTAGGTTAGGGTTAGGGATGGGGATGTATGCCGTGTCTAGGACGTCGCTCGTATACTATGTAAAGGGATAAATCGAGATGCATTACGAAAGGTCCAAAGGTTCTCTTATACAGGAGAAGAATCTATCGGATAAAATAAAGAAAAATGAGAAGATAAATAGAGAATTACAAAAGATAAAGCAAAAAAATAGGAATTATCTTAATACAAAATAGGAATTATCTCATAAAAATAGGAAGGAGGAAGAGTCTTCTTCTGGAACCCACGATCGAGAGGATCAAGCCCAACTCCGAATAGCACCTCGCATGCACCTCATGTGCGTGAGGATTTTGTGCACAACCCTTTAAAGTTCTTGATAATTAAAGTAATGGTTTAATACGTTAGTCACTATATATTCTTTCATTTCACAATTGCAGATGTACACCTATGTTTGAACTTGTGGTTTGGACTTGATACTTTCATCAAATTGCAATATCACTATATCTAGCATTACTTTATTTACGTGTGACCTTTAATTTAGATTTTTCGGTGTTAATTTAATAAAATCGTTTAGTGATCTTTATTCATATTTTACCCAATTTAAGCTATGAAATTCATATAAAATCGATCCTGCTTAGAAAATTATATTTAAAAAAATATCTTTGTGTATTGATGTGTTTATACTGTATAAAAGTTTAAGTAAAATGCATGGGTTATTTTCCTAAAAACAATATTGCATACATTTTGTAATTGACTTTTAATTAGGTCCATATATCATATTTTACCCAATTTCGTGCTCATGTCTATATCTCATTTCCATTTCTACTTGGAATAATTTTGATTTGGAATGATTTGAATTTGCGGATTTATATTGTAAATTAATTACCAAAATTTACTTTGCTTGACTAAAAAATCCTAAAAGTTCAAAAATTGGCCAAAAATATCAAAAAAATTAGGGTTATTGTGTTTCATCATACGAAAGTTTTTTCCCATTTTCATAATGTTTTAATATTGTTTTGTGTCAAATTTTGCATAAAAATCAAAAAATAAGGTTGATTTTTCATACATGCACCTTGATTCCTAAAAATAGAAAAAAAATACTTTCTAGATTTGCCATCAAATAAGGTTTACATGAAAACTATTACATGGTTAATTTGGTTTTAGTTTTGGATTGGAATTTAATTGGCTAAATTGGCTCATTTTCCTCTAAGTTCGAGTTTACTTGTATTTTGTGTTGGCGTTTCTTTTGCAAAAAAAGGAATCACCAAAAAAATATTCCTCCGAGAACCAAACACGAAGTTGGAAAAAGTGAGATCTAAGTTGATAATCTGTTTCCTTGAATCGACCCTAAAGCTTGTCCAAGTTAAATAAACAGAAAACCGCATATTATTTGATCTATTGATTATGTGATTGTTTCTTTTTTTTCTCTGATTGCCCGACTACAACAACTTTGACATGTAACATAGGTAAATTTTGGTTCATTAATAACCCAAGCCAACAAGTCTCGTAGTTTATTCTATGGATGATAGAAAACCGATCTCTTCATATCCTGTCTTGGGATAATAAGTCATTTCTTTCTAAGAGCAATATATATGGAGTTGATCGTGGTGAACTTGCTAACTTATCATCAAACAAGGGGCCGACCTCAAGAACCTCAGTTCCAAACTCCTCTGGTGAACTATAGAATTCCTCTCCCAACTAGACTATAAGCTCACTTTCTTGCTCTCCGAACACTCCCTCTCTATATCCCAATTCGATTTTTCACTTTAAGAGAGCATCGTACCTGTTAATCGAAAAAGGGGAATTAAACATAAGTGAGATATATACTTTAATAACTATTTGATTTTGAGAGTTGGATCAATATAATAATATAATCTCAAGTGATTTGATGGCCATGCTGAAGCTGAGCACTCTCACGTCAAGCTAGAAAAGAAGAGCTCTTTCCTGGCTGATGAACTTCACGCCTTTGAGCAAATAAATCGATTAGGGTTTTCAACACAATGACCTTAACCCAAAGGATTCCGTGAAATCGCTATAATAAATCGGAGGGGATGTCAAGGTTCATTTGGAATCCCAAAAAGATCCATATCAAATGATCAAGCTTCATCAAACAGGTTGTGATCAAATCAAGCTTTCCTAGATAGATATTCATCAAACTCCTGAAATATTGTACAAGCAAAAGCCTTGACGGCTCTCTTTTTTGAAAAAGAAAAATTCAAGCTGTTGTTTCCTTAGTAAAAATTGAAGGCTCCTTGAATAGCATCTTACATTCTTTACAACTTCTACAGGATGTGTAAAGGGAAATGAAATTATCAAAGAGCAGATGCCAATACTCTACCTTCTGCCATTTACTATATGAAAATACATAACATAACTTGTACATGTTACTAGTAAGGTTGGTTGGAAGACAAGCCAGAGTTAAGGTAGCTCCCATCCAGTCAGAGCGCTTCCAGTACCGCTGCCGCCAATAAAAGATGATGACTGAGCCCATTCGCCCTACTGATACGGCAAAGCTTAACTGTAGCATAAAACTCTCCGAATGGTATTTGTATTTATACATGTTGTTCATTGTGGATAGTTTGGTGAGTTTAGGGTTATTGGATGATAAAACTAAAACGATGCTAATTAAACGTGCAAAATGAATAAGCATTTAATTCAGAAGTGCAAATTATGTATAGGAAACTTCCAATAAGGCGGACCTTACCTATATGTATGGAAAGCCACGTCAATTTAGGTAACCGAAGGGACCTAAGCTGAGAGCGTGCAACCGCCGCTATCACTGGGAATAAGTGATGGGTCATGTCGCAATGATGTCATTGCGAATATAAGTGGGAGAGGTTGTAACAGCCATACCCCTAAATATAGTCCCACATCTAAGCCCCACAAAAGTGTGAGAGTGGGTTATAAGTGATGGAGATTACTACTTGACAACTTGGGTTAAGCATTTTGGGTAGTTGTCAACAGGTCCATTCGGATCCGAACCAACAAGTTGTCATGACTAGTTTTCTTCAATAACGGACCGGAGATCTAAGCTCGTGATGTTACAATTTTTCAATTTCTAACTCCATGTTTTAATAATCAATATTAACATAATATGTATATCACAAAAGATTTATGGAAATATTAATATATTTGTCAAAAAATGTTTGTTACAATGTGGATGATACATTTTATAAAGCAATATGATAATAATTATTTTACAACGTGCGGCTTTAAATTATAAAATTATTACACAATTTACTAATTTGGTAGTGGCTTTCTGAATTTCAAGATAGACACATCTCATCGGAAGGACGTCCATTATGTATATATACACATGTCTATATTTAGTTTCATTTTGTGTCATCCCGTTCATCATTTAACGTGCATGAAAATCAAATAAACTGTATTATGTAACATGTTGTCAAGTGTTGCATTGCTTTATATCTTTTGACCTGGATAATATTATCAATTGTTTAACATAGATATTAACATTTAATTAATTGTGTTGATAGCTCACGACCATGTGTTCAACTATGAACTTATCCATGATAAATTTATCTAAGTCATCTTCACAGAGTTTAATTGGCTTGGTTTTGATAGTGTTAATTGGTCATATTAAAACGCATCATTATTAAGATAGCCAATTAGCAATTAATCACTCACCTCAATTATTAAAGTAGAGTGTAATTGGGATTTGCGATCATCTCTTAATTATCAAAGTAGATATTTTTTAATCATTTTTAAAAATGTATACGCATTATTATACACTAGATGGAAAAAAGTTATCAAAAAGGAATTATAAAATAAATTTCAAATGTTATTGTTAAGTTTATATACAATATATAATAGTGTATTTTAGATGTATCTACACAAGATAATTATTTTTGGGATTTACTTATTTTAATGCTTTCTTCTTTTTGTGGTTTAACTTGCTTTGACTTGGTTTTGGTTGAGGATTATAAATATATCTTATAACCATATTTATTTTTAATTTTCTATTAATTTTTACATATGTGTATGTGTTACATATTTATGTATTTCATTTCCCCATCTTTCATTCTTTTTCTTTAATTTTAATGTCAGTGTTAAGTTCTTATTTACAAGGATATTTATTAAAGAAAATGTTGCATCATGCTATTTACATGCATTTGTCAAGAAGTTTAGGACAAAATGTAGGTACAGAGTGGATGAATCTTGGATTCAAAAACTATCTCATCGAGAGTCCAATTCCTGGGAGGATAAACATATTGTGGGTGGTCTAATAGGACACCATCTGATAGCGCATTTTAGATGTGATGCATTTTTACGATTTCCACCTCATCTTACTAGACGAAACTCAACAACATCCCTTGTATCCTGTCTTGAGACTTGTAGATTACTTCCCCTAAGGCTTATCAAGTTATAGTCACAATGTTCCACGCTGGGGAGGCTAATAAATTTATATCACACGTCAGCACGTGTATTTGAGACTTGAGCTCAATTAACCTATACAAGAAAACGAACAAGCTAAGCTCATGATACGAAATTAAAATTAACCTAAATACGAACAAGCTAAGCTCATGATATGAAATTAAAATTAACCTAAATTTATGGATGTAGTGTTTAGAAGCATTGATTTTGCAATTCGAAAAAGACCAGCGGAGCAACTTGTTGCCCGCTTGTCTCTTATTTTGATATAATCCATCTACTTATATTTAATTAACCAAAAGTAATTATCAAACGATGCCATCTACTTAACAACCTAAACAATCAAATGGAATAGAAGGAACCCAAATTCTCCAACCCATCCCATCCTAGTCCCTCAAAATTATAGCACCGAAAATCTACAGGGAACAGATCCTCTGCTGTAGGGAGGATTGCAACAGAGATGCTGTAATCTTCATTAGGTTATTTTTATAATTTTGATTTCAAAATATAACCTTATAGATTGAATTTTAGTTTATTTATCTACCTACCCTCCAAATTTCATCCAAATCCAAGCTAATTTGCTATTTTATCTTAATGTCCAAACATTCGGTCATAATCTAAGCAACTTAAATTCGATTTAAAAAAGATCCGAATGTTTAGGCTTTAAGATAAAATAGCAAATTAGCTCGGATTTGGATGAATGCAATCCTCTCTACAGTAGAGGATCCGTTCCCAAATCCACGCACCCGGATTCCATTCCCACTCGGTGGCGCCCGCGCCACTCCGCACCCCGCAACCCCAAATCTCCGAACCCCAATTTTCAAACATTCGAAATTTTGCCCGAAACCCAAACCTCCATCCGCCGATCCGGTCCGAAATGGACAAAAAAACGCGCCACCAATCCGGTCCGAAATGGACAAAAAGCGCATCCACAGACACAGCATTTCAAAGCCAAAAAACCATGGCGCCCTTCTCTCCCTCCACCCTCCACTTCTTAAGCTCTCTCCACCACCCCGCCCACTCTCCTCCCCTCCTCCTCCGATCCCCCTCCCCTCACATCCCGATCCCAATCCATGTCGGGGAAGGAGAACCGCACCCGCGTCACCCGCGCCGCCGCCAAGCGCCGCGCCTCCGACCTCCCTCCCGAGGTCCTCGGCCCTTCCAAGCGCAAGCGCGTCGTCCTCGGTGAGCTCCCCCACCTCACCAACGCACTAATTCTCCAAGAAAGGGAGATTATCCTTGCAGGCGCCTAGTTTGCATCTGGAGTTCCTCGGCAATTATCTTGCAGAACTGAGCTTGCTAGATTACGGCTGCGTGCGGTTCTGTCCTTCGTTGGTTGCGGCTTCGGTTGTGTTCCTTGCAAGATTTACAGTTGATCCTGAAGTTCATCCTTGGGTAATGGAAGAGACCACTTCTTCTTAGATTGGGCTGATTCACTCACATTGACAGTAACATTTATATGATTGTATTATCTTTGTTCAGACCTCAGACCTTAAACATCACACTGGTTATAATGCATCTGAATTGAGGGTGTGTGTGAAGTCTATACATGATCTTCAGTTGAGCAAGAAGGGTGCCAATCTAAGCGCAATACGAGACAAGTACAGGCATAACAAGGTGAGATATTCGGGCATTTTCCCCGTGACATCCCAATTCTGTAGGAATTTTCTCTGAATCAAATTTGATGTGTGGTTGCTCGTTCCCAACAGTTCAAGTGCGTGGCTAATCTGCAATCGCAATGGGAGATCCCTGCGTTGTACTTCAAAGAAGTTTCTACGAAAACCATGTAGCCTGGATCTTCAAGATGAAGATTACGTGGTTCCAAGTTTCAAACTATCAGATGCATCTGGGACGTGATTGTTCCTACTTACATGATGCGATGTGCCATTCTGTATATGAAGTTTTGTTCTACTACTTGTGGGTTGCTCCTTTCGATTGAGCACTGGAGCGTATAAACATGTCAAACAACTTGAGTCAAGAATTCTGTTATTTGTAACCTTTAACATCGAGAAGCAAATTACAAATATGGTATTGGGCATGATTGCATCAAGAAATCTGACATGCTCCCATTACATCTCTTGAAGGTTTTGTTGGTTTTGTGCATAGACGTGTCTTGCTGTAATACAATGTGGAATCGATTGCACCATTTGAGGTTGGAATCAATTTCTCCTCATTTCATTGATTCGAGAAAGTACGATGGAATATTTTCATGGATTTTACCATTTTTCATGATCTTAAATATTAAACTTTCCTTTAGGGCCCGTTCGGTAGGAGAATAAGCAGGAATAAGGATGGAGAATAAGGGAAATAAAGATCTATTCTCCGTTCGGCTGGAGGATAGGAATAAGGAGAATAAAGTGAAATAAAGGTAAGTAAGGTGGGATAAAGATATGAATAAGAGTAAAATAAGATGATATGATGGGGAATAGTCGTACCACTGAGAACTGTGTCGGGAGGAGAATTGATCACTTATTACAGGGCCTATTCTCCAACCAAACATGGCCTTAGAGTTGATTTTCATCTTTCATTATGTACTTTCAAAGTACTTTCAAAAAGTTAATCTTTTGATCTTAGGAGATAAAGATAAGTATTTCAAGAGAAATCATTAAAGTATTTGCCTAAAATTCCTTTTTTGCTTCTAATTTCACCATATCCCACTTCACTGTATTAATTATAGTTGATTTATATTCTACACATATTTGACATTTTCTTTTGATAAAAAAATGGTGAAATTTTCACCTACTATATGTAGAGATGGCTACATGGATTCACTCAAATCCATGTTGAAAGATTTAACTTTTTTTAATGTTGCTGATTACCTAATGCAATTATAAGAGGAGATTTGAAATCTGATCTGGGTAGTAGATATAATGCACTTTCACCAGACTATTTAAGTGGATACTTTCTTTTGATCAAAGAGGTAAAAATTTATTTAATGTTCCATCCCAAAGCTTGCAACCTTTTCATAATAACGTGGGTAACATTCAATACATACAAACTTTACTAGAGAATCATTTTCCTACAAAATTCCATCTATGACAAAAATAATTTTATAAAATTCAAAAGGATCTTGTAAGATTTAAACCAGTTGCTTCACAAACATGACACGAGATGACAACAATACAGATGTTCATAACATATACAATATATCAATAAGAAATAGGGGATTTTTCTAGAGCTGGACAAATCTTTATCGATCAATAAGAGGAGAGGCGGATCTAAGAGCAAAGATAAATGATTTTCAAAATCAAATAAAGCAAAACCTACTATTAAGCAAAAACACCCTAAACCAAAACAGCTCACCTAAACAGCTCACTTAAAAGATAAATGTCCGAGACAAGCTTGCACGAGAGGAATCACATGTTGATGACGAATATGTCCTTGTTTAAAAGTTGGAACCCAATCTCCATTGCCTTTTGACAAGGGCATATTCGTTAGAACCCCAAAATTTTCATTTTCTAAACGGCCCTCAGACATGAATCGTTACAATTTAAAGATGGAGACCCATTCTAGGATTGGACCCATAGATGGGGACCCAAATTGTAATTTACCCTTCTTTTTATTTCTAAACATTGAAACATAAGTAAACGTATGTCACTGGATTCAAGACATCAATCACATAAAACCTTTTTTGGATTTTTTGTTTCTTTTGTTATTTTTGATGGTTTTCGAAAATTGCACGGGCATGCTTGTAATTTATATAAAAAGCAAGGTCCTCCTAGCCCATCGTCAGTTGAAGAACCTTGTATTAGGTGCTTCTAATACACTTAAAGCTATTGTACTTCCTTTTTGATTATATTGTTCCTAATATGTTCTTCATTTTAGGTATTTTCTAAGGTGGACGTATATTATTTTGGCATACCCTTGACTGGCTGAAAATTAGTTTGAAGCTTCGGTTGTGGACCTTGAATGTTAATATCAACCACGTAACATATTTCTTGATTGGTCCAGATATGCAACTAAGAAGAAGAAGAAGAGGGTGTTGGCACTAGTCTTGAGCCCAACATACATCTATAGATCACTTATGAACCTCTTCAAAGCATCGCCATGGTCGCCTGAACACCGTCTGGCATGGCTAAGGGCTATCGAATACGAAGACAGGAGCGCCTAATGCATATCAGATCCAACCGCTCAAATTTAATCTTATCCCTTGATCAACGAATTCATAGAAGTTTTGCAAGAAACCACTTGATGAAGTTCAAGCGATGTATTCTTGCCCTTAGAGCTAGGGAACACTAATAATTTGAGTGACGAGTTTCAATAATTGCAAACAGGCCCCTCAAGCACTTGTTTGTGAGTGCTTCTATTTTATTTGAATGCATTTTAGTTCATGCTGACAATTTCAAATTTTATATCCTATCTTTAAATTTCAAATCAAAATTTTTATTGTGGACATGTTATTCATAATTCTATTATTTTATTTTGTTGTATTTGATTTTTGATAATTTTGTAAAATGGGATGCATAGAATTCGATTCTAATCGGATTAAAATTTGCAATTAAATAATGAAATTTGTCATGTTAATATTCTTATTGTTCTTTTATTTGTGGTGAAGTCCTAGATTTCAATTAGCTTTTATGTGCTTAAAAATAATTAATTGACATTTCACTAATTTAATAATATATGAACATTTTTGTAAATATTTTCCTAGTTAAATTTCCTAGAATTCTTGACAGAGTCACCTACATCATATTTTTTGTTTGCATAAATATTTATATTTATTATAATTAATAAATCTTAAAAGTAAAATTTTTGTCAACTAATTTTACAAAAAAATGGAATCATATCTCTGAAAATTCTCAAAAAATCACCATAGTGTTTGCATTATTTTATCACTCAACCAACAATATCTTAAAAAATGCATTTTGCATGTAAAACTCAAAAAGTAAAAGACTTTTGAAAATTTCTACTAAGATAAGGAAAGTTCCTAAAATTATTTTTTTATAATTGGGTCCTCCACTTAGAAACAATACCAACTTTGAAAATCATTTTCTTTTGTATTTTTTAGATAGCGTATTTTCTTAATGCAATTTTCTTTTCACTAAACCCGTTTTAAATTACTTTTTATTTGTTTTAAAAGTATCTAAAAATCACAAAAATATTTGTAATATTTTAAATCCAAACTGATTTTGTTCTACTTTCTCTATGTATTTATACATGTATTGACATGTAACCTTTATATTATACACACACCTAAACCTTATTTTCAACCAAACATGTTATCTCCTTTTAAAACATAAAAATAACAACCAAAAAAACGTTGGATAGCTTATTCACTGTTTTTGTCAAAATGCACACTTATCCTATGCAATAAATTACCTCCGTGAGTTAGATCTTGTATTTCCACCAACTAAAAAATACAGCAATAATTTATGATCCTTTGGGGCATTTTTTTAATTAGGCAAAAAATTAAGGTGCTTATCAAGAGCCCACAATTGGCAAATATTTCCTTATTGTTCGACCTAATCTACCTATTCTGTGGGTCCTTCTTGCATCTTTGCATAATCTTCTAAAATATACATGACATTATATTTGTGTAATTCTTTGATTCATTCCACCGTGACTTTCTTAATTACATATTTATTCCAATATTATCTCAGAAGAATGTACTCATATTAGATAAATTGTAATAATATATTTTTTGTGATCATGTCCGTCATAAATGACTACAAGGGGATTTTTTTAGAAAATATTTTTCATCGTTCTAAGAAAGTTGATAACAAACAGAAGGTTCAAGTCATCTTGTTTTCAATCGTATTAGGTTCATTAAATCAAAATATATGCGAAAATTACACATTCACAAATCTGTTAAGGTAGGTCATATATGTCATTATGGTGCAAATCTATTTTTCGTGTCATTTGCATAGTTGTATGTACTATGATTTTTTATACAATAATATTATGACACCCCTTTGCCTAAAATTCTAGGTCCTCCATTGCTCCACGAAAATGCTTAATCGCTAATTAGATAGACTCTAATGTCATATAGAAAATAAGCAAACTACAAAGGACACACAAATTTACTTGGAAAGAGAAAAATCATGATGGACATGTGGCAGAGCTCATCGATCGGTGACTGGTTAACTTTCTGAAAATGGATCATCTGTTGTACAACAGAGCCGCTCGATCTTGATCGAGCGGTTCACACGCAAAGATCCACAAAAATCTAGATTTTGTATGAACCGCTCGATCATGATCGAGCAGCTCTACTCGTACAACAGACTCTGCTATACAACAGAAGATCCACTCTATAACTTTATTCTCCTTGTGGAAAAAAGGGATGCATCACACACACATGCCCCCACATGATTAATGTATAGATCATCATTCATGACCTAATATCCCAAATAACAAAAGACAACTCAATAACAATTATTAGACAATGAAGTGGGTCTACCTTGACATATATTGGTATCTATATCATCATGATATCCTAGGAGAATGGATTATTACAACAAAAACACATTGTAGCAACATACTCTAGTAATAAATATTTTTTGCTTGTGGCCATATTTTGATATTAATGTCAATTTCAATGTGAACGTTTGGACGATAGAATTTTCATTGACAAAGAGATGTTTGATTGTTAGGAAATTCCGTCGCTATACCTTAGTTGCCGCAAGAGTGTTTTGTTGCAGTGGATGAGCACTTGAGCGTGGAGATGGGTCATAGAACATGTCAAAGAAGAAGTAATTGGCCGCAATCACTTGAACTATGACCATGGTGGTGGACTTATAGACAAGAGGAGGTAGGCGGTGGTGTTTGATCACGCATCTTTGGTGCTATTGTCGATTAAAGGAGGGTTAGTGCCGCGATATCGGCCTAGGTGTTGCTGATAGGTTTTATTTTTTAGGAGAGATATTGACATCCTTCTGGACACTTCAATGGTATGACGGTAGTTCAAAAAATAGTCAGATATTTCAACATGGATTCGAATAAGAGTCCATATAACTTACTATATGCAAAAAAATGAGAGAAGGCTCTGCTATTTTTTTTACATTGACATCCTTATCTAACAACAAGGTGATGCTGAAACTATTTTCTCTACTTATTATAAGTTGGTACTCCCATTCTTAGTTTATATAAAGGGATAGACTTGTACTTGGGGATATGAGATTCTACCAAACAAAATGTTTAAAGGCAATTAGTTCACTTGAACATGGATAGTCATGTTCGGGAATTTGAACTATATACATATTGGAGTGGAATTTGAACTATATACATATTGGAGTAAATGGAAATCCTCATATGATTTCATTTTCTGCGTGCTGCAGTATTTCAGTGTTACAATTATGCTCCTGTTTGTTTGTTTTCCTTAATATGGCTGATCATCAAAGCGGGGTGCAGATATTCCCTCGTGGATATATCAAGTTGTGCATATGTTTTAGAAGTTACTTGCCAATTTGTCACACATGAATAATGACGTGGTTTGCGTGCTCATCTCCCTGCAAGAATCCGTGGATAATTTCGCATCTTAATCTGGTACTTCCTACGGATGTATCCACCAGAGACGTGGACCATTCTTATACTGTGCTCGAGTCAGTGCAACTCATCGTCATCTCCTTCATATATAGTGCACTGCCTTTTGACAAAAATGTATATAGTGCATACATACATTATCCTTTTATATCCATAAACGGAAGTTATATAGAAACTGATGGGAGACGGGCAACAAGCTGCGCCGTCAATCTCTTTTGAATGACAATACTAATTCGGCAAAAATAAACCCTAAATCTGGCAGTATATACTTGAGAATCGGGATACTGAAGCATATATGTGATTTACTGCACCAACAAAAGCGATCGATAACGTTTATCCGAGAAGCATGGAAAGCAAATAAACCATTCAAACCACAGTTATTGTACATCAATGATGTATCAATACCATACATCTGTAGCCTTAGTGCCACGTTCATCATGACTCATCCAATATAGAAAGGTGCACTGTGACGACTTTGTTGCAAATCTTGTTCGACTGTCTTTGCAAATACACTGTACTCAAATTCTACATTTATTTCCAAAAAACCCTTTCTTAGTTCCAAATTACAACACCCACACACCTTTCTTTCTGCATCTTTAGCATGCAATCAATATGTATTCCAAAAAATAAAAAAGAAATAAGTAATCAACAAACAATTTTTTAAAAAAAATCCAAAAAAAAGCAGGAAAAATCGAGATCACGTAGTGTTCAAAGAAGAGGACATCTGATGTCGCGGTCTCTTCCTGGCCACCTCCCCATCCTCCACCTCCGGCAGCGCCGGCATATTAAGGTCGAAGTCCCTCAAGTTCGTCAGCGCGCCGTCCCAATAGTGGCACCTCTTGTGCCCTCCCAAAGCCTGCCCCGTCGCGAACACCTTGCGGCACAGAGAGCACCGATGCCTCCTTTTACCGTCTCCTTCGTCGACCTCCTCCGACGAGGACGGGCTAGTGGGTGCGGAGATGTAACCCATGATGTAGTTCGGCGGCGGCCGGCGATGGCTCGCCTTGTGGCCTCCGAGAGCCTGGTAAGTAGGGAAGGCTTTGCCGCAGACGGAACACTTGAAGGGGAGTGATTGGGACTCGGTAGGCATTGGAGAAGGACGGGAGCGAGCTGGCTTTGATGGAAGCTTCGGTAGTGAGCTTTCAGACATGGAGCAGTTGCACGTCGTTGTGGAGAGGAAGAGGAGATAGAGAGATAAGTTGGAGTTTAATTTGCATATTGGCTAAGGTGCGATTAGTTTGTGGCATATTTATAGGCAGATAATAAAAACAAAGTTAACATGACGGGACCGGATGTGTTCAAATATTTGAAGTCAAAGATTTATAATCTGTGCGTTTATAAATTATGTACAAATCTCAAGAAGCTCGTTAGTTGAGTGCATGTTTAGTTACAACCCTTCTAATTATTTTTTCTTTAGGATTTTAACAATCATATTTTAAGATTAATTTTGGATCGGTTTTGTAATTCAAAAAGGGCTTACGACGCAGTTTATTGTCCGCTTGTCTCCTATTTCGATGTAATCCTATCATCTTTATCGTATTTTAAGATGTGAACTCACCTGCCAAACTTTTAAAGTGCGTTTGGTTACCGAGTTACCTGGTATAAATTGGGAGAAGGTAATATGTTTTTGTGTTTGGATAGAGGGTTTTAGGTTGAGCAGGTTTGTTGTAATGTGATTGTATTGCAGCTTGAAAAAAAGAGTAGTTATTGTGACGCGATTGTAATGGAGTTTGGAAAAGTAAGTAGAAGTTGAGCAATTTATAAATTTTAGATGATATGATGGTACAATATATTATTTTTGATAGAATGAGTGAAAGAGAAATGATTTGTTTAATGCATTGAAAAAGAGAGGAAGAGTGAGCCCCACACGAGAGATGAAAGAGAAAGCGTCACTACAAGGAAAATAAGTTATGGGTATGGAACTATGCCCACGGATATGGGGTTTGAGGTCACATAATTGGGCTCTAGCCATGACACATCATGACCAGTAGCCGTAGCTTCAAGTCTCGTTGCGAGAGTTCTTTAGACACGAATATGCTGTGGCCACTACTAGTGACTATAGAACTTATCGTGGCCACAACTCTTACATGAAAGGCTTTGGCCACGGATTGTGGCTACGAGAAACTAGTGGCCACAGAATTATCGTGGCCACAAGTTCTCGTAGCCACATTACGTGGTCAAAACTCATTTTCCTGGTTTTGGAAGGTAACCCAAAAATAGGGGGTAACCCCTACACGAACGATCCCTTGAGTATGCTGAAATACTTGAAATAAGAAGAGCTTTCAGGGCTTTTTTATCGTGTTAATGCTGTAATATTTGAGTATCATGATAAATAAACCGTACAGTGGTTTTAAGAGGCGGATTCACATGAAGACAGTTGTCTATAAATTTTCAGGAGGGACTTGTTAATTAGGAAGTGTTCAGGGATTATGTTAGAAGTCTAAAATAAACACTCTGATCAGTTCGTCTCCATCTGGAATGATCGTACTGCAAGCAATCCAGTACTTCGTACATGCTATTAAAGAATCTTAAACTAAAGCCAGACTACCAAACCATGATACAGTTAGGTTATTATTCTATGCAGCAAGGAGTAGCAAATTTGTGGCCTCCAAATATTGAAGGAAAGGTCGCGGCAGGAGGTGCATGTGTTGTGTATGTGGTCAGCACAAGCACATGTTTTGAATTTTTGTCTTTAGTTCCCACCAGCAAGAACCACACCCTCGTGGACGTAGACTTCTTAGCTTCGGGTTCCCAAACAGCGTGCACGAGCTCGTTGACATCAGTCTCATACCACGAGCACTGTGATGGATGGTTAGTATAATCCGGAATGTTACTTCGGGGGGCCTTCATCTGTCTTGCTTTGGGGTTAAACAACCACATACGATACAGTTTTTTTAAGTTGGATAATGACGTCCTGTGTGAGATAAGCCGATTAGCTTCTTGAAACAACGTGCTGTGGCCAACTAGGGTTCTTCTGCAAGTCTCCGTCTTCGGTCAACCCTGGATTACTACTGAGACGCCTCGACTGAACGTTCGGAATCGTTTGTTGTTGATCTGAAAAGTGTCCGCTCGATCACTACTAATTAAGCTCTTGTGTCCATATGGAATACTGTTCTGATTTGCACAGCAGCGTCGTGTTCATCCAATTTCTTCAGAAACGTTTTCTTCCACCACTCATAGAATGTAGTTGATCGAGGTCTTCTATGAGCGGAAAGAGAGAATCTGATGAAGTCAAAAAAATTGCAGGTTTCGTGTGGCCGTGAAGGAGCCACGTATGCGTTGACAGGGAAATGCCCTTTCTCTTATCTGGATACTGTTTTTCAGGGTTGTTTGGTCGTATACGTCGAACTGAACTAAAGGATAAATCAGAACACGAATGGCACCTTTCCGCAAAGCCTACTGTCATTGAGTCATATTTTAAAGGTTATAGAATTATTCGATCTAATCTATATAAATGTCGTAAAGTTTCTGTTTTGCACGAAATTTGAATGATATAATATATGATTAAATACATAAAAATATTTTTTCCAAAAAAATAAAAAAAGGAAAAAATGGAACGGAAGAGACAAATTAGCTACTCTGTGGAAAACCCCTATTTTACCATATATATATATATATATATTAGTGGTTCATATAACAATAATTTTCCTTTAACTAACTCATTAAAAATGTGTTTTAATCAATATTTACTTTAACAATGATTGTAAGAAAAATCAACGAATAATCATGAACCTAAAGAATCAAGCAACGTATAATATTCTTTGTTATATATATATATGTAAATGTAGAAGATAAAATATGCTAACGAACATTGAATTATTCATTGTAATATCCTTGTTATATATAAATATATGTAATTACAGAAGATAACATATTGTAATACTCCAACCTCTGAACATAGTGTCACATCTAAAATTCACGAAGTGTGGGTATGGTTTGTAAGTGACGGGATTACTACTTGACAACTTGGGCTTAAACATTTTGGGCAGTTGACAACGGATCTATTTAAATCCAAACCCAACAATTTCTCAGAGCTAATTTTCCTCGATAACAGATCAGAGACCTAAGCTCGGGACATTACACATATGCTAACGAACATTGAATTATTCGCTAGTGCCCATGTCTTCTCCATCGTGTGTGAAAGAGCGTGTGTAAACGGTCTGCACTGCATGTGAATGCTAAATTTATTAGACATTGTCTGACTCGGCATGTTTTACTTTCACGCTTCTACTTTGTTAGACTTTTGTTTGACCAGAATTTTCCTCGGGGTGATTAGTGCATGTTAAAGTTTTTGTTAATCTGTGCAATTAAGGAGGATTACGTGAGAGTGGTTGTTATGATAGTAGATTACATCTGTCTGATTCAAGAAATATTGATTCTTATTACTATTTTTTGAGTTTTCTGCATGTTACCGATGGTTTTGAAGCAGTGCAGTGCAGGCGGTTTCCATCTCGATCGACTCTGTTCACTCGCTTTGATCACTTGGTTAGGAACACATTTCATGTCATGGAATAATGGAACCCTGGACGTATGAATTAGTCAATGCTTATGTTTGACTGGCTGGCAAATAGTGGAGTTACGTCACTTGTAGAGAATTTTCTAACTTGGCATGCATGCATGTATGCTTAACAACGTATCATGAAATGGGATATCTGCAATAATATTGTTTCTTCCAGTAGCAATCAGGTTCCATGGGTTGAGAGGGGATTGTTTTCTGTACGAGGAAGTGCAACAGAGTTTGTTGTAGACGTGTGCACCGTTCGATCAAGATTGAGCGGCTCCCACACCTACGACAAGCATAACACCAAAACAAAGAGTTCATACCGTGCAAAATCGTTTGAACCGCTCGATGATCGAGCGGCACACACCTACAACAAGCATAACACCATAACAGAGGATCCATGTCCCCATGGGTTAATTTTCCAAGAATATACTTCCATAGAAGCTTATTCTCTTTTTGGCAGCAAACTTTTGGTTTTCACAAGATCAAAATCTTTTCAACTAAAGTAAGTTTTGTCATGTATAGCATGCACTACTAGAAAATTGACTCAAGGTAACGAATAATTTAAATATCCATTGTCATGTCTTATGGTGTTTAATATATATATCAATGAATATTTGTTCATTGTAAAATTGACTTTTCTTCTTGAAATAGCAACGAATACCATTTTCTTAACATATATTATTCATCGTTTCATATTTAACAAAGGATGATATAACAAAGAATAAAAAATATTTGTTGCCATAGGTCGAAGTTGCTGCAGTAATGTAACGAATTTTCCATCATCAATGCAGTGGTGATTGATAATACACTGTTGCATCATTTTTTTTGCAGGCCATACATTTAAAGTTTCAACAACATAATTTGCACGATACTTAAATCGTCACAAGTCAAAATTTTGATGCCACTGCTCCAAAATCCAATATCATGAATTATTGCTGCTATTTTTTTAAAATCCGACGTGGTAACAACACGCCAAAATGGCTTACAATGTCATCCTGAACAGTTTGTAATTATGAAGGGATATGCTCTAAATATAGCGTCATACTTTCAGTCATAGGCATAAAACTAGACAAAAAGTTAAATAAAGTAAGCAACTAAGATGTTCAAGGATTGGCTGGATGAAGGTCAAATAATATAGAATCTTCAGGCAAGATTGAGTGAAGTAATTTGCAAAGCGTTGTTGAGTTTCCTCCAAGGCAAAAAAGAGATCATTCACTTGAGAATAGAAAGTGCATTAATCGACTTCAAAACCTCTTCTTTCAACTCAGTCGTCTTCAACTCGCTGGAACATCGGTCGTTGAAGGTTGAGAATAAAGATCATACCAGAGAAGATGCAATGAATGAGCTATCCTTGCGTGGTTGACGGTGGGGAGATGGATCGTCTGCTGTAGCAAGGGTTGCAGCAGACTCTGCTGCACGTCCAGGAGCCGTTCGATCTTGATATGAAGAAGTATAGGAGGAAATAAAGAGAAATGGCATATGGTATGCCTAGTCGATCTTGATATGAAGAACGACGAATATGAGAATGTCTGCACCATGGGATATGCAAGAGACTGGCCTAAACTTGGAAGGTAGGCATCAAGAAGTTCCGAAACAATGATAACTTGATCAGAACCATATTCTTGCTTTAAACCAAAGAGAGTATAACCACAGAGGTAGAAGCACCATCGCCTACAACAGTACTAGTCGGGCCAGCAGGGTCCATCTCACAACACCCTCCACATGGTACCTTCCTTAGGGCCAACAATGTCCTATTCATTCTCATCCCCAGCACTACCAGCAGCCTCCATAGAGGCGAGATTCATGGACAATTTTTGTTAGTTCCTCCGATCTTTTGCATTTTCTTGATGAGCTTCAAGACCTAAGAACCGATATCAATCAGGTGTTTTGGTGGTGTTGAAATATAAAATGCGGAAGCAAATCAAAGCAAGAACAAGATAAAATGAAGACTTTGATTTTATGTGGAACCCTACTCCGTGAGGAGCGGGATGAAACCACAGGAGAACCGCCTCAAAGGGCTGATTTTGCATTCACTTTCTCAAAGGTTACAATGGGTGTGAGGCTCTTTATATAGCCCCACCAATGTGACCAAAAGTCACCATTCCAAGATGTGGCACTAAACATAGCCCACCAAGACCATTCTTCAACACTCCCCCTCAAGCTAAGCATGCAATGCTAAGCTTGGATAAACAAAAAAGAATGCACCTACTCACATACAAAATACATGAAACAGCATACAATGTCAACACAACGCACACTGTCGATTGATGCCGAAGACGATGCTTCTCATGTCATGTTGGTGAGGAGGAACTAGAGACTTGAGTGTGAATAATGATCCGCAGAAATATCTGATCAGCAATTGAGTCTTCCTCATAGAGTACTCCGGCCCGCAACATATCTTCACTGAAGACTGCTCCATCACTCCAAAGGGCCAACAAGAACGTCGTGGGAATATCCATACATACTGGAGTTCACGGCCATGAAAACATACCGTGGGAATATCCATATATAGTGGAGTTCACGGCCATGAAAACATGCCGTGGGAATATCCATACATAGTGGAGTTCACGGCTATGAAAACATCCGTGGGAATATCCATACATAGTGGAGTTCACGACCGATAGAGAATGGAGCCAACAATGAGTCTTCCAATGGAGAACTCCACAAAACATAGGTACTCAAATAGAGCACCTCAAATATGAGTCTCCCTCTGGAGAACTCCACAAAACATAGGTACTCAAATAGAGCACCTCAAGCAATGAGTCTCCCTCTGGAGAACTCCACAAAACATAGGTACTCAAATAGAGCACCTCAAGCAATGGTAGGGCTCAGAAACCACTACCTCACAATAGATCACTCAAATAGAGTGCCTCAACCAATGATAGGGTATGATAACCACTACCCAACAATTCAAACAATGGTAGGGAAGACTCCACTACCCAACAATGGTAGAGCAAGAAATGCTCTACCCTTTCACTCCCCCTTTCTCCCAAACTTGTCGTAAACAACAACCAAGTTGGGAGAACAATGAAGGATCAACAAGAAATTCTCCTCTCTTTTTTCAGTCCCAACACGCATTTTTTGGACTGTTTTTTTTTCAAACATTCATCTCTTTTTTTTTTCAATCCCTTTTTTTCACTTTTTTTTGAACCATCAATCTTCACGATGAGCAACATGTTTTTTCAGTTGTTCGTTTCTTTTTTTTTCAATTTTTCTCATCACAATATTTTTTTTTGGGACAACAGAATATTCTCATTTTTTTCCACAACTGGCACTTCTTTTTTTTTTTTAGACTTCAACCCCTCATCATTTTTTCCTTTTTTTTAACAATCTCCTTTTTTTGTTTCACGTGGCAACTCACCTTTTTTTATCACAGCTTTTTTTTTGTACGGCTGTCATCTCCTGCTTTTTCTCATCTCCTTGATTTTTTTTTAAAACAAGACAGCTCACGTGGGCCCAACATTTAAAAAAAATTTAGGCCATTACCCCCTAGGGTTCCCATCGCTTTGTAATCCCGCCGCATCCTTTGGGCTTCTCCTGCCGTCGCCGAACAGGATGCAAAAGGGCAAGGGGGGGGGGGGGGGAGGGCACCGACATCGTGCGCCGCGATGATGGAGGGAAGCACGTTAGGAATCGCGGCCTGGAAGTGATCTGGACTTGGGCTTGCATGATGAAGATCGTCCTCGCAAATCGCCCAGTATTGGAGTGGTCTTTGCCCGTTGAAGATGGAGGAGCAAATAGAGGAAGCGTCTGTTGGGGTCACGGGAAGGAGGCTCTTCGCGCCGCCGGTTGCTCGTGGAGGTTGATGTCGCTGTAGTGGCATCGCGGTGACGCCAATGGTGCAGCCTCCCTGCTGGAGGCATCGCAGGATTTTTTTTTTTGTAACAGGAGCATCGCGCGCGGAGATGCCGCCCTCAAAGGCTTGCCATGTGCGGCTGGGGCTGCAGGGCAGCGCCTGGATCTTCGTGCACCGACTGGGGATGTGTCGATGCCGATGGGGAAGGTGGTGCCGTTGCCTGGGCCTCCGCCTGGTGGCTGGGAGGTCAGATCTCGCTCCTGGCGGCGATGGAGGGCTCGCTTGGTTCTGGAGAAACTCCAGAGGCTTCAGATCGCCGCATAGCGGCTTTGTTGACGGGACGATAAGAACACATGACAGAAGATAAGTTCTGGAGAAGGCAAACAGATCGTCTCCTTCTTCGGATAGGAGAGCCTGATCTGGGATCTGTGTGCATAAGAACACACGACACTCCAGGTTTTCACGTGAAAACAGAACAACAATCTCGACTAACAAGTGAACAATAATCTTCAATAAAAAAATTCAGAAATAAGATCCAAACCATAGCTCTGATACCATGTTGAAATATAAAATGCGGAAGCAAATCAAAGCAAGAACAAGATAAAATGAAGACTTTGATTTTATGTGGAACCCTACTCCGTGAGGAGCGGGATGAAACCACAGGAGAACCGCCTCAAAGGGCTGATTTTGCATTCACTTTCTCAAAGGTTACAATGGGTGTGAGGCTCTTTATATAGCCCCACCAATGTGACCAAAAGTCACCATTCCAAGATGTGGCACTAAACATAGCCCACCAAGACCATTCTTCAACAGGTGGTAGGATGAGTTTACAGCACCAAAGACCTCCATTCCCGCCTAGGTTCAGGTGAACTCCAACAACCCGAACTAGCACCCACAAAGACAGAAAGATCGGGCATATGATTAATATCTTTCTAGTTCTGAACATGAAATCCTTTTGTGTGATGATACACATCATATTTCACTCATTTTCTCATTTTCCCATTGATTTCCATTTGATAATTAAGAAATGGGTATCTATTTAGTTATGGAAAAGTAACAGCATTTTAAAAATACATAAAATGTGCATTAGAGTGCAGATACTAGGTTAAGTTAAGGTCCTTCTTGAGTTTTTGGAAGGGAGTTGACTGAGATTTTATCTATTCTCTCTCTCCCCCCTCTCCCTCTCCTTCTCCTCCCCCTCGCTCTTGCTCTCTCTCTCTCTCTCTCGCGCTCCCTCTCTCCTGCTCTCCCTCTCTGTGTATGTATGAAATTGAAATGTGTTAAAAGGCTTGTGATACAGAGTGATCAAGATATCGATAATATATCTCCGATATATCGGTATCGACGTGGTGGCGATAACGATATTAAAATGGAGATATCCATGCCTTTCCATGGTCCAGCTTCACAAATGTGCTTCAAAATGGGCGATATTTCAATGATATATCACTGATATATCGTTGAATATTGTACCGACACCATGTCAATCGATATCTAAAACCCTGTTATACATAGAGTATGTGTCACAAAAACAAATAAGATGAGTATCTGCTACAATTAATACGGTTGTATACAACTAACATGTAACCAAAATAATGGAGGCGGGCTAAACGGCCAAAAAATAAAATCTTGCCCAAGTATTACATTAAAATATTAACAGCCCCACACATCCTCAGAATTTTTCATGATGTTCCTCAATTTCTATGAAAAAGTTCTTCGGCCTCATGTAAGAAGGAAATTCATACAAGAGAAAACAAAAGGAACACACTGCAGCTAAGTTTATTATGTGTCATACAACACTTTCAAGGTCTTCCCAATGTCGATAATACAGAAATTCAGTAGATCCAAGTTATTTGCCACAGAGCATCTCCCGTCGTTGATACAGAAATGAGAGTTGGAACGAGAGAATAATAGCTGTGTAATATGCACATGTCTCGCTGTTCCAGATTCTCATTTTAGTACTTGGCAATATCCACAGAAACATTGCACGCCCAAATGTGCTTCAGATGGCGATATCGTAACGTATGTGCCTGAGTAAGACTGGGATCACGATGTCTGGGCAGCTGAGCTGAGGTAAGTGCCCCTCGGATGGCATCACCTCGACAATGGACTCACCCCCCAGGTTGCGGTGCAGGTACTCAGACACAAGAACAGGCACGGCCAGGTCCTTGGTACTTTGCAGAATGTGGCAAGGAACGGTAACAAGGTGGAGAACGTCCCGCAGATCACTTTGGAATATGGTCTGTGCTACACTTAATGCAATATCAGGACGTATGTTGAAGAGGGTGCGGCTGAACTCCTGGACAGCCAGTGAGTCCATGTCCCCACCTATAGCCAAGGGAGCAAATCCAGAGACCCAGGCCTTGTAGTTGGAGCTCATCGCATTGAACAGTTGATCCAGGTCTTCCTGCTCAAAGCCGCCATAGTAATCAGCGTCGTTGAGGTACCTGCAATAAGGAAATCACAGTTATGTGATACCGAGGAAATGCACATCGGAATGAGGAGTCAAGAGAGCATCATGTTCATTTTATTCATGTTCTCCAATACTATTAGGAGGATCAACCCAATACCATGGCTCAAAACCTTGGTGAAATTTCCATTTCCTTGGCAAAATTGAAACCGCAAGAACGAAATTTGACAGGAAATTTTTTGCATTTTCACGTTTTCGACAGGAATTGGCAAAATATCAATGACATGCCGATATTTCGATTTTCCCAAGTCACTGATATGCAAGCGAAATCGATATTTAAGGCATTGCCCAATACAACAAACTAACAATCAGATATGCATAATAAAAAAAAGTAAATGGGGAATATATTATATTCCGTGTTTTTGGAGAGAAACACTTAAGGCCGACAACTTGAACCCATCCACTAACTTGAACCCATCTACTCTTGGTTATGGGGCAACAAGTTTTACAATCGAATCAAATTTTTAGAGTGAGCACATAAAAGCAATGTCAGCACTAATGGCAAAGCTATGATAAAGTAACAAAAGGATGCCTTGTGGTCTTATGCTAGCATGGAGTTATTCTTAAGGTTGTGTATGGTTCATTAGTTTGATGGTTATCTGAACCGATATGTATGGGTCGATCCTAAACCAGTTGATACCCAACCAATCACATCGGATCGCGTACCCAACCCTCTTTGGCCAATGACATACGAAGCTCCAATCCTATGGTCCATGGGTACCTGTGGGTCGACCCATCTCGTTGCCCCTCATACCGGACGATGCCCATGGGTCTACCCATGGGCGTTCATTAGAGATGCAAACGGAGATGCAAACAGACAGATACATATACGTATGTAGATTTTTTAATTAAATAGTTATCAATTAAATTTTCAATAAATAAATAGCGACTAAAATGTGATATTTTAAAAATAAGCATAAATCGATACCTCAAGTGCTGACTTGAAGACCCGCTCAAATCGACACCTCATATGCTGATTTGGATGAAACCCCTCCAAATCGGCACTTGAAGTGCCGATTTGATATGTCATATCAACATGAATGTGCATGCAAATGTTATATTAATGCGCGCCCAAATACCTACATGTAAATGTAGACGAACATCCGAATGTATATGTATAAATGCATCTGCTTGGCATGTATATGATTCCTCGCACATTCATGTTCATGAGGCAACCCAACTCGGGACCTTTGATGCCGATTTGGAGGGCCCCATCCAATCGGCACCTCATGTGCCGATTTGATCAGGTCTTCAAAAATCAACTAAGGTGTCAATTGATATCTATCTTTTTACATATTAATTCTTGGTAGCTATTTATTTAATAGAGAAATTGGATAGGGCAATCAGCTAGTCCTATTAACCCAGTTTCCAGACGATTCAGCACATTACTGTTGGGATTATCGTCCACATCCTCTTCTTCAGGGACAGAGATGTCCTTTCCGTGTCCTATTGACTATGTTGTAGTCCCACACCGTGGAACAAGAAGTTCCCGGGTGGGATAAATAGTGACGAGATTACTACTTGACAACCCGGCTTAAGCATTTTGGGAGTGGTTAATCGGGTCCCTATGGGCTCGATCCTAAGAGGTTGTCAGGGTCAGTAATGCTCCGTTAACGGACCGGGGACCTAAGCCCGGGACGTTACAAATGGTATCAGAGCCGAACGCCCTCTGACAGTGGAAAGGGCTACCCGAGAGGTGGAGCCGCCCCTACAAAGAGGTTGGAGGAAATGGCTACCCGGAGCGTGCAACCGCCACTGTCACTGGGAAGAAGTAATGTGCCATGTCGCAACGAGGACGTTGCGAATATAAGTGGGGGAGGTTGTAAAACCCCAACATAGTCCCACACCGTGGAACAAGAAGTTCCCGGGTGGGATAAATAGTGACGAGATTACTACTTGACAACCCGGCTTAAGCATTTTGGGAGTGGTTAATCGGGTCCCTATGGGCTCGATCCTAAGAGGTTGTCAGGGTCAGTAATGCTCCGTTAACGGACCGGGGACCTAAGCCCGGGACGTTACAAATGGTATCAGAGCCGAACGCCCTCTGACAGTGGAAAGGGCTACCCGAGAGGTGGAGCCGCCCCTACAAAGAGGTTGGAGGAAATGGCTACCCGGAGCGTGCAACCGCCACTGTCACTGGGAAGAAGTAATGTGCCATGTCGCAACGAGGACGTTGCGAATATAAGTGGGGGAGGTTGTAAAACCCCAACATAGTCCCACACCGTGGAACAAGAAGTTCCCGGGTGGGATAAATAGTGACGAGATTACTACTTGACAACCCGGCTTAAGCATTTTGGGAGTGGTTAATCGGGTCCCTATGGGCTCGATCCTAAGAGGTTGTCAGGGTCAGTAATGCTCCGTTAACGGACCGGGGACCTAAGCCCGGGACGTTACAAATGGTATCAGAGCCGAACGCCCTCTGACAGTGGAAAGGGCTACCCGAGAGGTGGAGCCGCCCCTACAAAGAGGTTGGAGGAAATGGCTACCCGGAGCGTGCAACCGCCACTGTCACTGGGAAGAAGTAATGTGCCATGTCGCAACGAGGACGTTGCGAATATAAGTGGGGGAGGTTGTAAAACCCCAACATAGTCCCACACCGTGGAACAAGAAGTTCCCGGGTGGGATAAATAGTGACGAGATTACTACTTGACAACCCGGCTTAAGCATTTTGGGAGTGGTTAATCGGGTCCCTATGGGCTCGATCCTAAGAGGTTGTCAGGGTCAGTAATGCTCCGTTAACGGACCGGGGACCTAAGCCCGGGACGTTACAATGTCTCTAGCTATTTTGCGGTTCGGTGATTTCTGTGATTGGCTAGGAACAAGATGTTGGTCTGCCATGAGCTTTTTTATGTGGAAAAATTAAGCCATACTAAAGATCTTATTAAGTATTGGTCTGTGTAATCAACATTATGATTTTGCAAATATAAAAGATTTATGCATTATTTTGATGTACATCCCTTTTACCCTAAAAAAGACATGACACAAAAAACAAGCATCAAAACATTATGTTACATGGTTCGAGACAACCAGAATGATTGCCCTGCTCTAGGAGAGAAGCGATATGATAACCGTGTTTTTTGTATTGATTATTCATACTAAACATGTATTACAAGTCCATATATTCCGGCCCCACTTACACCAAATTCTATCACAATAGACAATGTGGAAGTAAACACGTTAACTACTGCATAATATGTAAATCTTTCTGCAATATCCAATTACTTAATTGTTCACTATTCTCAACAATCCTCTTCAAGTTTGAGCATGCAAAGCTCATCATATACAAAATGAAATCGCGTACTTACATACATAGAATATGAAGACACAAACCACCTCGACTCAACGCATACTCCAATCATTGACGACGAGGACGATGCATCTTGGGTGTTAGTGAGTAAAAGGAACTGCAATCTAGAATGATGATTCATCAAGTAACTGCTATATATCGCGAAAAACTTGTTCCCTAGCAGACGGCTCCAAGGTCGAAAAAGTGGCCATCTCTTTTACGTAAATTATCAAAAATGGATCTCTTGCATAGGATTAAAAAGATTTCTGTTATAGGACACACTCAAAGAAAATATCTCGTCTGACTGGCCATGAATAAAAAGGGTGTAACCAAATGACTTCCTTTCATACATATGGAAATGAATATTTTCTTATAATAACTCAAACAAAAAGTAGAGTTAAAAAATAGTACTATCGCCCTCCTAGTCGTTGAATTACTTTACTGAGTAGAAAGAGGAATTTTTCGAGTGGATAATCTTTTTATTATTTTTAGATTTCCATTTTTTCTCTTTTTTTGTTTTTGTTCTTTTTTTACAAACCCACTCTTTTTTGAATGGTTGTTGTGCTTTCTTTTTTTGGTTTCTTTGTTTCTTTTTCTCGAAGGCCTTCGAGCCTTTAAAAAATAAAAATAAAACTAAACAAGCACGGATGTGCATGCCAAAAAGCAAAAACAAAAAATTTAAAACAAAAGAAAAAGTAAAAACTAGATTGGAAGCCTGATGAGGAACCACCACTATTCCTATCCATCTTCATGTGCCACAATAATGCCACCAAGTTATCCATCGAAATTGCTAGCAACATGTCCAGTTGTTGACAATGTGGCACAGAGTATCTATCTTCTCACATCACATCTTCATCTCGTGTGCATTCTTCAAGCAATGTGCACATCCTTCATGGTTGTTTTGGTCACGTAGGACTTGCATTGCCTACTTCGATGTCAAAGGGACTCTCCTTTCTTCCAAATCACATCACTGCATATTATTGTTGCTTAGGACTCGCCATCTCTGAGGCAGTCAACACTATCATACATCAGATGGATGTAATATCGAACTTCGAGTTTGAACTCCATGAATCGACTTGCTCTAGTACCATGTTGTAAAAGGTATTCTAAACTTAAAGTGCAGCAAGCAAGCATCTTATTTATGTGGTTTAAGACAGTCAGAATGACCATCCTTCTCCATGAGAGAAGTGACTTGCTAGCACTATTTTCAGTTGCTAGAGTATGTATTTATTTCAACATCAGAATTGATTATCGTCACCGAAAAAGTGTACGCATGGTTTTAAAAAAGCCCCAAGGCCGCTTACACAAAACAATGCCTCGAGCCTTGTGCCTTGCCCAGAACCTATGAAGTGTGCGCCTATGTTAGCCACATGAACCTAATTATTTGAAATTTGAGTATTATTTAGATAATATATTTTTCTAACTCAAAAACTTTCTCATCATTGATAAAGCATCCTAATCCAATTTTTTTGTTTGAAACCACATCCTAATCCAATCTTTGATATTTATTGTTGGAAGAATAAGAGTTGTTGTTTATTCCAGAGAGCCCTAGGGTCTCTTATATAGAGAAACCCTATGGGTAAATTACATACGACATAACATAGAAGAATAAAAAGAACAAACAACACACAAACTACACAATTCTTTTGACACTCCTCAAGATGAAGCATAGATATCGATCATGCTCAGCTTGGAAGTACACTTCTGGAATGGTCCTCTGAGTAACGATTTGGTGAATATGTCGGCAATCTGCTCCTCAGAACTAACATGTGAAGTAGAAATCAATCCCTTCTGGATCATGTTTCTGGTGTAGTGATAGTCTACTTCAATATGCTTGGTTCTCTCATGAAAGGCATGATTATTGGTAATGAACAATGCGGCTTGATTATCACACTGTAGCTGCATGGGTAGAGGTACATCTACATGCAAGTCTTCTAATACAGCTCAGACCCACATCATTTCCGTACTTGATTGTGCCATAGCCCTATATTCAGATTCCGCACTGGATCTAGCCACAACTGTTTGTTTCTTGCTTTTCCAAGAAACTAGAGAGCTACCCACAAACACAGCAAATCCTGAGGTAGACTTTCGATCCTTAGGGCATCCTGCATAGTCAGCATCCGCACATGCAAAAACAGATAAATTGATTTCCTTTCTGAACAACAATCCTGTGCCTGGAGACGATTTTAGGTATCCGAGTATCATATATATAGCATCCATATGTACCTGTCTCGGCTGTTCCATGAACTGGCTTACCCTGCTAACTGCAAAGGCAATATCAAGTCGGGTTATAGTTATGTAAAGAAGCTTCCCCACCATTTCTCTATATCTTCTCTTGTCAACTTCTTCTGTATCATTATCATACAACTTCATGCTCGGGTCCATAGGAGTAGTAGACGGTCTGCATCCAACCATACCCATCTCAACAAGCATAACTGTAATATATTTCCTATGGGTCATTACTAGACCCTGTGCATTCCTGGCGAACTCTAACCCCAGAAAGTATCGTAATGTACCAAGGTCCTTTGTAACAAATTAATGACCCAACAGTACTTTGATAATCTCTATCCCTAAGCATCATCTCCTGTAACCAAAATGTCATCAACATACACCATGATGACAACTGTACCTCGAGTAGTCCTCTGGATAAACAGTGAGTGATCTGCATTGGATCTCTTGAACCCATGTTCTTCAATCAGATGGGACAACTTCTGAAACCATGCCCTTGGGCTTTGTTTAAGGCCATATATTGCCTTATGAAGTCTGCACACCATATGAGTCTCCCCCTCAGCAGCAAACCCCGGAGGCTGCTGCATGTAGACTTCCTCCTGCAGATCTCCATACAAGAATGCATTTTAACGGCTAACTGGAACAAGGGCCAATCACGTACCACAGCTACAGACAGAAGAATTCGAAGAGTGGAGTGACAGGCGACTGGAGAGAAGGTATCCATATAGTCCACTCCATAAGTCTGAGTGAAGCCTCGTGCCACCAGTCGTGCCTTGTACCGATCAAGACTACCATCTGCATGATACTTGACAGTAAATACCCATTTGCAGCTAACAACAGAAGCTCCTTAAGGAGCGGGAACCAAGCTCCATGTGCCCCGCGACTGTAGGACAACCATCTCCTCCTCCATTGCAGTCCGCCAGCAATCAGATTTCAATGCATCCTGATAGGTCTTTGGGATCTCCACTAAAGATAAAGCCACTGCAAATCGTTGAAAGTCCCCTGTGAGGCAAGAGGATACGAAGCACAGCTGCGTTTTTGCTTTCTCATCGCAATAGGAACATCCAAATCATCAACCACTGAACTCGCCGGAGCCGATGCGCCCTGTAGTGATGCACCCTGCATATGCACACTATTCGACCCATCATTAGTAGTAACATCTGAACATACCTGGGGCGTGCTGGATGATTGGCGTGGAGCACGAGCAGGACCAGACCGACGGGTATAAAATTTTGGTAGTGGCGAGACAAGCGGTTTTGGTGGAGGTGGTGGTGGTGGAGCTGACGGAATGTTAGGAACTGGATTGGACAATGGAGGGCTCATCGTAGGAGGAGGAGGAGGGACATAGATCTCATTAGTAGGTCTGTTAGGGACCAATCTGTCACCTGCAGGTGAAAAATACATAACAGACTCGAAGAAAGTGACATCAACACTGACAAAGTATTTCCTGTTAACCGGATCATAGCAATGATATCCCTTCCGCGTCCGAGAATAGCCCACGAAGACACATTTGACAGCTCTAGGTAAGAGCTTGTCAAGACCTGGGATAGCTGATGAACAAATGCAACAACTCCAAAAACACGAGGGGTGAGTGAGAATAATTCCTTATTTGGAAAAACAACAGAAAGAGGAATTTTCTCACCAAGGACCGTGGACGGCATACGATTTACCAAGTAGCAGGCTGTAAGAACGACATCTCCCCAAAAAGAAATAGGAGCAGAACTCTGGATAAGTAGAGTTCGAGTAATGTCAAGAAGGTGACGATGCTTTCTCTCAACAACTCCGTTCTGTTGGGAGGTGTAGGCGCATGTAGTTTGGTGTATAATGCCTTTTGACAAAAGAAATTGTGAGAGAGACCGAGTATAAAATTCCAATGCGTTATCAGTACGAACATATTTCACATTGGATGAAAAGACATTGTTCACTTCATTGATAAGATTTTTAATAACATCACCAGCTTCAGATTTATTCTTTAACGGGAAAACCCACGATAGACGAGAGAAATCATCAACCACGACAAGATAAAACCTGTGCCCCTGGTGATCAGGGACACGACTGGGACCCCAAATATCAATATGGAGTAACTCAAAAGGGGAGCCACTGCTCCGACTCTAACGACTTGGGAAGCTAGCTCTACGATGCTTCCCTAACTGACAAGCTTCACACCGAAAGGACGAACTTGGAGATATCTGAGGCAAGAGGTGACGCATCTTCTGTAGAGGGAGGTGACCAAAGCGTAGATACCATGTATATAGAGAGACAGATCCAACAGCATGAGAAGAGACTCCAGCATATGAACTCCTATTGAGACGATAAAGACCATCCTGCTCAGAACCACAACCAATCACCCTACCCGTGAGAATGTCCTGAAATATAAGAGAAGATGGGTCAAATATAGCGCGACAATGGAAATCTTTTGTAATCTGACTAATAGATAGTAAGTTCATCGAAAATTCCGAGGCATGTAAGACATTCTTGAGATGTATGGAAGGGGATAACAAGATCTTCTCCTGTCCAATAATGGGGGAATGAGTCACATTGGCAATGATCACCGACCTCCCTGGAGGAATCTCTCTGTATGAGATAAGTCTGTCTCTATCTCGACATAGATGGTGCGTGGCACCAGTGTCCATGATCCAATCGGAGATGTTTGAACTACAACATGTGGTAAAGGCACATGCACTACCTGAGGTACTAGCCGTGGCAGAAGTACTGGCAGAAGCAGACACAGCTACATCAGAAGGGCCTCCAGAAGAGTCTGTAGAAGCAGGAGGCATAATATCCCGTAACCGAGCGACGAGTTCCTCGAACCTCTGATCCGAAGTAGCAGATGATGGAGATGCAACATGTTCTGCCACCCGCGTTGATGCTGGAAAGCCATGCTTCGAATAACATGTATCCTCCGAATGACCTGGACGGTGACAAAAACTGCAAGGTGGACGGGACCGACCACCACGGCCTCCAGTTCCACGACCACAACCACGGAATGAAGAAGAGAAACCACCTCTCCCTCTAGAAACAGCCATCGCAGAGGGGGGTGGTGTAGATGTGCTGGATGGAACAGAGATGCAACTAAGCCTCCGGTAGACCTCCTCCATAGGAGGAATGGTAGCATCTGCGAGTATATGTGATCTGGCCGCATCATATTCAGGATCAAGAGCCAAAAGAAGGACTCCTACCATGGTAGCATTACGAAATGTCTTCTACTGCTCTGGTGTGGCCGTCAGAGGGATAGTGCTGTAGAGTTTCTCAAACATCCCCCTAAGGGATGTATACAAGGAGTGAAGTGGTCGCTCATTCTGCTTCATGGTGAATATGTCGTGCTGCAGTTGTAGCATCTTGGTTTCATTTCGGACCTGGGAATATGTTGTCGCAAGAATGTCCCACGTCGCTTTAGCGGTGGGCTGATGAAGGACATCATTAGCAATCTCCATCGACAACATGCCGGACAGCCAGACTTTGGCATACGAGTCGTCAGCCTCCCAAGAGGCATAAATCCCTATCTTCTCTGCTGGCTTATCCTCGGTAAGAATGTGCTTCTTACCGTTTGACTTCATGAGACTCATGAATTGCATCGCCCAGAGCTCATAGTTCGACCCATCCATCTTCACTATTGGCGTGGGACCTTTGAACGCTCCTATGGAGGGCATATCAACCTTGGATTTTGACATATCGCCGCAGGAGAAGAACTAGGGTTTGTAGACAGAGTGATAGATGTTTACACAAGTTGCATAGGATTCGAGTGCGTATGTAGACGTTATGCACCCAAATCCATAGATATGGCGAAGTAGGCGGCTACTACCAAAGCCGACAGGGGGCGCACCGGTGCCAGCTAGAACAAAGTCGGCAGGATGCTGGGCCGGCTAGGGCAAGGCCGGCAGGGGGCAGGTGTCGGGACCGGCTAGGGCACAGCCGGGAGTCGAGGTGCCGGCTAGGGCACGACTGGAGGTGGGAGGCGGAGACCTGGGGCTGGAGGCGGGGGCCTGAAGGCGGGGCTGGAGGCAGAGGCGGGGCGGGAGGCGGAGGCGGGGAGCCCGAGAAGGTCTGGCGGCGGCGGGAAGAGAGAGGGGGGGGGGAGGCGGGTGGGATGAGAGGGAGCCTAGGGTTTAGGCTCTGATACCATGTTGGAAGAATAAGAGTTGTTGTTTATTCCAGAGAGCCCTAGGGTCTCTTATATAGAGAAATCCTATGGGTAAATTACATAAGACACAACATAGAAGAATAAAAAGAACAAACAGTACACAGACTATATAATTCTTTCGACATTTATATGGTTGGACAATCGATTATAAGGTGTGAATAACTCATAGAACTATTGTCTAATCATGCAAATATAACTATATTTTGACAAATATCTTTTTTCTTTGCCAACAAACTCAAAAGAACAACAAAGTTCAGGTCTGAAACTCAAATTATAGATGATCCATTGCTCAAAACATAGAAATAGTCATCAATAATGTACATGACTTCAACATAAACGAATCAAAGTAATTCCTTAAATTTTGAAAACCATTAACTTCGCTGCTAGTACCAAAATTTTAGATGTGCTTTTATGGTAACCTCGATATAATAACAAACATAGAGATAAATACACTAAAAGTTTTAATCAACGTTGAAAGATGAGTCATTAGTACATATTAAATTTAAGGGATTTAACACTTGTGCCCTTTCAAGTTCGTACACTTGTACCCTTTCAAGTTTTTGCAGTTACATTTTTACCGATGTCATTTTTCAATAACACAAGTGCCTTTACAGCTGTGCATCATCATAAGTTGTACCATTCTGTTTATTTACGAGATGAATTAAACCATGATTTGTTCGAACCAAGGTCCAATAAGAAATATTGCATTACATTTAAGCCATTAGATTTCTTGATGCCTTCTCCATCTCCTCCATTACTTTTTTTTAAAGAAAAAGGAGCCTCCACCATATAGGTGTCTGCCCAAGAACGTTACCATTTATCACCAAAAAGTATTACAAGCCTATTGTAGTACAATATAATGCAAAATTACGGGTTCCAACTCTCCATCAATGCCTTAGCATGCACAATTGCATTACTGTATAAATGACCTTGGCGAAACACCACCACATTTCTAGCCAACCAAAGTGCCCAGATCATTGCCACACATCCCGATCATTGCCTAAAAACTTCATCATTTATCACCAAAAACTATTACATGCCTATTACAGGTACAACATAATGCAAAATTACAGGTTCCAACTCTCAGCCAATGCCTTAGCATGTGTCACCACATTTTCACCATAGAAACGATCGTGGCAAAATAACACCCCATTTCTAGCCAACCAAAGCGCCAGATCATTGCCACGCATCCCGATCTCTCATTCTTCATACCGTTCCAATCTGCACCAATGGAGCTCCAGAAACTAGAGACAATGTCAGTACGCACTGCATGATTCCCAAAAAGGTTCCATGCCCCCAAGGAGCTCCCACAAGTGAAGAAATGGTGATCTACATTCTCAACGTCCTCCGAATATCATGTGCACGCTGGATCAGCCACCTGAACGAAGCGCACAAATCTGTCTCCAGTCATCAATCTTCTCATCCTAAATAGCCAAAGGGATACCTTCACACGAGTTGGGACCTTCCAATTCCATATCCATATGCAATCTGCCACACACCTCTCCGGGTCAAAAGTCAATAGACCCTTCAAAGCCTTGTAAGCCTTCCCAACTGAAAGGAACCGTCACACCAGATCCAGCAATCACGTCCGTCAATGGGCCCGGCCGCATTCTCAAGCTCCTCAAGTAAAACCATAAGCTCCTCCAGCCGTTGATCTGAGAGCTCAGATCTGAACTATGGAAAAAAGGAATGCACATCCCAAACCTCTGCTACCGAGCAATCCGGGTGTTTTGCCAATGCCTTTAGGCGCGAGAACTTCGCCTCTAGAGCCCCGTCCTCACTCCAATCATCTGTTCAGAACCGAAACCCGATTTTGTCCCTAACATGTCTCAAGAAAGGACAGATCTTCTGCGACATGTAGCAAATGCCTCTCTAGAAGTATGAAGGTGGGAAACCAAGATCACAAGGACACCGAAAAGAGAGACCATACCCGTAGATCCTCCAGATCAAGCTACAAACCAAATTGCTACAATCACTCCAAATGCAGGTGACCCACCCGTTGAGCAAGGACGTATTCATCTCCTCCAAGCTATGAACACCAATGCCCTCATCCTTCTTCGCGCACGACATTGTCTTCCAATCCACCAAAGGAAACCCATTTGATGGCCCAGATGTTGACAAGAAGAAATGCCTCAAGATATCCTCAAGCATCTTCCGCACCCCCACAAGCACTAGTCTACAAGACAGGAAAAAGATAGGAATCGCAGACAAAATCGAACACAACAACACCAGTCTACCACCCTTGGGTAGGCAAATAGACTTCCATCCAACCAACCCTGCTCTAACTTCTCAATCACATGTAACCAATTAGGGGCACGCATCCTCCCAGCCACCAGAGGCACACCAAGGTAACGTAGCGACAGATCCCTATGTTGCAAAGCAACAAGCAGCATACAAGACAATCTCCGTATCCATGAGGCCAAAAGGAATGAACTCCTACTTATCTCTGTTAAGTCTCAACCCAGACACAGCTTCAAAAATGTCCAAAATCACTGACAACCCTCTGCAATTTCTAGCGCCATCCCCCACAAAAAGTATCGTGTCATCTACGTACTGAAGTATGGGAACAAAAATCTCCTCCTTTGAGTAGTCGTTGCAAAATAAACTGATGACGCGACCAATCATGACCATCGGTCGCAAGAGAAAAAAAGAGGCGTCAGAGGACAACCCTGATGAACCCTGCGTTATGGCTGGAAGTATCCTCCTCCCCTTCACATGCTCATTCACAAGAACGATACAAGATGCAATCGTGACAGACCTTTTCATTCACGAAATCCATCAATCAGGGAAACCACACCTGAACAAAGAGGACCAAAGGAAGCGTCAGCCAACACAATCATATGCCTTCGAGAAATACACCCTCCACAAAACACCCTTAGCTTTCCTCCTGCGTCGGTCCGCCACAATCTCAAAGGCCAAAACTACACTATCCATGAACTGCCTGGCAGGCAAGAAGGTACTCCGAGTAGGGATGAGCATTGGACTGGGCCAGCCCGACCCAGTCCGAAGCCCAGCCCAAAAAGCCCGGCCCGGCCCAAGCCCAAACGAACATTGGGCTGGGCTTGGACCCAATTTTTAGACCCGAAATTTTTTTGGGCCGTGCTCAGGCTTGGCTCGGCCCAACCCGACCCGGTCCAAGGGCCCGAATCCTTCCCGTATCATACACATCTAGAAACTCTCACTGTTGCATGCACACTCTGTTCATGTATCATGTCTTTATACAATGTTTATAAATCAAGAAAGATAGGTGTGGGATATATGAGTTGATGATCATTGTATTTCATTTCTAAATTAATTTCCCTTAATTAGTCTATGACTTAGATTCTAGTGGTTATTCTTGAATTTCTTAGTGTTTATTTTTTTCCATCAGAATATTTTATATTATTGAACCTTTACCCAATATGGACATTATGCCCATTTTTTTAACATGTAGTGCCTGGTGCACCTGTTGTTGTTAACTGTGTAAGTTTGGTTCACTCTTTCAATTTCTGTAATGAGAGATGTTTATGGTATCTAACATTGGGTGAACTTGTATAAAATGAGAAATCATCTCCGGCAGAATTGAGTTTTAGTTGTTTCACAAGTATTATGGCATATGCTTTAAACAATTTTAGCTCGTCTAACTTGAATTGAGATTGACTTAAAACAAAAAATTCAAAGTTAATAATTTATATGGGTGGAGATGGGCCGGCCGGCCCAAGCCCGACCCATAGGAATTGGGCCTGGCCTGGGCTTGGGCCCCCCAAAAAAATTTTGCGGGCTTAGGCCCAGCCCAAGGCTCGAAGTCTTTAAATGGGCCCGGGCCTGGGCCCTTCCGGCCCATGCTCATCCCTAACTCCGAGCCAGTGAGATGATCCTGTTCAACACTCCCCTTAAACGGTTAGCCAACAATTTTGCCAGAATCAAATAAATCGCATTACATAACGTAATCTGTAGGTAGCCATCAATTCTTGTCGCAACATTCTTCTTGGGAAGCAAAAAAATAAATGATCAATTGATCCGATCAAAATCATAGTTTCCCTCAACGAACTCAGTCGCCACCCCCACCACCTCATCAGTCATCAGATCCTAGAATCCCTGAAAAAAAGACAAGGAAGTCATCTGGCGTAGGGCATCCGTCCGAATTCAGCTTAAATAATACCTTATGAATCTCCAATAACCCAAACAACCTCATCAACACCTCTACATCAGGATCAGATATGTGGTTCACCCCATACCGATAAATCCCAGATTTATCTACATTATTCATTTATATTATCTCTCTTGCCTAAGAAAATCAATAAAATTCACTAACAATTAACATTAAGTAACTAATTATGTGTTGTGAATAAATGTATATAATTATTGTATATTAATAATCCTATTGTTGTGCTTATATTTTATGTGTTTATAACTTATTAAAATTCAATAAAAAGTAGTATAATATTGTAAATAATAAATTTAACATAACTGATATATTAAAATTCCAAAAAACAAGAAAAGAAACTAAAATGAGTAATTTAATACACTAAATTATTTACAAAAATATTTACCTTGTATTTATGACTTTATTTCTCTTTGAGTTCTATATGAAAGTTGTATATCTCATTGAGATCTACAACTTTTATGTTGACATCATTTTCAGATTCATTCTCCTTTTATTTATTTGACATTTTATTCTGTTTGTTTCATTTCTTGATTTTCCGATTAGGCCACGTGGCACCATCTCAATGCATCACGTGGCCCGCTCCCTTTGAACCACTTGCTTTCGTATTTCACCATCGGATCAAATCTGATGATCTGATCACAACCACTCGTCTGCGCCTTAACCCTAGCCATTGGATCAAAAGATCCAACGACAAGTTACCTTCAACCTCCAGTTAATTCTTCCAAGAGTTGTGACCCGCCAAACCTCCTCTCTTCGACATTTTCTCCCAACAATCATCGGCAACCTCCTCCAGTGAAACCAACGCCAACTTCTTCCTCCAACTTCCCACATCCATGCCAAACACCTAACCTCCTTCAACCCTATCCTTTTCTCCAACTGGAGGTGGTTGAAACCATCGCCTGTGTTAGCCAACCACCCAACTTCCACCATCTCAAAAGCCTCTCTCCGCCTCTAACAACCGTCATTCGTCATCCTACCACTCTGCGACCTTTTTTTTTTGAAACCAACATTTCGGGGGAGGCACGGCACGGTGCTCGCCCCAAACCTTTTATTAGAGAAGCGAAGAAGCAGAAGAGAGAGCGATACAAAGTTAAAGGATCGAGTAGATCCCACAAAAAGCCCAAAAAGAAGACGCATTACATCAAAGACCAATCACTACAAAGCGTAGCTGAGTGTGCCAGAATATTCTCCTTGTAGAACCTTTGTTCCCTGAATATCGTCGAGTTACGCCCAAGCCATATCATCTAAACTTGAGTGACAGTGAGAGGTTTAGAATCAGACGCGAAGGAGACTAAGGTACGACGTGATCCAAGGTTATCTAACTTGTTGCGGCACTTTATCCCTACATCTTGATCTTAGTTCTTAGGCTAAGAACTTGAAGCGGCGACCTTGGAGCTTTAGAAGCTCCAAATTTGGCCCAAGATTCATCATCGAATTCTTTATTATTCTCAATACAATTCTAGGTAAGTCTTCGAACTTATTTTTTATTTGTTCTTCATTTTATCTACGCCCAATCACACACTCTTTCACATATCTAAGATCATTATCATCACTGTCATGCATCCATGATCCACGCATGTCATTCCTTGTGATTAATCTGCTTCTCCATCGTGGTATTCACCCTACCCATTTTCTTCTTCTTGCAAAGAAAGAAGAACCCGTCTAGGGCTTGATCTTACGCCTATACGAATCCCTCATTTTACCCCCTTTTATATCTCAACAAATTCGCATTTGCTTGGGATTTGGTTTTCTAATAGTTGTAGGTCTTTGGAACATCATTGGTCGGAGACAGGTCGGAGCCCATTTTGATTCCTTGGTTTTCGGTGAACTTGTGTCTTCAAGAGCTTTCAGTAATCGATACTTCCTTCTCGAGCCACGAGCTTCTTCGCCGGCACCTTAGGAAAGTTTCTAGATCTTATGATCGGGCAGAGGAGAAAGGGAGAGGAGCACGGTACCCGTCAGAGCGCAGTCTACGTCACCACACATAGAGGAAGGAACATGCGACTTTAAAGGAGCAGATACCATTTGATCGAGCTGGATTGGGTGAGATCTTACGGTCCACCTTGGGCCACGCATATCTTCTGAAGCAACGCTCCAGAACTAGAGGCTCGGATCAACTAAACCAACTTCGAAGCATCCTTGTGCGCCAAGTGACCCGAGTCGAGCGCCTCCCGAACCTAGCATGTCACGCGCTTAGTGCATGTGAGGGTGGAAATTTTACATGCATACCCTGAGAAGTTCCATTATTTGCAAATAAGCCCTCGCACATGTAAAAATTACAATCATATCCAATCAGTTTTATGTATTTGCTATTTAGTTCAATTTGGACTTGTTTGTAATTAAATAAATTATGTTTTATTACATGTACGCCCATGTGTTGTATCTTTAATAACTTGTGAACCTTTTATCCAAGTTTAATGATATTGGTGTCGTTTGAAAGTTAATTTTATGCTCTTTAATTTAATGCAATTTATTTATTGAATTGATCTACAATTCACGCATTAAATTTCAGAGTGTAAAATCTGTCTATTCAACCCTAATATCAATTCAAAGTTGAATTGTTTTGAGGTTGAGTTGCATTCTTTATTACATAGATTGTTCATTAATATATTAATTGGTTTCGCAAGTAAATTAATTGCTTAATCAGGAGCATATTTGTGAATTGTGCATATATTATGTGGCTACATTGCATCATTATTTGTTATGTAAAATAAATGCATAAAAATGTTTTAACGATTGCACACGTTATGCTTGTGGCATTTGGCTTGGCCTAGATAGCCTACAAATCGCCTAAGTAGATAATTAATTGTACAATTAAATTAAATAATTGTGCGTGTCCCCGTATTCAGCCCTGGACTTAATCATAGAGAATTTTGACTTGGTTCTTTTGATTGTTGATTGGTTCGTTGCATGTTATTTTAGCCGATTGACTGTTGATCACATCCCCAACCACCATGATCCATAGTGTGGAAGGCACCTGCACATGCCCATGAAATAACATGCTACCGCCTCGCAACCCTCCCCTCCCCCCTAAAATTCATCTCCCTTAACCACTTACAAATGAACCAAGTTTCTCCTCCTCCTACTGTTTGCCACCATATGAAAGAATCTGGTATTGATATCACCCTCCTTCAAACACTTTTGTCGCGGCCTCTGCCCCCACTCATACTCCCGCTTCCTATTCTCCTCCTCTAGGATCTTCTACACCACTCCATGACTCATGAGCTCCTCCTCGCCCAGCTCTATATCGTCCTCCAACAAGTCCAGCTTCACCAACTCATCTTGCGTCTGATTTCTCCTGAGCTCCCGCTCATTGTGAGAGTCCCTCCTGAACACCAACAATCTATGCCACAATGCAATCAGCTTCAACGAGAACCTCATAGTAGTCGACCCCTCCACCTCCAAATCTGGCCAGAATGCACTCATCATATCATGAAAACCCTCCTCCAACATCCAACACGGCTCAAATATGAAGTAAGATGGCGAATCTCTATCGTTGCAAGACACAATGGTGTGTGACCCAATTGCGATTTAGGAAGTGGGGTAACATTAACTAGAATAAACACCTCCAAAGCTTCAACTTAAGTGCATGTAAGTGTTTTCCTCCATTACTTACCCTCCCTCTGTCGCATTGATGCTTTTCCTCATCCTCGACCGATCATCTTCCTTCCATATATGAAGGGCATGGATGCATATTATCCTAAGACGTGATCGAAGCTTGAGCACCCAGTCGTCATGATGAAGTTCAATGGGGAGATGGGGTACTCCCCAAAGATGGCCATGCGAGGGTTGTACAAGGATGCAAGCGATAGAGGAGAATGAGGGGGGGGGATGCGGGAGGTTAGGAGCAATGTAGATAAGATCGAGGTGGAGGGGGTTGGGGAAGGGAGACGGAGGATGCATGCGTAGGAGGATTAGGGAAAAGAGGCGGATGGATTCGTAAGGAGGAGGTAGAGGCAAAGGGGGTTGGGGAAGAGGAGGGGGTCGGGTGGGGCGGAGTTGGGTGAGTACGGTGGGGAGGAGGATGCCAAGGAAGAGAGGGATGGGGATGCGGGCAGGGTTGGGGTGGGGAGGAGGATTGCGGTAGGAAAGAGGATGTTGCAGTTAAGGGGGCTAGGGTAGGGAGGAGGATCGAGGTCGATATGAAGGAGGTTGGATGGGTGAGCAGAGAAGAGGAGGTTCGAACAGACGGAGATGGGAGGAGGTTGGGGAGGATGGGCCAGAGGGTGCAAGGAGGAGGAGTCAGGTGGAGCGAACTTGGGGTAGTTGGGTGGAGGTATGAAGGATGAAGAATATGAGGAATAAGGAGGAAGAAGAATAGATTATCACTTTTGTATGCTTTTCTTTTCTTTAAAACAACACTTGTGCCTATAAGCTAATGTATATTTGAGAGGGGAGGAGATAACAACTAACATGATAGGTGTAACTATTAGCTATGCAAGAAAGTAAGGTACAAATGTTACTGTAAAAAAGTTAGGGCATAAGTGTAAGTGCAAAAACTTGGAAGAGCATAAATGTAAAAATCCCTAAATTTAATGGTATCCAAAGACATGTAACATCCAAACAAAACATATGAAAGCAATTTAAGAATATGTCCATTTAAGAGGGGAAAGGACAACAACTAACATGATGGGCATAACTATTAACTATGCAAGAAGGTAAGGTACAAGTGTGATTGCAAATGCAAAATAGGTAGGGCATAAGTGTAACTTCACAAACTTGCTAGAGCACAAGTGTAAAAATCCCTAATTTAATAAATATATAGATACAAGTTCAGACAAAACATATGAAAGCAATATAAGAATGTTTCAACTTTCTTTAGCAAAAAAAAGCAAGATAAGTACTATTCCTTGAATGTAAATGGGATTATATGGCTTTGGGGAACCTGCATCTTTTTTCCTTTTAAGTTGTTTATGATCATGACGTTCTTTGATCTTATTTCACAAATTGATTCTTGGTATGAGTACGATGATACAAGTAATGAGTACCTCTTTCAGTATATAATAAACGCTAAATGTTGAGATATTCCCATTTCTTTATATTTATTTCTTATTTCTTTTCCTTTCATGTACCTCCCGTGTTATTTACCCACGACTTTTCTTCTATATAAGAGAATCCTATGGTCTCAATAATGACATCTCACATTCAACTTTCCTCCAACATGGTATCAGAGCAACGGTCCTAGACCGAGGTTCCCATATCTCAATAAATCCTAACCCTACCCGTTGGACCCCTCCATGCCGTCGGCCAGCAAGTCTGGCCGCCCTTGTTGTTCGGCACCTCCGACCACCCCAGCTGCCCCTAGCGGTCGTTTCACACGGACCTGCAACCCTAGCAAGTCGCCCTAGTCGTCGCCAGCCACCCCAGCCGTCGTCGGTCTCCCTTGCCACCCGTCGACCACCCCTTGTCGGTCGCACCAGCCACCACACACCCCATCTTCTGCAGTTCGGGCGTTCTTGCAGGGCTACAGGTTCTGATCTTGACGGAATATGTGATTTTTGACATATAAAACGTGTTTTCTGGTCCTAGACTACAACAAGGATTGGAGAGGATGGTTGTATGAATCTACACGTACAACCATTCCTTCATATGATTGTGTAGACTTGCTCAAATAAGTCTACTTCCCAGTTTCAGTCCGGATTTTCGATAATTAATCCATCATGTCAGAGAACAAGGGTGACATTTTTTCATCGTCTGGTGTCTTCAAAGGCCCGGTTCCTATTGTGAAGATGGATGGCACCAACTACGAGTTGTGATCCATGCAGTTTCACACCCTTATGCAGTGCCATAATAAGGAACACATTTTGATGGATTTAGAGCCGACGGACAATAGGGCTAATGCTTCATGCAAGCAAGATGATGCCTATGCATGGATTTGGCTCTCCGGGACGCTCACCACGGAGATTGCCAATGACATCATCAATCAACTCACAACCAAGGCTATGTGGGATATTCTAGCTGACACATATGGGCAAGCGAAGAATGAGAGCAAAATACTCCAGTTGCAGTATGACATTTTGTCGACCAAGCAGAATGGTCGGCATCTTCATGCCCACTTCTCGCATCTCTAAGGCATGTTCAAGCATCTCCATAGTTTTATGCCCATTACTACTAGCACGGAGCAACAACAAGCATACAAGAATGTCACTATGACAGGAGTCTTTCTGCCATCTCTTGACTCAGAGTATGATGCAGCACGTATTCAACTACTGACAGGAGAGACAATACCTCCGATGGAGGAGGTCTCAAGAGGTTGAGCAGGATCACTACTCCGTCTGCTACCGTGGCTCAAACTCCCTCTGCGATGGCTGCTTCTCGTGGCAGAGAAGGTACTTCATAGTTTCACAAACGTGGACCCCGTGGTCAAGGAGGAGGATGTCAGTGTGGCCCATGCTCACATTGAAACTGTTAAGGCATGCAGAGGACACATGCTATCTGAAGCATGGGTATCCAGTGTCTGCCCGTGTAGCTGAGAAAACAGAGACTACTACAACTCCTTCTCATGATGCGAGGTTTGATGATATTGTCTCTAGATTGAGAGAGATGATGACCACCCGCCCCAGTAACATGATCTTCAAATGTTGCAGTTGTTATTAGAGCCTCTACGAGTTTGTCAGGTATTGCTTACGCTCTTACCGGTTGTAGCAGTTCAGATTTGACTGATTGGATCATGGACTCTGAAGCTTCTCATCATGTGTGGAGATCGGGCTCAGTTTACTTCTTTTAGATCTATCCCTCCTGTTAGATCAGTGGTGATTGCCAATGGGGTTCATCTAGCCATTGTTGGTCAGGGGGGGATTGTTCTAGCTACATCGATGTGTCTGTAGAATGTCTTACATGCTCCAACATTTCAGATGAATCTTTTGTCTAGTAGTCAGATTACAAAAGATTTACATTGTCGTGCCATATTTGATCCTTCTTCTCTTGTGTTTCAGGACATACGCACGGGCAGGGTGATTGGATGTAATCGTGAATAGAGAGGGTTGTACAGATTGGTCCAACCTCTGTGTGTTGGTGCTGCTACTATTACACCTGGATCTGTTTCTCCTTTCATGTGGCATCTTCACCTTGGATACCTTCCTCTGCAGAAGTTGTGTCATGTTCTCCCTCAGATCTTTACACATACTACCTTGGAGTGTGAGGCATGTCAGCTTGGAAAGCACCATCGTTATTCTTTTCCGAGTTGTCAGAGTCGTCACCGTAGTCAGTTGTTTGAGTTGGTTCATTTTGATATCTAGGGTCCTAGTCGTGCTCCCGATCATCGGGGACATCGGTTCTATATGGTTGTTGTGGACAAGGCCCCAAATATCGGTTTCGGTCACCATTTCGGTGATCGATCGAAACGAAATTTCGGTTGAAATTCGATAGAAATTTCGGTCATTTCAGTCATTTTTTGTACTAGGCCCCCCATATTTCGGTCATTTCGGCCATTTCGATCGAATTTCGATTTCGATAGGATATCGATATTCGACAGAAATTCAACCGAATTTCGCTGAAATTTGTGGCCATAGTTGTGGATAATTTCTCTAGATTATCTTGGGTTTTCTTATTAAAGAATAGGTCTGGAACTGGTCTTGTTATTAAATTTTTTCTTATTGAGATTAAGAACATTTTTTCTGCTAATGTGAAGTTTATTCACACAAACAATGCTTTGGAGTTTTCTACTTTACAATTGTCTGACTTTCTCAAATCTATTGGTGTTGTTCATCGGAATTCTTGTGCTTACACTTTGCAGTAGAATAGTGCTGACGAACACAGACACCGTCATCTTTTGGATGTCACGAGAACTCTTTTGATTCAGATTCGATCTCTCATTCGTTATGGGGTGATGAGGTTCTCAATGCATGCTACTTGGTGAACCGCGTGCCTTCTACTATCTTTGGAGAAAAGGATTGATGCAGAATAGAATTTTGCGACGAATAAAAATTAAATTTGATCAGTGGAATTATTTGGTAGAAGAAGTTGGAGGGTTTGAGAAGAGAAACACGCCGGTTGCGCGAGATACGGGGAGGAAGAAACGCGTAGATCGCGTGGGAGAAAGAGAGAGACGAGAGAGGGAGATAGAGAATAAATCTCAAATTTTTGTAACAACTGAACTGTCTAAAACTCTAGCCTATCATCCCTTTATATAGGAGGGATGAGGTTACAAAAATAGAACTCAATTCAAATTCAAACTAATTATCCTAATTTGACTCTAACCGACTAACTACCTAATTTGAAATTCAAATTAAAACTAACGACTTTTTGAGATCGCAGACGATCTCTTTTATTTGACTAAAATTACGATGACTCAAAATAAACGTAAATAAAATTAACGAATAAAAATTAAGTAAATACAACCCTATATTTCCATTTCACGTTGCATCAATTCTCCTCCGCTTGAAAAATTCATATCCCGATGATTTGCTGGATCTGCAGGCTTGGAGGTTGATAACTTCGAATCAGTGTTCTCGATCATCCCATGGAAGAACTGGTGTGGCGTGAATGGCGGGATCCATGCGTGTGGGATGCGAGTGTTGGCGACGTGGACTTCGTGACGAAAAAGCAGGTGTGGCGCATATGCAGGCTCCCATCCGGGCTTTACCCCTTTGACGTGATGCTCGAATAACTGATGTGGCATCTTCATGACGATCAACTCGACCTTTGGAGAGTCCATAGCAAAGCAATAGCACAAGGAGAGTAGAGGAGGGGATGTGTCCAGGGAATTAAGCCATGGGACCTTTAAATAGGTGAAGCCCATGATCCTAATCCTATTTGGATAAGGTGGTTTTCCAGATTTCCTCTTTTCAGCACTTCTTTTAAAATATTTCTGCTCCAGGGGGTTGAAGTGCAAATTTCGTACCCATTCACTTAGGAAAAATCCATAGCATCTTTTATCCTCCAAATAACCTTGTTGATAAAAGCTTTTGGGATAGAGGGTCTTCATGCAAATATTCTCAATTTGTTTCTTATCCCAAGTTTCATGGGAGTCGAACTCCTTAGATGTCGGGCCCCTTGTTAGGGTTCGGCCTTTCCTCCTTCCAAGGGCCGACGGTGCCTGCGGGTTGGCCTGTGCGAGCGACGGCGGTGCGCGGGACGCACGCGGGGGCGACACAGGGTGATAGGGGGGAAGGGGACGATAGCGGATAGCGGTGGCGGTCGGGGTGTTGGTGGTGGCTTGCGAGGCGCGAGGGGTGGGTCGGGATGGGGTTTTGCTGGGGGTGAGGGGGTCGTGGTGGAAGGGGGAGCAGGGTTTAGGGGGTGCGCCGCAGGGGGTGCAGGGAAGGTGGGAGGCGGGTGTGGCGATGCTGTAGCTGTTTGGGAAGTTCGGTGGCTGCTGGGCGGCGTGAGGGATGGGAGGGGAGATGGGATTGGAGAGGAGGAAGGGCAGGACAGGGCGCAGGTTGTGGAGGGGTTGGCTTGGCCACCAAGGGCGCGGGAAGGGCGAGGAGAGGTTGTAGGGGGACTAGGCTGCTTGTTGGGGGCTCGAGGATGGCGGTAGGATGGGGTGCGAGGGCTGGGGGTAGGGCCACAGGGGGCATAGGGGTGGCTTGTGGTGCAGGGGTAAGGTGGAGATACTGTTTTGGGGCGAGTTTTGCTGGAGTAGCATTCGGAAATGATGTTTGCAAGTCGGAATGTACCTGGACAGCGAGCAGGTCGATAGTTTCTCCTCTTGAAATGGGCTGGACAACGAGCACATCATCATTGGCGACGAGTTCTTCTTTGTCACAAATTTGGACAGCAGCTTTGGTAGTGGAAGACCTTGATAGGGTGGCGTACATAGCCTCGAAATTAGCCATCATTTCTCGACATTTGGACTGGAAAATTTAGAGATCATGCAGTACGTCCATCTTCTTGTTGTAAGCATCGTTGGATCATCGTGTTCGTTCCGATGAACGATGGTGTTTCGTCGCATGTCGATGCGAATGTCTGGACGGATCGTCAGATCGTGAGGACGATCTGTAGGCCATGCTCTGATACCAATTGATGCAGAATAGAATTTTGCGACGAATAAAAAATAAATTTGATCGGTAGAATTATTTGGTAGAAGAAGTTGGAGGGTTTGAGAAGAGAAGCACGCCGGTTCCCGAGATTCGGGGAGGAAGAAACGCGTAGATCGCGTGGGAGAAAGAGAGAGACGAGAGAGGGAGATAGAGAATAAATCTCAATTTTTTGTAACAATTGAACTGTCTAAAACTCTAGCCTATCATCCCTTTATATAGGAGGGATGATGTTACAAAAATAGAACTCAATTCAAATTCAAACTAATTATCCTAATTTGACTCTAACCGACTAACTACCTAATTTGAAATTCAAATTAAAACTAACAACTTTTTGAGATCACATGCGATCTCTTTTATTTGACTAAAATTACGATGACTCAAAATAAATGTAAATAAAATTAACGAATAAAAATTAAATAAATGAAGCCCTATATTTCCATTTCACGTTGCATCAAGGTTCCTTTCTTGATTGTGTTTCCCGAGAAGGACCTATTCTCCCTTACTCCTAGGGTATTTGGGTATGTGGTATTTGTCCACAATTTTACTCCATGGTCATGACAAGCTCTCTCCTAGAGCTGTTAAATGTGTGTTCGTTGGTTATTCTCCTACCCAAAAAGGGTATAGATGTTTTGATCATGTTGGGAGAAAATATTATGTGAGTGTCGATGTCACATTTTTTTGAGTCTATTATGTATTTTTCTCCTACAAGTGACATGTTGGCTAATGCTGACTCTGGCGAGGATGTCTTTGTTCCACCACCTCCGTTTATCTCCACCAACAACCCCCCATGTCAAGTCTCAGACACCTCCACCTCCTCCTTCACCTCCACCTCCGTCTACCCTGACTCAGTTCCTACCACGATTTTGCATTTGCAGTCCTCTACTCGTCCCTCTGCTCATGTGCCTTTCCTGTCATTCAACACGCCTCAAGTATGTAATGAACACATTGTTTCTACTGATGGCACTGGTGATATGCTTGTTCCACAGGCTACTATACAGGAGGAGCTGATACCAAAGAACAGAGAGGCTGATGACCTCGATGTACATATTGCCTTGAGGAAGCCATATCGTAATTGTGCCATGTATCCTCTAATTGTGCATGTTTCCCTTGACCATCTTTCAGAGGAGTACATGAGATTTGTTATGTGACTCTCAGCTATTACTATCCCACGAACATATCAGGAGGTCATACAGGATAGCAGTTGGCAACTTGTCATGGAGGAGGAAATGACCGCTTTGCAGTCTCGTGCTACCTGGAATGTTGTTTCAGCCCTCCAAGTGCCTCTGTTGTGGGGTGCAAATGGATCTTTATGGGGAAGCAACGGGCAGATAGCAGTGTGGATCGCTACAATGCAAGGCTTGTAGTACGTGGGTTCACCCAGACTTATGGGGTGGACTATCAGGATACCTTCTCTCCAGAGGTCAGACACTCGACATAATGCATTCTTCTTTCAGTTGTTATTTCACGGGACTGGCCTCTTTACCAACTTGATGTGAAGAATGCGTTTCTATATGGAGATTTAGTTGAGTAGATTTATATGCAGCAACCACCAGATTTTGCTACTGAGGGGAGTCTCAGAAGATGTGTAGGCTTCACAAGGCGATTTACGGCATGAAGCAGAGTCTGAGAGCTTGGTACTATAAGTTTTCAGAGTTGATAGAGCACTAGGGGTTTGCTCGGTCTACTGCGAGTCACTCGTTTTTTGTTCAGAGGACACAGAGAGGTGTAGTTGTTACTCTTATCTATGTTAACGATAATATTGTCACGGGTGATGATGAGTAGGGCATTCATGCGGCCAAGGAGTTTTTAGATCAATAGTTTGTGACCAAGGACCTTGGCAATCTTCGATACTTCCTTGGAGTAGAGTTCGTCATGAACCAACAAGGTCTTGCGATGACCCAGAGGAAGTTTGTTACTGATCTTCTAGACATGTATGACAGGGTGCAAGCATGCTACTACTCCTATGGATCCAAGCATGAGATTATATGATGATGACACGGAGGAGGTAAATAAGAGGAGATACAGGGAGCTTGTTGGGAAGCTCCTATATACTACCATCACCAGGCCAGACATACCCTTTACTGTGAGCAAGGCGAGCCAATTCATGGAGCAGCCCAAGAAGGTTCATATGGATGCGGTCTATATGATTTTGAGATATTTGAAGAATTCACCTGGTACTGGTCTTATATTCAGCAGAGGTACATCTCTTGAGGTGACAACTTGTGCATATGCATATTATGCAGGATGCCCAAGAGACAGAAAGTCCACTTATGGCTTTGCTATTTTTGTCGGGAGCTCACTCGTGTCATGGAAAGCAAGAAGCAGATAATGGTTGCCAGATCCAGTGCAAAATCAAATCTCGGTATATGGCTATGGCACAGGGAAGCAGAGATGATGTGGGTTAGATCGGTCTTAACTGATCTTGCTATTGAGGTTTCTCTTCCCATGCAGCTTTTATGTGACAATCAAGCAGCGCTTTTGTTGCTAATAATCCTTCATTTTATGAACGAACCAAGAATATAGAGGTCGATTGCCATTATACCAGAGACATGATCATGGCCTCAAATTTCAGCGAAATTCGGTCGAATTTCTGTCGAATATCGATATCTAGTCGAAATCGAAATTCGACCGAAATGATCGAAATATGAGGGTTCTAGTACAAAAAATGACCGAAATGACCGAGATTTCGATCGAAATTCCACCGAAATTCTGTTTTGGTCGATACCGAAATGGTGACCGAAATCGACATTTAGGGCCTTGGACATGATCCAATAAGGTCTCATATCCACTTTACATGTTTCTATTGGAGATCAAATAACTGATATCTTCACCAAAGCTCTTGCTAGAGGCCCTTTTCAGAGATGTTGTTCCAAGCTGAGCTTGATAGACATATATGCTCCAGCTTGAGGGGGAATGTTGAGATATTTCTATTTCTTTATATTTATTTCTTATTTATCTTTTTTCGAGGATATCGAGGTACGTCGTCGACAGCCTCTTCTATCTTTGAGAGAGAACGAGAGAGATGGATTTGGGAGAGGAGCTCCCTATGCGAGGTAAGAATCATTTTTCTCTTTATGTTCTTCCCCTCCAGAAGCAGGTTTATTTATAAGGCGTGTTGAGCCCTTCGCATAGTCCGCCCCTCTCCAACCACGCCAGATTTGCGCGAGTCTCACGCGAGACTCGACCCTTGCGCAACTGCCGGCAGAGAATTGAGCGCGAGGTTACAGACATGGAAGGCCATATCGGGTGAGGGTATCGAAATCGGACTGCATATCTTTTTACAGGGATATCGGCGATATATCGGTATCGGCTCATATCGGTCAGAAATGAATGGATTCAGTACAAAAAGTACAAGATATCGACCGATATCGCCGATATTTCGTCGATCATGAATGTTATTATTCATGCAAGCTTGATTCTACTACCAATCTAGCTACACCTAGTATTAAAACAATCTATGATTTAAAACGATCTAGCAGCGAGACCCCCGTACTGGTAGGATATGATGCGACAGGAGGGTGCATACAATGGCTCTTCAACTTGATGTATATTTACAAGTTATTTCATGTTGTAAAACTTTAATGAAATCCATTTCAAATATCTATAAGTCAATTCTTCAAAAAAATCTATAAGTCACGAATCAACATTAATATCGATATATGCAATATAAGCTTTATAGATGATCGATATGTGTGATCTAAGAGTATATTTGTAAGTTATTTAGTGATCTAAGAACTTAGATAAACTCCATTTTCAATATATATATAAATATATATAGGTCAACAACTAACAGTACATCCGTATCGATATATGCGATATAAGGTTCATAGATGATCGATATGTGTTATCTAAGAGAGTAAGAGTACATTTGTAAATTATTTAGTGATCAAAGTACTCGAATGAACTCCATTTTCAATATATATAGTATGTCAACAACTAACAATATCAGCGATATGTTCGATATGACCGATATGTACACTATAAGGATCATAGTCCTCATAAATGATCTATATGTATTTTCTAGGTGTATATTTGTATTATTTCATGTTATAAAAACTTGAATGAAATCCATTTCCAATATTTATAAGTCAAGAATCAATGCTAATATCGATATGTTCGATATGACTGATATGTGCGATACCGATATGTGCGATATATGGTCTATAAATGGACCGATATGTGTGATATAAGTGTGTATTTGTACGTTATTTGTTGTTTTAATATCTTGGATGACCTTAATTTCTGAAAAAATACCAAAAAATTGACTTTTTTGCGCCATTTTCGACATTTCCACTGATATCGTTGATATATCGTCGATATATCCTGATATATCCATCCGGGCGGACCGAAACGATATCGATATCGATACGGCCTTCCATGGTCACAGATATATTCAAACATCTCCCACTTGTCCGAAGTGATCTACTGACTAAACTTTGATAGCTTACCAATGTGCTGGACCGGAATTACTTTGATATCTACTGACTAAACTTACTGGATAAGCTAAATCAGGTCGAGTACACATCATTGCATACTTAGACTTCCTACCGCTTGTGCATATGGTACATCTAAAGGTTGTTGCCCCTTTCCGGAACACTGACTCTTACTGAGTCTCTTTCCCATCACAAGTGGTGTTGGAGCTGGAGTGTTGTTCTGCAATCCAAATCTCCTTGATATAGTATGCAAATATCTTTCCCGGCTAAGTCTCAATGTCCTTGAGTCCTTGTCTCTTGTTATTTGAATTCCAAGAACATAGGATGCTTCGCCCATGTCCTTCATCTCAAATTCATTGCTCAATTTCTGTTTGATTTCATTGAGCATTTGTATGTCATTACCTGCAAGCAGAATGTCATCCACATACAATGGCATGATTGCAAACATGCTCCCACTCTTCATGACATGCACACAATTATCCAATTTATTTGAAACAAATCCAAATTCGATGACTTTCTCATGAAATTTGGGATACCATTTCCGTGAAGACTGCTTCAAGCCATATAGTGCCTTTCTTAAGTTGTAAACATTTTTCTCCTGACCTTCAACCTGAGATCCATCAGGTTGTCGCATATAAATCTCCTCCTTTAATTCTCCATTGAGGAATGTCGTCTTCACATCCACTTGGAACAATTCCAAATCCATATATGCGACTATGGTTAAGATCATCCGAATGGATGCAAACTTAGCCACTGGAGAGTAGGCTGGAAATCTATTCCAGCTTGCTGAGTATAACCCTTGGCAACTAATCTTGCTTGTATTTATCAATTGTACCATCAACTCGATACTTTTTTTTGAATATCCACTTACATCCTATGGATTGCCTACCTTCTGACAAATCACATAATTCTTAAACACCGTTTCGCTCGATTGAGTCCAACTCATCCCTCATTCTGGCCGACCATGATTCTGACTTAAAAGAAGCCATACCTTCATCAAAGGATATGGGATCTGTACAATCTGCGACATCCTCATCCACGGTGTAACACGATGCTTCGCATCCATAGAAATGATTGTCTTCCATCCATGCGGGTCGTGTTCTAGGTCTCTTGTTGTCGATTATACTCGTGGGTTGTGTGGGTCCACCCACTTCCTCTAAAGGATCATCATGATCTATAGGCTCATTGTCTATATTTGGATGATCGATATCATCTTTAAGTTCTTGTCTAATGCTCAAGTCGTCTTCATTGTCCTATAGGACAATCATAAGATCTGATTCCTCTACTTCATACTCCTTTTCTTGATGAAGTTCAAGGAAAGTAGCATCACGACTTTCGATCAAACATTTACTTTCATGAAAGAACATATATCCTTTAGAATATTCACTATATCCAATATACTTGCATTTTAATGTCCTGAAGTGTAGCTTATCCCTAAGCTGACTCGGTACCAGAACATGTGCAACACATCTCCATTTCCGGAGATGACCCAACTCAGGCTTTCTACCATTCCATATTTCATATGGCGTTGATTCTACGGACTTGGTGGGGATCATGTTATGTATGTAGTTCGCAATCAACACTGCCTCTCTCCAGAATTTCTTAGAGAGTCCTGAGTGTGAAAGCATACACCTTACTGCATTCATCAAAGTTCGGTTCTTTCTTTCTGCTACACCATTTTGTTGTGGTGTATAGGGCATTGTAGCCTGCCTACGAATGCCTACTTGAATGCAATAATCCTCAAATTCCTTTGAGGTATATTCCCCACCTCTATCTGTCCTAAAAGTCTTGATTGTTTTCCCAATCCTCCACTTCTGTCTTAAATCTCTTAAATGTTTCAAGTGCTTACGACTTTCTTCCTAAGAGATAGACATAGGAGAACTTTGAGTAATCATCAATGAATGTTATAAAGTATTCCTTATTTCTGTGTGTGCTGACACTCAGTGGTCCACATATGTCTGAATAGATCAAACCTAATAACTCTATTGATCGGATTCCGATTGAGAAGGGTCTTATCGTCATTTTACCGGTCAGACAGTGTTCCCAGTGCAATGTCCTTGCACCCATGATCTTAGGCAATAGATTTGCCTTCATCATTTGATTCATCTTAGAATTTCCTAGATGACCCAGTCTCATGTGCCACAAGTCATAATCATACAAACAACACAAGGAATAATTAGAAGAGATATTCATTGATTCACTAGAATTTATTACAGGAAGACAAAATAGGTCATACTCGAGCACAAACTTTCCCATCGCATAAACCTTCTTATTCTTGCTTATAGAGACACGCTTATTATAAAAACAGACTTGAAAATCCTTCTTAAGTAACACCGAGACTGAGATTAGGTTCCGACGTATCCCTGGGGTATATAGTACATCATTCAGTACCATAATGTTCTCCTCCAAGTCAAGTCTTTATGTCCCAACACCTTCTACGTCTAAGTAGGTGTTGTTTCCCATGAAAATCCTCTGTTCACCTTTTCTTAACTCCTTGAAATCCACCAGACCCACCTTCATCTTTGTGATGTGTCTGGTTGCTCCAGAGTCGATCTACCATCCGTCACTGTTTATGATGACGAAGTTGCATTCCACGACAGTCGTGAATTCCATTTTCTTCTTGCCTTTGTTTTCAGGCATTTTAGAATTTCCTGGCTTCTTGTTGGGATAATTGACCTTGAAATGACCATATTTGTCGTAATTATAGCAAGAGCCGCGTGGATATTTCCTACTCTTCCCCTTGAAATTCGCCTTGGAAGGGCCCAGGCTTTTCTTCGTGTGCACGAGATTTGCTTCTTCTTCTTCCTTGACCTCAAAGATCTCAGCTTTCGATCTTTGTTTAGAGAGATCCTGCTCAATTGCCAGTTGTGAAGGTAGGTCCGTCACAGACTTAATGTTACCATTCATCCTCAGAGATGCGGCAAACATGTCGAATGACAGAGGGAGACTTCTCAGTATGGCTGCGATCTGCATCCTCTTCGGAATTGCGCAATCAGCAGCCGCTAGATCCTTAACCATCACGATCACCTTGTTCACGTACTCGAGGACACTTTCAGATTCCTTCATTCTACACGAGTTGTACTTGTGTAGAAGAAGCTAAATGCTCACTTCCGACTTGAAGTGGTATTTTTCCTTAACTGCGGTCCAGAGCTCGTATGCTGATTCACAGGCCTCAAAGACCAGAATCAGGTTCAAATCCATGTGGGTGAGCATGAAACTCCTATCCCTATTATCTGTTTTCTCCCACAGTTCGCGGAACCTAATTTCCACCATAGTTGGATTCTCAGATAATGTTGAGCCGGGTTTATCTATAATGGAGTGTATGCTATGGAGTGTATGCTATCGTGCAATAGGCCATAGTAGATCTTCCTACTCCACAACACATAATTAGTACCGTTAAGGTACTCAATTTTTTCCACCTCAGTGGCAATTGTCTTGCTTCTCATTTTTTATCTTGAGCGCTTCTGAATGCGACGACGGAGATGAAGATGCCGATCAAGGAGATCCTCCGGCAGCAGGTAGCAGGTGCTGATCAGAAGACGTAGGCGTGCTTGGTCTGATACCAGACAAGGATATCCAGGTACGTCGTCGACAGCTTCTTCTATCTTTGAGAGAGAACGAGAGAGATGGATTTGGGAGAGGAGCTCCCTATGCGATGTGAGAATCGTTTTTCTCTGTATATTCTTCCCCTTCAGAAGGAGGTTTATTTATAGGGCGTGTTGTGCCCCTCGGATAGTCCGTCCCTCTCCAACCACGCTCGACTTGCATGAGTCATGTGCGAGACTCGACCCTTGCGCAACTGCCGCCTCGTGCAACTGCTGGCGGAGGCTTGAACGCGAGGTCACAGATATATTCAAACATTTCTTTCATAGACCTTTCATGTTATTTACCCGGGACTTTTCTCCTATATAAGAGAATCCTAAGGTCTCAATAATGTTATCTCAAATTCATCTTTCCTCCAACACTAACCAGGAGGTTATTAGTAAATGCATGCATGATTGCAAGGAATCTCACAAGTTTTGAAACTACTCAATCTCAAACCGGTATGCCTTGGAGATGTAATGTTTGTATGATTACAACATGGAAAGCATGATTGCGATATAATATCAATTAATGAAGTTATTTGTCATTATGTATCGTATATGTTGATCGAAAATTAGCGAAAATGGTGTCAAAATGGTATATGTAATTATCACATCTTCATGTAATGCCTACGCTGTTATGAAAAGTGCTTTTTCTCCTAGAATTGTATTGTTTCCACAACATTTAAATTAATATATTTATGTCGTGTTCTAGTTTCTTTAACTTTTCCTTAAAGGGGACGCCTCGATGATTGGAAACAGCCTCATTTCACCTCATGCTTTTAGAATCTTGCATGCAATACTCACACCCAAGTACCAACTCTCCACAATAGGTAATGTGAGACTAGATACACAATTGCAAACTATGCAATAAGTGAATCCTTTTTGCAAATCTAATTATCTAAATAACCTAACCCTTCACGATTCTCAACATTAGAGGAAAATTCCTTAGTGTTGTATGCTTAAAATATAATCAACAGCATGGAAGGACATATCGATATCGATATCGTTTCGATATCGATATATCGCCGATATATCGCCGATATATCGCTGATATATCGCTATATCTAGGAATCTTTCTAAAGAAAATACCTGAAATCGGATATATCGATATATCGATTTCGATATCGGTCCCATGTCGATATCAATATATCGGCGATATATCGCCGATATATCGGGATACAGCCTTCCATGATCAACAGTATACTGCGACATAACTTTTTTTTGTTAAGCACATAGAGGCGGCTTCGATCTTATACTTCGAATGCCGCTGCGGTTTCTCCACATTATATATGCCATATAAACAGGTAGAACAAGCATAGGCCAATTCGGATTTATTACCGGTGCCTAATGAAAGCTGCACGATATAAAAAGAGTAATCTGTTACTGGTTATGTTCGGTATGTTGTGTGGTTGTTATGACTACTGGTTGAAAAGGGGGATGGAATAGAAAGAGAGAAAGGATGGGACCTGGGGGAGGCGGAGAGGGCGATGATCTTGGAGAAGAGATCGGGGCGGGAGATGGAGGCGAGCATTCCGATGGCGGCGGAGACGGAGTGGCCGACAAAGATGCAGGAGGAGACACCGAGGTGGTCGAGGATGGAGAGGAGGTCGTAGGCGTAGCCGTCAAGGGTGGAGTAGCGGTCGAAGTCGAAGTAGTCCGGGTTGGTCGGACCCGCACCCATGTTGTCGAAGAGCACGACCCTGTAGTCCGGAAGCAGGTGCTCCACCAGGTGCTTCCACACGGACTGGTCCGTCCCGAAGCCATGAGCCAGGACGATCGTCCCCTCCCCCTCCCCTCCCCCCATCACCCGAACGTTGTGCGCCTCCTCCACCTCTCCCATCCTTCTCCTTCGGCAATCGATCGCCTTTCTTCTCTTCTATTCTTAACTCTCAAGTCGCGTCTATTGTTTTCTTTTCGTGGGAGAAGACGCACATGAGCTTCGTTCAGAGCCACTCACTCACCTCGTTATCGGTAAACGGTTCTCTCCCCCAAAATTCGCAAAAAAAAACACAGAAAATGAACCTGGGACTTTATGGAGTTTGTAGTAGGGTTGGGCATGGGCCGGGCTCGGGCCGGGTTCGTCTTGGCCCGGCCCAAGCCCATTTTAGAATATGGGCTAACGGGTCGGGCCTAGGCTCATTTTATTTTCAAAAATTAGGCCCAAGCCCAAACCCGACCCAAATAAAATGGGTCGGGTTCGGGTCGGGCCGGCCCAATTTAACACCTATGTATACGAATATCATGTCTTCCATTCTTCTTGCATTTGTGTGGTTGTTTCTTATGCATGTGTGCATGTTTAAAACTATAAAGTATGCTAACTAATTTGTGATTTTAACATTAGTTGTATGTTGGAAATACAAATGTGGTAAAAATATGGCGACTTAAACCACCATTCAATTCACCATTACATATTCTATTGTAGATGCGGGCACTATGACCCAATACAAATTGGTTACTTACAGTTGTACATGCTGTAACACTTGAGGACACAGACTCCATTATTGCATATTAATGTAATAATCTTGTATATTAATGTAATAATATCCTCAATCCACTATTGGATATGATTATTAATGTATCTAAGCATTTATTATACACTTGAATAAGGATAGTAAAGTTAGAACATGGTATTTGGAATGAACATGAATATAATTGATATAATTATACCGTACTGGATATAAATATACTTGCTTTAGAATGGATCGGGCTATCGGGCTAACGGGTTTGGGCCTTCTAAGGCCCAAACCCGGCCCATTAATCAATATGGGCTCATTTTAGGGCCCACGGCCCGCCCATTAAATTTCGGGTTCGGGTTTGGGTCGGGTTATACGGGTCGGGTTTTGGGCCGGGTCGGGCCGGCCCAGCCCAATACCCAACCCTAGTTTGTAGCACTAGATAGGGTATTTATCATTTATCGAGAATGGATTATGTATGTACATCTATCATGTATTGTCAAGAATGAATATTAGTATTTTTCAAATAATATTTTTTTAATAAAATTAATATTTTCAGATGAGATTTTTTTTTATAAACATACAATTTTATTTTATTTTTAAATTTATCAATATGGTTGAATTTTTAAATAGATTATTATTTTCGATGGCAATATTTTAGTATTTTTAGACAAAAACTCACAATTAAATAAAACAATAAAATTTATTTTATTTACAAAGAGAATTAAAAATAATAGGAGAGATAAATGGGCTCGAATCTCATCTTCCATCAAGTGAGGAAAATTAATTTTTCTAGAAAATAAACGATTTTGACTTAAGTTCTTTCTACCATAAACTAACTCCTTTACCAGTAGGCCATTAATTACTTTAGCTATATCTTGTAAAAAGTAATATGTAAACCTTAAGCAGATGCCATATACCAAAAATTAGGAACACTTTGCTAGTGAAATGTAATAATTAATGAGCGGTCATGATCCCTTTGAGATGTATGCTAGGTCCGCCCCTGGGTGTAGTCCTTAAGTAAAAGGGTAATCATGTGGATAGTCGAGTGGTATAAAATTGTTTTGGATAGTGGGTTGGATAAGATGGTGAGTGAAATATGATTATATACATATAGGGGTGGGTATTTGATCGGTTTGGGTGGGTTTGGATTATTCGGTTCGGGTTGAATTCAGTTTGGGTTGGAAAATTGAAACACATTACCCAGTCGAAATACTTCTGGTTAAACTATTTGAGTCATGGATTTCGGTCGATTGGTCGGGTTAAAACCAAATTAGTCAAAATGAAAAAAAGGTGATTGTTGAAGCTTATAATTATATAGATCATCTTTCCTAAATTTGCTACACATCTACTGTTCCTTGTAATATAATGAGGGTTTTAATCACTTCTTTATAAATCATGAATAAATTACATTATCAAATGACGCCAAAATTTTCATTCGAAAATCAATGGTTAATTTTATAAATCTGATTTAAATTAGCATAGTACTATCTTATTAATCAATTAGGAGATTTATTTGAAAATGAAATGATGAGGTGAACGTGTAACATGTTTTATGGAGAACTTATTCTCAAAAAATATTCTATGGAGAGAGTTCCATGAGATCCTTCAAATTCAAATACTGTATTATTATGATTCCATTTTCCAAATTCCAATTTAAATTTGAGTTAAGTGTGTCCTCCAATCCCGATTATATTTTTAAATAGATCCGTGGAATATAGATCACATTTTCCAACATTCTATTTCAATTCTAAATTTGCAATGATCCTTATTCCTACTTTATTATTATTATTATTATTATTTATTAACAATTTAGTAGTTAGAATTTGCATATCTTAGATTAATGTGTGTGTATGTGTGTGTGTGTGTGTATATATATATATATTATGCATGTGAGTGTATATGTGGATGTGTGTGTGTGTGGGGTTTGGGTCGGGTGGATTTAAACCATGGATCAACCGTATATATTCATCGGGTTGAATGGGTGGGTTGGGTAGACACTATCAAATTCATCAACCAACCTAGTACCTATATAAATAAAATGATGTGGGTCCAACCCAAAACCCAAATAACCAGATTCATTTAAATAATTTCAAATGATTTGATTGGGTTATTTGCGTTGACCCAAACAATGCCCACCCCTAGATATGTATGTGTGAGTGTGTATAGATTCGATGGTTCATATTATTAATATATTAAATTTAGCTATGTTTATTTTAAATAGGGATTTTTACCCGGCAGACCCTATAATCATTGTCAATTACCTCCACGACCTTTGAAACATCATAACTCATCTCTTGACCCTGTAAACTTGTTCCGTTTTACCTCACGAACCTTACCGTTAAATTGACACATGTAAAGTTAACTTTCTGGGTTAAAAATGAGTTAATCTAACCCATCTACGATCGGACGGTTAGAATTAATAGAGAAAAAAAATCCCTCTACTGCACCACCTTTAGGTTGGTTCTGGTGGGAGCGGACTGTGGGTTTCCAGCGGGAGCGGGCTGCAGCGAGATGCCCGGGGGCTTCCAGCGGGAGCAAGATGCCCGACGGGCTGCGGGCTTTGGCTTTCAGCGGAGGGGGCTGTGGCGTTGCGGGAGCGGGCTGCGGCCGGGGGGAGGGGGGGGCTTCCAGCGGGAGCGAGATGCCCGGCGGGCTGCTGGCTTTGGTTTCCAGCGGAGGGGGCTGCGTTAGGCGTTGCAGGAGCGAGCTGCGGCCGGCGGGGGGGGGGGATGATTCCGGCGGGCGGGCTGCACGGGTGGGATGGTGGTATCTAGCGGGAGCGGGCTGCCCGGGGCTAGAAGCACACCAGAAGATCATGGCAATCTTGTCTGAAATGGGATTTCAAAAAAAAATCTTGTTTGAAATGGCAAGATTTTTAGCAGCGGATATATTGATGTCTCGCTTTGTAACCCGCTTGTCAACGCCCAGTGTTCTCTCAGGTCAGTTCAAACTTCACACCCTCTTCAATCCAAGCCTTTAATGCCCTCTCCTCACAACCTCCATCCACTAGCCCTTATGTGGCTGCGGGCTTTAGCTTCCAGCGGAGGGGCTGCGGGGGGCGTTGCAGGAGCGGGCTGCTGCCGAGGAGGGGGTGCTACGAGCAGGTGGGTGCAGGGGGCGCTTCCAACGAGGGGGGCTCCGAGCACGGGGTTGTGTGTGTGGGGGGGGGGGGGGGGGGGGCTCTGAGCCGGGGGAGCAGGGGGCAGGGAGGGCCGGGGGTGATGGAGGTAGAGATGGTTGGTGGAGGGTGGTGGGAAAAAAGGAGTGGCAATGAATGTAAATTCGATAAATAAGATAGGCATAATATCAAAGAATTTAACGGAATTCGGTTACTTTTAACGGTTAAATAGATGTGAGTTAACCGCAGGGTTTCTATGATAAGGGTTAGCAAGTTTAAGAGGTGGAGGGAGGAATATCGATATTTCAAAGGTCGTAGAGGTAATTGACAATGATTATAGGGGTCTGCCGGGTAAAAATCCCTTTTAAATATTGATATGATAGGTTGATGCACTTTTTATATTCTTGTTATTAAGTGGATGGGATGCATTATTCCTATGTTGCTATCGAGACGATATTTTTTGGTTGTGGGGTATCCTAAAAAAGTGATTCGATCTAATTTTGTAGGGGGGAAATGGGGAAAAACTTAATGCCACACGTTGATAAATACATATATTCACAATACAAGGAAAATGATATACATAAATGAAGTCACAAAATATAATGATTTGAACTAGTGTAAAATGATTGAAAATTCATTGTCAATGTGCACGACGTTGCCAACGTGCCTGATCATCATTCCACGTGTCAACGACAATGCTTTCCTTTATTCTGATCCATGATGCACCTCCTTGCTTGTTATATGTAAAGCCATGGACGGGACCTATGCGTAGCCCAAGTGGAGCACGTGTCCCCCCAACCCCATTTTGAGGAAATTTTCTAACTATCCCCAATTTTGTGCCTTTCCTCCCCCATATCCATGTGGATAATATCTCCTTCTTTCTCTACTATGCCTCCCTCATCATCCATTATTGCTCCTCTACCATTGTAGATTGTGGCGCGCGTTATGGAAATTACACTACGAATATTGTATCATTTTCCATCATCTGACATTGGGTACCATTAATGTATTATTATCTAATAGAAACTATTCATATGCACCTTATTTTTTTGTTATTATCTTAATTTTCCTTTCTTATATTTACAATTGGATGCATACGTTGTTAAATGTCCCTAAAGATTCGTTCGTTGTTCGTTCTCCAATATTATTCTTAGGTCATTATATAGTGTTGTTTGTTTGTAGTAATGATCCAAATTGTTCTACCACAATATTTTTTATCTTCTATTAGTCACAAGTTAGAAAATTAAATTGTTGTTATTTGTGACTACTGCGTAATTTTCTATCATTTCTAATTAGTTTTCTTTTTACTATTTTAAAGGGAATTACACGGCAAAAATGGGATTGATTAGAGGTGCTTGTAGATCATGATATCCACACTGAAATATTATTAAAGGAGCTCCAAAAGTACAATACATACCATATATCCATCATGCACTACAGTGAACAAGAAGTGATGTGATTGAATGCTTTCGAAACTCATTGTTATCTTCCAATGCTAGATATAAAACGACGAATATTATTCATCACAAAATTATTTTTATTCTTAAAATTCACATTAATAAAATCTATCAGATTTGTTTTTCAAAGAATTCTTCTAATCATTGCTAAATTAGCAATAATCAACACAAAATTTTAACAAAAACATCAATAGTTACTTGTTATTACATGAACCTTAATTTGCTGCAAATTTGAAAAATCAATGATAATTGTACACTACAATAAAATTGATATAAGATAGAATAATTTGAATATTTATTGTCATATCTTTTGATGTTAAGGAAATAACAATGATTATTATTCATTGTTAAATTATCTTGTGTTCTTGTAATTAGCCATGACAATCATATTCATTGCCGATGTAGTGACAAGTTATCGTTGAATTATTCGTTAAAACATGTATCACTTGCTACTAAACTTATAAATGATTAGAAGAAAAAAGTCAACTAATAATTGTTCTTATACGATTCATTGCTAAAAGATATAATAGAGAATATGATATTAATTTGAATTTAAAGAATTAAGTAATGGATAATATTCATTGTCATATTTTAGCTACATAAGTTATAATAATGAATATGAAATTATTTGTGGTCTTGAGCCTATTTTTATTGTAGCGTTACGAAAAATAATACTTGAGTTGTTATACTTAACATCGAATGATATAACAAGCAATATTCAAATTATTCGTTATTACATATTAGTTTTATTATTACTATTATTCCCTTATGGAGTTCTTTTACAATTCAAGACAATAACCCTTGCATATCCTATTAGTCTTGTCATCTTTTGAAAGAGTGCCTCCCCTATCTTGAGATTCTGGGTCCGCCACTGTGTACAACCCTACCTTCTTATGAGATTTCAATATTAAGATCAGGATGCAAGTATTTTTGCACCCTATTGAACCATTTATCTTTTTCATACATCCCCCAAAAGTTGTGAATTGTTGAGGTTGCCCTTACGATCTCCTTTTGCGTTTGGAGAGAATAACCAAGCATGCTCGTTAAGTATGCGAAGCTTTTCTTCGACCAGCGAAAAGCACATTCGTCATCCCTCCACAACTGAGAATGTCAATGATTATATAGAGTTTTATAAGATGCATGTTCATCATCATCTTATATCTCATTCCAATCAGATATGTGATAGATTATTTCTAGATATTGTGCCATAAATGTATCAATATTTGTATATCCACAATCAACTAGATATTTAAATGAATCTGATATTAAAAATCCAGGTACATTAATTGCATTATGAAGTACAACCACGCGGAAGATGAACCCTTCCATCCAATGAGTATATAAATGAAGGTCCTATCTTATGCAAGCTATGCTCATGTTCTGTTGTTATAGATATCGATGATGATTCCTATAATCTCTCTTACTAATTTTCGGTAAACAAGCTGGGATATGTGTTCCATCTATTACACCATTCAGACATTCTAATTAGACGATTGCATGTAATAATAAGCAAAGGAATTAATCATATCTTACATCAAAGTAAGGAACTAGAGTCTATTGGATAATATTTTCTTAAAATAATTTAAGTAGATCTAGATAATTACTGTTAAATATAAATTGTGTTGATCTTGTTAACAACAATATCTTATAGAAGATTTTGGAAATGGAGACAAAATATATCAGATACAATGTTCACATCGATGGTGGATATGACTGATATGCCAGAGAAATTCATTGGTCAGATTTTTAAGTCTTGACAACAACACATGAAATCAATCTTCTTGACCACCATGGGTTTAATGCAGATGCTTGAAACTCAATGCCCTACGGTGAAAAAGGAAAAACCTTTCACCCGATAACCAGAAGGCGTGGTCTGTGCGGAAAGAACGTGATTGTATATGTCATGGTTGCAACTTGTTGGATTTGTCCAGTATGTTTATTAATTTATATTGTTCATCCACACAGAGTTTGAAGGGGATATGTAAAGAACTAGACAGGAAGTATAACATCTAGGATCTCGATATAGAGAAATACTCTATCGCAAAGTTCTTAAAGTTTTCCGTGGTCGAGGAAAAGTTGGTTTCTGAACATGGCAACATGCACACGAGTTTCTACTCCTACTCCATGGATTAAAAGATGTTGAAACATAACTTTTAGAGAAGTTTTTAGTCATGTGCATCGTAATAAAATTCTCCAAAACTTGGGAAGACTTCAGTATGATCTTTAAACACAAAAAGGGAAATATTTCTATGTATGATTTGATGATTGCAATTGCCATAAAGGAGGAACACATGAAGCAAAGCATGTTGTTCCTTTTGATGTTCAAATAAAGGTCAATTTTTATGACCTTGAATGGTAGAGAGAAAAGCGGAAATGGTAGCAACAACAAAGATAAAATAAAACCAAATGGCAAGATCATGATGAAAGTAAAAAATAAATCATGTCGGTATTGTAATCAGGTTAGCCATTAGAAGAAGGATTGTCCTCCTTAAAGACAACCAAAGATTACATATGGAAGTCCACAAGTAAATATGATTACTGCAGAAGTTGGGGTCAGTAAGTGGTATATCTTTGTGAAACCTAAACTATACCATACCCATGATCCTAATGAATGGTTGGTGGATAGGGAGCTAATGTTCATATTTGTTTTGATAGAACTTTATTTTTTCTTATCAGACCTCTAGTGATGGGACTGTGAAGATGGGAAATGACTCTGCGTCTAGGGTCTAGGGTCGGGACACGTCAATGTGACGTTCTCCTCTGGAGATGACTAAACTTTGCACAGGGTGTTGCGTGTCTCTTATGTGAAGAAGAATATTTTATCTAGCTACATCTTAGTTAAAAATGATCTTGACTGAACTTTTAATGTAATAAAGTTGTTATTATGAGACATAGTATTTTTTATGGAAAGGGCTATTTGACTGTTTTTGTTTGTTGTTTAGAATTAGATGTGATTCAGTAGCATTGATTCAGTGAATGTTTTTAGTTCTGAATGTTCTAACTCTTTACCACATATGACTAATAATTTAGAATTTTAAGATCTATGGCATGGTAAATTAGGACATTTAAACTTTGATTCAATTAAAAGAATGATAAATTTAGAGTTGATCCATAAACGTACTATGACAAAATTCAAAAATGTGAAGTTTATGTGCAAACTAAGACATCTAGGAAGCCTTTTCAGTCTGTCTCTAAGGATAGTGAGATCTTGGATCTAGTGCACACATATATCTATGCGTTCGATGATGTGTTGATCAGAGAAAATAAGAAATACTTTATCACCTTTATAAATGATGGTAGTAGATATTACTATGTGTATCTAATGAAAACCAAGGATGAAGTCCTAGAGAAATTTCTTATCTTTAATAGTGAGGCTAAGGCACAAATAGTAAAAGTGTTTAAACGTCTTAAGTTGGATAGAGGGGTTGAATACACTTCTAACTTGTTTGATGAACAATGCAAACTCTTTGGCACGGTTCATAAAGTTACTGCTCCATATTCACCACTATCAAATGGGATAACACAACAGGAAAATAGAATCTCAACTGACATGATCAATACTCTCATACAGATTTCTGGACTTACAACCTATATGTAGGGAGATGTCTTGAATACGACTTGCATATTCTAAGTATGGTCCCTTCAAGACATGAAAAAATGTCCTTTTGAATTTTAGAGAAATAGGAAACCATGTTTAAAGTATCTCGAAGTGGGGGGCTATCTCGTAAGGTTTTAGTCACAGAACACAAGAGACAGAAGCTAAATCCTAAAACTGATGGTGCGATCTTCTTAGGTTATTCATGTTCTTAGTAATTCAGATCGAGATACCTAGCATAGATGTCAACACTATTGTTTAATTATGTAGTGCTACCTTCTTTGAAGATGTCTCCCCAATAAAGATTGGCATTCCTCGAAATCTAACCAGTGGTGTTGCGTCAACATCAAGATCTATTCCAAATCAAGTAGAAAGGATAATGAATGTGGGGGTTAAAACTCAACTTGAACCGAATGAACATTCAAGGTGTGGTATTCTGATCGATCCATTTTCTCCTCCTGTGCTACGACAACATACGACTCTTAAAGAGGCGAAAAATGTGGTTCATTGTATATGAGTGAACACACACACATGTATATGAATGTGTGTAATGGAACACCATTTTAGGAGGGTCATTGCATATTTTCAGACTCTTGAAACTCAAGCTCATGCATGAGCTTGCTTCCTTCGCCTTTAGGTCCCGGCTAAGGATCCATTCGAAAATTTGTCTTTTTTTTGTTTTTTGTTTTCCCATCCTTTTTCGTCAATTTCCCAATTATGGAGTCCTTAGTTGTAACTAGCATGCTATTTTACTTGATTTAATTTATAAAGTTTGCATTTTTTGCTCCCGTAGTTTATTTAATTGTGGATATTTTCTTTTCATTATTGTTTATTTAATATGCAAATATAGATCATTAGCAATCTAGTCCTTCAATCAATTAGATCTTTCGAAGTATTTTATTCAGCTTAGGTGCATAATATTTGCATCTCCACTCATTAAATTTATAGATAAGTACATATATATCCTTTTGTTTGCTAATCAATTAGGCAGTTCACTTTCCAATTTCTAAATTTAGTTCCCTAAATTATACTTTTGGAATATTTTATTAAATAGCACTTTTCACATAGTTTAAAGATGCTATGAAATTTATTTTCGCAAATATTTTCCATTTCAAAAGACCTGAAATAATTTAAATATTCATAAAAATCAAGAAAATCTATCTATTTATTTAATTACTTTTGTACGTTAATAGATTTTTTCTTTAGTTTAATTTGATCTTATCATAATTATAAACATATTTTCATACAAGACATTGTAAATGTATAATATAAATACACTTTACTACTATATTATATACGTATGCATGGAAGGATATTCAACTTAAACTTTGAATGCCCATATACACCTATATATGAAGCATATTTCGCATGCTTCAAAATTTTCAAATAATTAGATAATTCATCCCCACCAAAATTCGAAAAAAATGCTTTCTTCAGAAAATAAATAAAAGGGATAAGATGGAATGCATGCAAACGTCAAATAGAAAACAGCAAAGTGGAATTTGATGGAAACAAATCCGTCCATATGGATTTATGGAATCCAAGAACATTCTTCAACGGGCAGAAGGCGAAATCAACGGCAGGTCAATGATGCGTAATTAAATTTCCTTCGTTGTTGACAGAGCAATTAACTATCTGATTTCCTTTTCTGATTACTGCATCCTTCGCTACCTAAGCGTCAAGATCATATACATGACTCGTCTTCGTGCCAAAGCATCCACCGCAGTCCGATGGCCGTAGCAGGAAGAGCTTCTGCGTTCGTGTGCCTGTTGCTGATAGGCATCGCTCCTCGGTTTGCCTTCACAGGTTATTCACATCAGAAACCACCTCCTCCTCCTCCTCATTATTATTATTATTATTATTATTATTATTATTATTATTATTATTATTATTATTATTATTATGTTTCTCTCATTGTAATTAAATCATGTATTTTAATGCTTACTTTGAGGTCGCTGTTGGAATCCGGATCTGAAGAATGCAGTATCACTTACTTCGTGCTTATGAATCCTCAAGTTTTCCTGATCGGTTCTCTGGTTGTTATGGATGGATTCCTGATTAACTAAAACATGCATTACTTGAAAGTCTCCTGATAAAAAATATAATCTTGCGAATTTATTCATATATTTATTTTTTGTAATAGAGTTATAATTGAAAATTTGAATATAAAAGTCCCAAGGCTGAATCAATTTTGAACCTTTTTAATCACTTCTGATGATTGCAATTTTTTGAATTAGTATTTACTGTAGAGATGATATTAATAATCTGTGTATCCCTGCACACAAATTGTTGTTTACAGTTGTGTCCTTTGAGTTAATTTTGTCGTTATGACATAAACTAAACCATGATTTGTATAAATCAAAACCTGATTTCAGGAAAAATTGCCTTACAATTGTGCCCTTACAGTTATAAAAATATACTTGTACCCATCTTTTTTTTCTTTTTAATTATATTTATATCGGATTTGAACGAAATTTGAAATGTATGTTGAATATTAATCAAAGATTCAATGGATACGATTGGATTTTTAAAATTGAATTGGAAAAAAGAGAGGAATTGAATAGAATCCGCTCCCGCATAATATATTGGTATTCGTCGAACGTATCGATACGTAGATTTTGAACACGAGCTGACAATATTAACAACATGCAGACTCTCCGGGAGATATGGGTATAGCCTACGGGTTGCTGGGGAGCGATCTGCCGACGCCGGCGGCCACCGTGCGCCTCCTGCAGAGCTGCACCTTCCGCCACGTCCGCCTCTACAACCCCAACACCGACGTCCTCAACGCGATCATGGCCGCCGTCGCCCCGAGGCCCGACGTCCTCATCGGCACCCTCGACCAGGACCTACCCAACCTCGCCGGCTCCATGAGCTTCGCCGTCCAATGGGTCGCATCCTACGTCCGCCCTTACAAGCCCATCATCCGCGGCATCGTCGTGGGGAACGAGGCCATCCCCGGTCCCCTGGCCAACTTCGTCGTCCCCGCCATGCGCAACCTCCGCGCCGTCCTCGACGACATCTACCTGCTCGAGATATTCGTCACCACCACGCTCTTCGGCAGCTCCCTGGCGAACAGCTTCCCCCCGTCCGCCTCCGTCTTCACCCCGGAAGTCGCCCCCATCATGGCGGACATGGTGCGGTTCATGTACAGCATCGCGCCGGCGTCTCTCGGGCCGGTCCTGGTGCACGTATACCCATACTTCGCCTACGCGGGCAATCCGAAGGAGATCTCGCTGGACTACGCTCTGTTCAGGTCTACGGCACCGAGCGTGCAGGACGGGCAGTTCGTGTACAGGAACCTGTTCGACGCCATGTTCGACAGCTACGTGTGGGCGCTGGAGAAGGTGGGGGGGAAGGGGATACCGGTGGAGGTGGGGGAGACGGGGTGGCCGTCGGCGGGGAACGGGGAGGCGACGACGCTGGCGCTGGCGGCGGAGTACAACACGCAGGTGTACTTCCACGTGACGAGCGGGAGGGGGACGCCGAAGTCGAGCTGGGGAGGGCTCGGGTGGCCCAAGGTGGCGGTGCTCTTCGCGCTGTTCAACGAGAACCAGAAGCCGGCCGGCGTCGAGCAGAACTGGGGTCTCTTCCGCCCGGACATGACCGCTGTCTACCGCACACCTATGTGCCCCTCCTAACTTGTTGCTCTCGACCATATACTATTACTGAGAGAGATGAATAATGCTGAGAGTCTGTGTTCGGAGATCTTATTTACATATTTTTACAGCGTAGAGGTGGTGGTGGGTTGAGATTTTTATCCCCTTATTTTAAGTTTGTAACAAATACTTTTGCGGTTGCAATTGAGTAACCACACTAATGATATAGTAAAAAAATATTTTTTGGAAAATATATTTATATTAAATATTAATTAGATTGATCTATAATTGGGAAAATCTCAATCTCCAGGACCGAAGCTGGACCATTTTGTCGTACAAATTATCTATGTTTTTTTCCTACTATTAGATTGTAGGAAGCACATGTCTCATCCATGTACTCATATGTGCTCTCTCGTCGGATTGGACTTGAGATATGATGCTTCTTCCTTTAGAGGCTTCAAGATTACGGCTGTGCTTCCAAAGGTAAACCTTATATCCATGTGATCATGATGAAACGATCTGAGAATTGTTCCCATGTCATGTGATTTCATCAAAATTTTTAAAATTTCAATGTACCATCGACTAGTATGATTAATCAACCTAGATCAAATATGATTTAATCTCCACACTTCCGTAATGTGTGAGGTAATCCCTCACCGTCAACGGCACCGATGTGACCTTTTCCTTCTCCACCGCAAGCAGCTCCACTCCGGAGCACCATTGGCCATGGCTCCAGCAAGCAGCAACCTACGCCATGCTTGGATTGAAGCTGAAGAGGAGGACTCGACTCGTGAGCCACTAGATCTCTCTGAGTAGCGAAGTCCATCCTCACGACAAATAACTCCAGCTCGAGTTCACATCTGAGCAGTAACTCCATCGATCATATGGGCATCCAAGATATAGCACGCCCTCGATCTCTTCGAGCAAAGACATCGTCACACCAAGGAGTCTCCATCTCCAGTCGTGTGTCGCACGCATTGGGAACAACCACCAGCCGTCCCTTGGTTGGTTCACGATCAACCACCATCCATGAGGTTTTGCACAACAACAGTGGAGACATGCTCGCCTCGATCGTGATTGAGCAGTTCTCACAAAATCCCACTTTTTGTGGGCTCGAATTGAGGGATTTCGTGGAAACCGCTCGATCGCGATCAAAGCGCCCCCAAAGGGTGCAGCAGAGTCTGCTGCAACCCTCCCTACAACAGGCTATCCGCGCAACACTATTGGAGGAGGAAGATGTATTCCCAGTCCCTTCGCGTGCATACCACACACACCCGTGCAAATTGCAAGAGGACTCCTACATGTTTAGGTAATTAAAGAAAGCGCCTGTTGTTGCTAGTTTATTCATTTTGAATCTTATTTCTATATTGCAGATTTAACCCTGTGCTTGTGAGCACATTTAGACACTTTATTTTCATCTATTGACAAAAAATGAGAACTTCATTGTGTTCATCATTATATGATCCATCTTACGAACTTTATTTTGGATTTTTATGATATTGGTTTAATTTATTAAGATTTCGAGAGTGAAATTCATCGATACTTTACTGATTTGGCTTCTGGATATCATAGACAATAATAACGAACTCATAATATTCTAGAAAAATTTATGCTTATGTATTTAAATATAATCTAAACAGTATACATTTTTTTTTGAAAATGAAGATGTCTTCTTCCTAAAATAAATAAAATAGTGATATACGAAATTGATTTTTTATTTAATCCACACATAGACTTTTTTTTACCAAAATTACAACTCTCACGGATTCATCCTTAAAAGATACAATTTTGATAAATTTTTTTGATTTGATTTGCTTCTGTGAATTTCATTAGAAATTAATTACCAAAAATCATTTTGATTTAGTGAATAATTCATTTAACATTCAAATAAAGTATGAAAATTCCAAAAATATATATTTTAGTATGTGCATCATTATTTTTAAGCTTCTCTCCAAATTTCATTAGTTTTGCATCTTGTTTATTTCAAAAATTGCACAAAAACTCTTAAAATCGTCTATTTTCATTGTTGCATTTCGATCCAAAAAAATATATAAAAAACATATTTTGGTCATAACTGCAAGAACACTTCATGAAAAATTAGCCTTTGAAAAATTAAACTCATTTGACGATTAGTTAAAAATTTGAAGTTAGACTAGCTTGACCTCAAAATTTGCATTTTACGTGTCATTCGCTTTTTGCATTTGCATCTATTTTGCATATAAAATGCCAAAAAAAATCTCCATATGAAAACCAGCACTAAGTGCTCTTAATTAAACTTGAGCCACATTTGCTTCATTGCATTCGACCTTGAACTTGGCCAAGCTTATAAAATATAATCACTTGAACTCAATTGCACACTCTTAAGTGGTTTTTTATTGATCGTTAATTTTCCGACTACAACACATCAATTCCACGTACTTAGCTAAAGGTATATTCACGATTTACCAGTGATGAATGTCGTATTCATCATGCTAAAAGTAACTAATTAAACCCATAGCTTAAATAATCCAATAAAATTCACTGATAATTCCTCATTAATAAATTGTATTATATTATATAATTAACCTATAATTATTATATATAATAACCATTATTTAATTTATACTTATTTTATTATTAAAAAAACTATAAAATTAGGTTAAACAATTGTTTATAATTTTCTAACCCTTAAAAGAACTAAAAAATATAAAAATATCTCAAAAATCCAAAAATTGGTGTTTTTAATCCTTTAAAAATACCCTCAAAAATACTTTTTATACAAATGACCTCTTTTGGCTTTTTGTCTAACATGAAACCTGTAGATCTCATCGAGATCTACAACTTTCATGTTTTGACTTTTTCCTAATACCACCTCTAACTATTTCTTATCGATTTTTCTTTTATTTTCTATTTTTAAATTTTTTGATGCTGCCACGTGGCGCTCTCTAGGCCACCCACGTGGATGCTTCTCCATCTGACCTTCTGGAGCTGTCCGATCTCCTCCAATCGCCTCCATCTCTACCGTTGATCCCCCGCTGCGTCCACAACCGTCTAATCTGATCAGAGATCCCCCGAGCGCCTTATCCACAACCGTTCGTTCCCACCTTCCATCCTACGGCTATCTTACGCCACGTCATCCCCACACCCCCACCGTAGGATGAGATTCCAGATCTCATTCTAGCCATCCATCAGCGCCTCAATCTCCGCTGTTCGATCTACTCTATGATCTAATCTCCTCCCTCCACCCGCGCTCCCATCCTAGCCGTTGGATCGTGAGATACAACGGCTAGATCATCATTCCCTACCTCCATCCTGGGCGTTAGGCCTCGCCACCCCTTCTCCCCCTTCCAATTTTGGCCATCTCCTCTGATCACCTCTCCATGACCTAACGACCTCCTCGCGTGGCCCGTTGATCCGCGTTTCTCACGCACCCTTCACTAACACCCTCCGTCACTCCACGACATTAAAACACTCGTTACAACTCCGCTCCACCTCCACCTACAATGTCTGACCCCCCTCCTATCAAATCACTCCCGCCGTCACCTTCAACCTCCATCCACCATCCAGGGGACTTCGGCCCAGCTTGCTCCGTCCCTCCATTGACAGCGGGGGGCGGAAGCCATGGCGAAGTCAACCGTATGCCTCCGGTGAGATCCATAGTTCTCCGACCATGTTAGCGCCGCCATAGTGCACCACTGAGCTCGCTGGATCGGTCGCCCAGCACGTGCGAAGACCCCGAGCATCCTATGACGCTCAACTGTGAAAACCCTCGAATACCGAACATGGACTAAAACGCAAACACTACAAAAAAAAGCGCAATTGGCGTGCACATAATAGGGTGCACGGGGCGAGCGCATGTGCTCGCCCAGGGCCGAGCGAGCACGTAGGTTGCACATGTGCTCGCCCAAGTGATCGCCCGTTTGAATCTGGAGGCGCGTTTATACTTTTGTAGACGGGCGAGCACTTTAATAGCACATGTGCTCGCCCAAATGTGCTCGCCCAGTTGAAAATCGAGGCGCGTCGGAATAGGCGCGTGTCACTTTTCGTGGCGAGCACCTAAAGAGCACTGGGCGAGCACATAAGTGTGCTCGCCCGCGCCCGTAAACAGAACGTCGGGTGCCCCCTTTCTTCATTCCTGCGCGATTTCTTCCTCCATTCCTCTCCTCCGGCGATTTGTGTGGTGACATTGCCGCGTCGAGAGAGGTCCGTTTGACCATTCAATCACGCACACACCCTTCGTTAGGTATATCTTATCGTCCTTTCTCTCTTTTTTGTGTATTTCATTCGTTTTTATACTTGTTTTAGATATTAGGGTTTTGATGTTGTTGATGGTTTTGTTGTTAAACTTAATATCACTAGTTGTTAATCTTGTTGCTTATGCTTAATGTAGTTGTTTAATATGTAGTTGTTGTTAGATTTGAGTATATATATGTCTAATATTGATGTAGGTGAATAAATATTGATGTAGGTGAATGTAGGTGAATGTTGATGTAGATGGGTATAATGTAGGTGAATGTTGATATAGATGGGATGAGAGAAACATTAGCTAATATAGAGAATTGATAATTGACATTAGGTTCATAACATTAGGTTCATAACATTAGTGCCATAACACTAGTTTCATAACACTAGGTTCACAACATTAGGTTCATTGGGAATTGACATGAGACTAGTTTAACAAAATTAGATAATGTTAATATAGAGAAGTGCCATAACACTAGTTTCATAACAGTAGGTTCATTGAAAGAGGTGACGAGAGATACAAAGCCTTTGAGAATAAGAACTATATAATGGATGTTAAATTATAACTACAAACAAAAATTTTGATTCTGTGATAAATTTATTATCACATTATCTTTTAGTTAATGTGACCAATTATATCACATTAACTTATACATAGGTTTATAATAAGTCCAAAATATGATTTAGTAATTATTAGAAAATCGCACAAAATTCTTCACACACAGTGCGTCCTTCCACACCGGGTGGTGTGTGGCCCTGCACAACGGGTGGCGTGTGCAACACGTTAGAGGATTTGATCACCTCTAACTGTGTTATATTTTTTTATTTTTTCACAGCACTATTGGACTCACTTTGGGATGTTTATCCCAGACCAATGGTCGTGGTTTTTGATGTATGCAGGTTCGAATTTTTTTTGCAGGTGCCCATTAACTTTTAGTGACCCAAGCACTGTATTAGGCACTAAATAAGGATCACACTTATCCCTATCCCCATCGTTAATTAGCCAAATTTACGTAAATGCCCGGCTAATATAAATGAATAAATATTTTAAGATTATTTTATAGTCTCATTTGTAGCACTTACAAATGTATGACGTAAAATGATCTTAAAGTATTACATTTATATTAGCTTTCCTTAGTTCGGAGGTCCCGGACTAAGGGGGTCTGTAAGGATTCAAATTTACTAAAAGGTGATCCGTGTCACAGTGTCTTTATTTCTTACGGAAATTCGGTTCATAACCCCTTCCTCTTCTGTATATCAAATCAGTCATATTTATTATTGAAATAATCAATAATATGATTATTTTGATAATTAATTACGAATGATTTATGGGGTATACGGGAGAGGTGCAGGGTTATGCTGCCGAATTTTCGTTAGAAATAAAGATACTTGTGACAACGATCATCTTTTAGTAAATTTGAATCCTTATGGACGGGCTAAAGTGATAACATAATTAATACACTTCTCTTCTCATCTTTTATCTCAAAAATGTTATACGTTTAGATATCCTCAATATTTTAGATTGACATTTTAGATTATTTAATTCAGGTTCATAAATATGACCAATAGAGAATGGATGTACAACCGTGTAGTAGATGGGCGTATAGCAGATGCTTTTCAAAGAGGTGTTTAGGAATTCATACAATTTGCTTACGCACAAGGTTCCCGTATTGTGGATTCAGATGGAACTATCTTGTGTCCGTGTAAGAAATATCGTCTAATGAAGAAGAGATCAAAAGATGAAACTCAGTTACATCTGTATAGAATGGGTTTCATGGAAGGATATCATATTTGGTGGAGGCATGGTGAGAATTTCGAGAACAGAATGAATGATGTGGAAGAAGCTGACAATATTAATCCCTTTGCTGATATGGTTATGAATGTTGCGGGTCCAGAATTCAATGATACTTTGTTAGATGATGAGGAACCATATGGAGAGTCTGCAGAATTTTACGAGCTGTTGAAAAAAGCGGAAGAGCCATTATGGTTGGGTTGCAAGACATATTCAAAACTTTCTGCGGTCTCGGATCTTCTATCGATGAAGATGGAATATAATATGACCGATCGTAATTTTGATGCAATGCTGAGGATTATTAAGAAGATGTTACCAGAAGATGCGGAATTACCTGATAATTATTACAAAACCAAAAAGATGATGCGGAAGATGGGTTTAGCAGAAGTTAAAATAGACTCATGCATAAATCACCATATTTTATATTACGGTGAACATCAACATTTAGACCGGTGTCCTGAATGTAATGAGCCAAGATATCAGACAGCTAGTAAGAGTGGAAAAAAATATCGAGAAAGATTCTCCGTTATTTCCCGCTGACTCCGAGATTGAAACGACTATATTATTGTAAAGAAACGGCGAAATACATGACATGGCACGCGGAACATAAAGTCGATGAATATATGGAGCATCCATCTGAATCTGATTGTTGGAAAGAATTGATGTCAGCTTTTCCTACATTTAATGATGAAAAAAGGAATTGCGTTATAGGTTTATGTACAGATGGATTTAATCCTCATGGAAGAAGTAAAGATTACTCTTGTTGGCCAGTAATGACAACGCCATATAATCTACCTCCATGGTTATGTAATAAGCGACAATTTATGTTTCTTTCGTTGTTAGTACCAGGACCTACACATCCGGGAAAGTACATTGATGTTTATTTACGTCCTCTTATCGATGAGTTGAAAATGTTATGGGTCGATGGAGTTGATACATATGATGCTAATAAGAGTCAAACATTTAACATGAAAGTAGCTCTACTTTGGACGATAAATGATTTCCCAGCATATGGAATGTTATCTGGATGGAGTACGCATGGACGTAAAAGTTGTCCATATTGTATGGATAGTACTAAATCATTTCAGCTTCAACACGGTCAGAAACCATGTTTTTTTGATTGTCACAGACGATTTCTTCCAAGTAATCATCCATATCGAAGACAGAAACATTCTTTCAAAAGAAATACAATTGATCTTTCAGATCCTCCACCAATTAAGACAGGAGATATGATATTATCGTACTTGGAACAATTAGAAAAATCAGTCTTAGAAAATGGAGATAAAACAAAAAACCTTCCTGGTTTCGGTGACAGTCATAATTGGATTAAGAAGAGTATATTTTGGGAGTTACCATATTGGAGTAAGTTACTGATACGACATAACTTAGATGTTATGCATATAGAGAAAAATGTGTTCGATAACATCTTCTACACTGTAATGAATGTAACCGGTCGATCAAAAGATACAGTAAAGTCTCGTCGTGATTTACAACTCATATGTAATCGCCCAGAATTGCAGATCAAGGAGCATGATAGTGGAAGGGTTGAAGTTCCAAAAGCAAAGTATACTTTAGATAAAAATCAAGTTAAGCTTGTTTGTGAATGGACAAGTAAATTGAAGTTTCCAGACGGATATGCATCAAATTTTTCCAATCTGGTCGATCTGAAGAAGTTTACATTTAAGGGAATGAAGAGTCATGACTGCCATGTTTTTATGGAAAGATTACTACCGTAAGTATTCAGAGGATTGTTACCAAAAAATATTATCGATGCTCTTTCAGATGTAAGCAGATTTTTCCAGGTGTTATGCTCGTCACGCATACACCGCATGGAGATGGAATATCTTCAAAAAAATATTCCTGTGATTATGTGTAACCTGGAGAAGATATTTCCTCCGTCATTTTTTGATTCGATGGAGCATCTGATGATTCATATTCCATGGGAAGCAAAAGTTGGTGGACCGGTAAAATATCGTTGGATGTATCCGTTTGAAAGGTAAATAAATGTATTGGAAAGTCATTCTTTCTTTACTATTTGGTCTAAATGTTTAACATATTTTCTTATAGGTTTATGTTCTTTCTTAAAAGAAAGGTCCGAAACAAAAGTAAAGTTGAAGGATCTATAAGTTCACAATATATATATGAGGAAGTTGCAATATTCTGCGCAAGATATCTTCCAGAAGATGTGGAGACTATCCACAATAGATGCGGGAGGAATGAGACAATTTCTTCCGACGAAGAACCTTGTATCAGTATCTTTCGGCCATCCACTCATCTAATAGGCAAAGCAACTGAACGTTTCTTATTGAAACAAGAGAAGGATGCTGCAGAGTTATACGTATTAGACAATTGCGAGGAAATAACACCATATGTTCAGTAAGTATTTGAATTGCTTTATGTAAATATTCATTACAAGTAATGAATATTTTTTTCTTATAAATTGTAGGGAATTTAGACAGAAAATTATGGAGGAAAATCCTATGTATTCAGATGAAGAAGTTTTGAGCACTTATAGAAATCAATTTCCAGCGTGGTTTAAAGACCGATCAAAACAGTTGGACGGTGGCGATTTCTATTCTCATATTATGAAATATTTTGGAGAAGGACCTGTTTATAAGGTTCGATCGTACAACTCATGTTACAGTAATGGGTATCGTTTTCATACCTTAAATTCCGGTAAATATTTGACAACTCAAAATCATGGAGTGATGGTTCGTGGATCTTGTTATGATGAAGATCATCTGAATTATTACGGAATTTTAAAGGAGATTATAGAAGTGGAATATAGTATACCAGGCTTGAATAAAGTAGTTCTTTTCTTGTGTGATTGGTATGAACCGAATGGAGGTATAGTACTTGATAAAAGAAATAATATTGTCGACGTGGTGCAAAGGAAATTTATACGCAGATTTGAACCATTCGTCTTAGCATCTCAAGCGGATCAAGTATGTTACCTACCACAAATATCAAAGAAGAGAAAGGGCATTGAAACAGTAACTGTTGTGAAGATAAATTCTCGAAGTTATATCTCCAATGATTCCAGTAATCAGGAAGATGATATAGATGAAGCATTTACACCGACAAATGAAAGAATAGACTTAACGGAAGAAGTCCCAGTAATCGAATCGATTCGATTGGCTGATAATGAAGTTTTGTGTGTTGACTTACAAGATGATACGGACTCCAGTAATGATTTTTCAGAAAACTCAGAAAATGAAGAAATATCATTTAATCCCACCGAAATAAGTGATGAAGATTAGTTGTAAGTACTAGTATACAATTATAATTGAATTAACTAAAATCTTAAATAATAACTATGTAATGCATCATTATTACAGACATGGCAGGTTTTGGACGTGGTGGGTCGCATGGATCACATAGATCCAATCGTCCTTCTTCCTCAGACACACCTTCTTCCAGTAGGCAGCCCACCCCAGATGTTGCTCCTGATTCACAGTCCGACGAGGTTCGCCGGGTGATAGCTTACTACGAGTCTCTTGGTTATCCTCCGCCACCCTTTTACGTAGGAGGCTATGGAGAGCCATCTACCTCAGCAGCCCCTACAGGATTCCCAGTCCAGGTCCCCATACCAGCCCGGACATCGATGGGTTCTGACTCTCCTTCTTCTGGACGGCCGAGCACATCCGTGCCTTTACCCACTGTAGTTGGACAGACGTCGGCGTCCCACCCTTTGTTGGAGGTTACGGCTGATGGGAGGTAAAAATTTTAATAGATTTTATCTTTAAATATTTTCCAAATTTTTTTAAATTGTATGGAAGTTAATTTTTTTGGTAAATGCAGGGATTTTTTGAACAGCAACAGGGTGGCAAAGGAGATAACCAACATAATAAAGACACACTTGACTTCAATGCAATTTAGGTGGTGTCGCATCCCTGCTGCAGAGCAGGAGAGACTTTTTGACATGTTTCTGGTAAGAAATGTTTCTTAGAAGTGATACAGAATTTTTTGATCAAGTTTTTTGTATCTTATAAATTGTTATTATTTTTCAGAGTAGGTTTCGCCTTGGCACTGGTATGAGGAAGGAGGTTTATCGTAGAGCCTTCATTCGTTTGGCAGAAAAGAGAATGAGCGATACATTTTTCAAGGCAAGGAGAGACTCGCATGCGAAGACGGGATGCGAGGAGATGAATTTTGAGGAGATGAAGAGGTTCCCGCCGTCATGGTGTACGGAGGATAGGTATTATACTTGTCAAATAATTTTTATTACACTTTTTAAAATAACCAATTATCATAACGTAATCCTTGCAGATGGGCCGATTTCTGTGATGCATTCGTTGCGGGTGATGAGTTTGGACGAAGATCTTCGGCGGGAAAGACAAACCGCCAAAAACAAAGGATCAAGTCTACCAGTGGCTCTAAAAGCCACAATCAGATTAGAGCGGAGATGGTATTAAGATTTAAAATTATTTTTTGGAGATCTACTTTAAAATAATGCAATGTTTTAATAGATCTTGAAAAAATTTTCAGGCTGCTAGGTTGGAAAGGGAACCCTCTTTTCAGGAGTGGTGGTCGAGGTCCCACATGAGTGGGAGAGAAGGAGAGTCGCAATGGTCCACTCCTGAAGCCGGACAATTGTTGGTAAGTCTATCAGTTTATTTAAAATTAATTGATATATTATAACATATTTATATATATGGTAAACTTTGTATTTCAGGATCGTTATCTGGCACTATCTGCAGATAAATGGGGTGTCGATCCAACTGGAGAGCAACCACCATTTGATAAAACGATCTGGAAGCAGGTATATATGGATAAATATTATCTTACTATATTTTTTCTAATATATACTTTTATATTAAAAATTGAAAAACTTATAAGGTTTTGGAGGAGAGGGACGTTGTGGCGAATAGGAAGCAGGCGCTTGGTGGTCTTCCTCCATACTATGTGGAGGAACATCGTCACTCCTATTCTGCATACTCTCAGCCGTCGTATACGCAACCACATACATCCCAATCTTCAGTTCCAATGGAGTCGCAGATGGCGATGATGGTGGAGCAGGTGACGAAGCTCCGAGAGGAGTTCACGGCGTACATGTAAGTATTCTTCTTATAGAATGATTAATACAATTAAATTTCTATATCTACAAAATGCATTTAATAGATAAATATCTTCCATATATAATATAGGTCGCAAGGGCGTGCATCTCAACCTGAAGAGATTGAATCCGATCACGAAGAGGAGGAGGAGAACGACCCTGAAGAAGAGGCACGCATGTATGCGAGGTTCAAAGAAAAGGAGAAAGAAAAAAAGAAATCAAAGCAGGGTTTAGTCTCCAAATTTTTTAGATCAAAGAAGAAGTAAATTTTTGGTGGTTTGTACCTGTATTTTCTTTTAAACCTTTAGAACATCTTTTAATTTATATGAACTTTGTTGGCGTTTACTTGTTTGTAATATTTAGATCTTATATTAGATTGTTTATTTCTGAATTCATGTATATTGTGTTCCTTTAAATTTTTAGTGCTAGTTATCTTAATCTACGATCTGCTATAATACATATATCCTTAGGAAGATACCTGCAGTGGTTTATTGGCAGGGTATACAGGTTCGACGGGGCGTCAAAACCCTGTCGAACCTGTATATTTTTTTCCTGGAAATCACTTTGGACGAGCACATGTGCTCGCCCAGTGCTCCGTGTGTAATCGCCGATAATAGAGAAGGCGATCACACCGGCGAGTACTTATGTGCACGCCCGACGGGCGGGCGAGCACATAGCGTCCCATAGTGCTCGCCCACCACCCATGGCGACTCTCAGATCAGCGAGCACGGCTGTAACGAGCACATGTGCTCGCCCAGTCGTCAGGCGTGCACATGGCGTGCACTAGGCGTGCACATAACGAGCGCTTATGTGCACGCCAATCCCGCCTTTTTTTGTAGTGAAATCTTGACTGAGTCTGGATTTAATTGCAAAATCTGTACTTGTACAGTACACAAAAAAATCGAATAAGAATTCCATTGCATAGAGCTCGTCGATAGCTTTCCAACGAGTCCAAGAACGCTAAAATCCGACTTCGGGAGCCCGAGTTATGGCCATTTTAGCGAGGAGGGATATGGGTCCTATTCGGATCCGAACCCGGATCCGAATCCGGGTTTTATCCTTAAAACCCAACCCTCCCCTCGTCCAAAATGCCCTCACCCCCTTCCCCTTCGATCAGGCCTCTTCCTCCCCACCTTTTTTCCTCGTCGGAGCTCTGCCGGAGCTCACCGGAGCGTCTCGGATCGACGATCCGAGAACACCCCCGCGTAGAGAAGGTCCAAGGCATCTCCGTATATGTTTTTACATCATCATCAGGGCACCGATCATGCCTTCTTCGTGGGTGAAGATTCTGAGGAATCGGATCTTCTTGAGGTACGATGCTCCCATCCTTTTGCTGCGGTTCCACACGAATTTTGATCATGTGTATTCCCTTTTTGAGCCCTAATTACAGCTCCTTTGGATTTGTCTGACTCCGATTGGTTGTGGTCATTAGTTCTGCCTAAGGGTTGGTTGAATACACAAATCCACTGCAGTAACAACATGTAATAAGCCATAATAATTGGTTGTCTATGCCGACAGCTCACAATCATTATGCTCTCTGTTGGGTCAAGATGAACTGAAATGTAGATGGGAAGAAGAGTCTCCAGCATTTTAACCAAAACACAGCAGCATGAAGGCTTTTTATTACACCTGATGAGGTTGTTCATGGGACAGGGTCATTTCCTCAATTCGTCCTTGCCTCACCATAACGTTTTACATGCTTAATTTACTAGTAGCATTAGTGCATATCCTGTCTTTGGATTATAGTTTTTCTGCTTGTTACTGTCAAAGTATTGTGTCCCCTCCCTCCTTACTATGCGACTTCGAAACTATGCTGAACATATCTAGAGCCTTTGGGATTTTAATGAGGTGATTAGTGGTGGTTTTTGATATTGCATTGTGTTGTTGTGTCTGTGATTATGCATTGGGGAGGGAGGACCTCTAAATTTTCAATAGACAAGATGTGTAGATTCTCAGTCTCATTTCATCTTCAAGTCAAATCAACCTCAAGGTGAGTGTCTCAAAATTCCTGGAAGAAAGCACATTAGATCCAATTACAAACAGAGATCTGGAGATCCATTCTTTTGGTGCCATCACATGCACTGAAATCTGAAGTCTAAGAAATAGGAGCAATAAGGGAGTTGCATATGTATGCATTCTCCAGAAAATTGCGTTTGATCAAATTATAAACCGAGATATGAAGTCTCATTCTTTTGTTCATTTTTTTGCACTGAAATATGAAGCCTAAGATTCAGGAGCATCAAGGGAGCTGCATATTTGTGCATTTTCCAGGAAACTAGTGGATGCACAAGCTTAGTTAGCTCAGATATGCAAGGGTATGTATACATACATGTTAGCTTACATCTGATGAGGCAGGTATATATAACCGTTAGCTCACATCTGATGATTGGCAATGCAAGCCTGACAACTTGGAAAAAAAATTGTCACTATTAAGAGAAGTTGACAGTAGCAGCCCACCAAGAAAGATTTCTACCTTTGTTAGATGTTCTTTGCTAATCACAGACTCCTTTAAATGTCCAGATGTAGGTCCCTTTTAAGTTAGTGGTGTAAAGGCAGAAGAGTTACTGATATTTTGGGTGATATGCCAGTGGTGCATCTAATTTCCCATCCAGTAGGGTGCATGCTACAGTAAGGTTACATATAGCCCTCCAGTACCTCTATAGAAGACCATTCATTCAGCATTATAGTTTGATTTTCTCACCACAGTTTGCTTAGAAGAATAAGGATTGAATGTTGGCATTGTCGAAAACCTACTCAACCCCTGTATTATTTATTTGTATAGGCAGAATCTCTTAGAAATGTGGTTTATGACTACATTTACTATTGTTCAGATGAAGTTGAACTAAATGTCCACCAGATCATTTGGAAGTGTATGTCTGTACTCTTTGTAGGAAAATAATCAAGCTTACTTGCATAGAAAAAAAAGCATGAAAACGAAAGTGATGCAATCAGCCCCGTATAAAGGTTTGAGATATATGTAGTTGGTCTTCATTAATCAACATGTAGGGAGATAATGTTTACCCGAAGAGGAGAAGTGCATGGTCTTCTAAAAAGCATTATTTTCATCTCTCTCTAACCCATGAATAAAATCATATTGCCATCTGGTTAGGCTGGAAAGTGTAAAAGTCTCCTTTCTCCCTTTTCCATTGGCACTTTGCACTGATCAATGTTGCAGGAAAGTTATTAGTTACATCATCTTGTGAAGGACTGGACTCACTACTTGATTGGTCACAGGGAGGTCATGGGATTGATAACTGATCTCAATGCTCCGTCTTGATGAACTAACTGTAAGTTAAGGGTTGGGAACTCAACCTTATGGGCATAGTGACCATTAACTATTCTGTCCTCAAGACCGTGTAATTCAATGACAATGTGTGAATGTATTTTGTTAAACCTTTGCGGATGAGATTCCACGGAGTTCGGGTAGGTGGAGTAGTTGCCGCCAAGGGAGGGGCATGCACCCTTGGGGCCCCGGGTAGAAGCCTAGTTGACCGCGATCCCAACTGCTACTGTAGCTGTGATGGTTGGGGGACATGTTGCTTGGCACACCGAGGTGCTGATCTGACGGTGTTGGCCTCGGCACTTGCGTGCTTTAGCCCGGTGCTCGAGCGCGGGCCAAGTAGTCATGGTTGATCGGCTAGTGTTTCGCTTGTCACTTAGAGTTAACACTCGTGTACAGGCCAATGTAGGCCACATTGGTCGGTATTCCGAGTGGGAGCGCTAAGAGGGGAGTTCCGGGAAATGAGGTTAATGAAGTTGGAAATGGGACGTCAATCTCCTGTGCATAAGGAGGATTGGGCTAGTCGCGAAGATTCACGGGTTGGAATCTATTTTGTGAATCAGAATACAATAGTGAAGTGGAGCTAAGTGGACGTGTTGGGAACTTAGTTAGGATGCATTGTACCCCACCGCATGCCTACGGAGGCAACCCAACCCTAAGACATTCTTTTTACCTTAGAGTCATAGTGTGAGGTCTCACCCAGACCAAGACCACAGACTATCCACGAAGCTTGGTTACTCATATCCATATCTAATAACCATAATAAAAATGTAATTCTTGTGGGATCAGGTTACCTAGTTTCTTTCTCTTTTGCATACATTTAAATTATATCCTGCTTGTTGTTGTATAGTTTTATCCAATTCGTATTGGGCAACTTTGCTCATAACGTACCTATGTGTGGATCCGCAGGTCCTCAGCAGTAAGCAGTTTGGAGACATCACTTTTAGTGCAGCTTCACTACACTTCTTGTAGCACAGTTGGTAGTAGTTTTTACTGTCTTCTTTACTTGTAGTTTCTCTCTGAGAGACATGGCATGTAATATATAATTGTGGACATGGAAATGGATAACAGAATGTAATGGAATTTGGTGAATGGAAATACATGTGCTTGTGAACATGTTGAATGCAATGGGAAAAATTATTTCCTTTGCATGTTGCTATTTTCTCTTGCTCTTGTGAATGTTAAATATTCGAATGTAGAATTATGTGCGTGGATTGGTTTGCCGAGTACCCGGATCCTAGGGGCATCACATCAACCCAGTCCCTTCCTCCACTGGATTCCCCTCTCTGTCGAGTTCTTCTTCTTCTCCAATTTCCCTTGATTTTTCTCCTAATTTTCTCATCGTAATCTGCCATCTTCATCGTCTACCGATCCCCCCTATAACCTCCATCAACCATCAAGCACCTTCGCCGACCCCCTTCCCTTCTCCAGAACCACTCCGCTCCGACCCCCCCCCCTTCTTCTTCATCTCGCTGGAGAAGAAGACCCCGACCGCCACCTCTTGTCGCCTCCACGACCACCACTCACCTCGCAACCCACACACGCACTGCATAATCCATGCTTCAGCTATCTAACATATGCAGGAAGCTTTAATGGTCGGACTCCGCACCGTCGCGCTGTCCTCGAGTTTTTTCTCCGACAAGGCAACGTTGACGCCCTTCCACAACTACCCTCTTGACTTCTCTTCGCTCCCGCCGACATCACCTGACAATCGCGGACCTCCAGAGGTCTTCCTTGGACGTGAAGGAGGCTGGCAGTGCTTTGGCATGCTCGTCGGAGCTCCAAGTATGCCGCTCCTTCTTTGATGTGGGCGAAGCACATGTGTCGTTGGATGGCACCCTTCTGGCGGCCATCCAACGGCCTGGAGAGCTCAACGTTGCAAAACCGAATCAAGAGTCTTGGGTTACTCGAGCCAACACTTGAGCCAATACCCGAACCATCAGATTCAGACACGTTGCCCGAAGCAGCGCATCACCCGAGCCTGGCCCCTTCACGTGCAACGCACGTGAGGGTTGGGTAAATTACAATGAAGACCTTAAAAGTTTTTATATTTACCTATTGGTCCCCAGATGCTTGCTTACGAGCACGCCTGGGTATTTTACAAGGATGCCCTCGCTTGTTTTGGAAATTGCATTATCGTTTATGCGCACAAATGGGAGAATTACAGAGGACCCCTGCTGATTTCTGTAAATTACAAATAGGTCCCTCCAGGGACCTATTTGTGATATTTATCTTTTTATTCCTCTCATTTTTATTGTATTTATGCCCTTGCACTATTTATTTCATAACTTGAGCATCTAGATCCAAATTGCACGATTTTAGTGTCGTTTTGATCTTTGTTTCTTCATCTATGTTATGGCATATCTAATTTTCTCATCTGACACCTTTTTAAATATGATGAAATTTTAATGTTAGATGATGTCTGGCTATACATGTCTTTGCCCTGAATTGATGACTACATATGCTTGATCTCATATGTTTTTATAAAAAGAGCGATACATCTCATACAAATAATTAACGCAACATCTTATGCTTAAGTTGAAAGTTTGGGCGAGCTGATCAATTTTGTAAAATGGATCTTCCAAAAGAAATTTGCCCTATTTAAGTGCTCTAAAAAACAGCAAAACCTTCTTCAAATGTAAGTAGAGTCAACTACATGGATTCTTGCTCAAATCTATGTTAAAAATTCAAATATCATTTTAAGTACACTAATTATTAAATATCCTTTTTTCACGACAATCTTTAGGTTGGGTTTGACTTTTTTACATCAAAAAACAGAAACTTGTGACTTTTCAAGATCAAAGCATTGAGCAGCTCAATGATGTAACTGCTGTCAGCGGAGTCAATCTAAGGGAACTACCATTATTTTAACATGAATATGTTGGAGTCCCAGTCTTCTAATGCAATTGCAATTTCCCTAATTTTATTAAATGATTAGAACAGGAGGAATAGGAGCAATTATTATCTGCTCCTAAAGAGGAAAATCGAGCTTCTGAAGCAACTCGAAGAGCTGTTCAGGAAGAAGAGGAAAGGGTGATTTTGGAAAAGATTCCGCTTCAGAAGAAACTAGCAAAAGTTAGTTAATGCATATCTCTTTAACTTCTTGCTTGTAAAATTTGTATACATGGAATCCGAAAACTAATCGAGATATTACTTTCTGGATTTGCAGTCTCAAAATGTGGTATAGAAAATACAAGCAATGATGTGGAGCGCTGTCCTTCAATGGTATTATAAAATCTCTGTTTTGTCAGAGGATGTTCCAACTGACCATCTTATGGCTTCTATTTCAGTGTGTTGAGGAGCGCATGCGGGGACTGATAGCTCAGTTAATCAGATTCTCTAAACAGGTTTTGCTTTTCAAGTTAATCTTGAGAAGTCACTATTAATAAGGAAAAATTATTTGATTTTCTGACTGTAAATAAAAAACTTTAGAGGGTGGACATTGAGAAATCTCGGCACCGGATTGTGCTCACTTCGGATGTGAGACGACAGGTTTTAGCAATTAATCAACATGCTAAGGATGAGTGGGACAGAAAACAAGCTGAAGAAGCTGAGAAGCTGCATAAACTGAATGATGTAAGTGATGCTGACATCCTTTGCATGTTGGGATCCAGTTATGTGATTATCCTGTCCTTTTAACGGACAAAGATTTCTACAATCTTAAATTTTGCTTTATTTTATTTTTATGTTGAATATCCTTGTGTTAGCACGCAATATTTCTTTTAATTGCAGTTGACTTTTCGAGCTCTCATAATATAAACAGTTCCTCTTTGCATCTAAATGAATATTTTTATGAATTTCTATTTGCTACTTTCATATTCGAACTTCATTTTTCCATTCTATCTTCAGATTGAAGGAAATGTGACAACTGATAGGGACAAGGACGAAACCCGTTCTAAAGCTCCTAAGGTATCCTGCTACACTAATTGTGCTGGACTCAGGTACTTATTTCGAGTAGTTATATATATACACTCCTTTTAGGTTAACGAGGAAGAGGATGATAATCATAAAATGCGGACTACTGCTGCTAACGTTGCGGCTCGAGCCGCGGTTGGTGGAGATCCCATGCTTTCCAAATGGCAACTTATGGCTGAACAAGCCCGGCAAAAGCGTGAAGGTGGAACTGATGCAATCTCCAGCTCCCATCCCACCAAAGCTTCTGCCAACAGATCCACACAGAATGTAGGAAGGCTTGCCCAAGGTTTTTAAAATCGAACGGAAATCGAACCCGTTAGTTTTCGGTCTGGTCCAACCAAATCAAACCGTTGGTACTAACCGATCGGACCAGCGATGATGTCAGCATGAAGTCACCATTTCTATCGACTCGGAAAAAACGGATCGGACTTAATTTACTGGTGCGACCGGTCGAACCGATTTTTTGAACTGATAAAACCGGATACATATATGTAAATATGTATTTATATATCAATGAAATAATCATTTAAGATGCCAAATCTTTCAACAAAAAATATGATTGTCTATTTCGAATAAAAATCTACAAAAGTGGTCACATTTCTAGCATTATATATAATATATTATTGTAATAATTTATTTATAGTTACTTCTAGAAAATTACTCCAAGAAAGTAGTAGCACAAGTTATATTCCAAAAAAGAGAGGCGCATAACTGAAATTCTAGAAGTCAAGAAGGGTACAAGTGATAAAAATCCTATTATTTCATTATTTAAATCTTTATTTTTAAAAAATATACTAAACCATCAAAACTGGGTCAACCCGGTCCAACCACCCGGGTCAACCCGGTCTGACCACCGGTCTTGCCCGGTTTTTTATTTTCTTTTTTTTTAAAATTAATTACCTAAAACTGGCTGAGCCGACCGGGTCGAGGCCAATTCCCGATCCAACCGATCCGACCGGCCGGTCCGGTCCGGTTTTTTAAACCCTAGGCTTGCCACTGAAAGTCAAGAAGGAGATAAGAAAGGCGGCAGTAATGCTGCTATACCTGGTAACCTTGCCGCCTTGATAATTCTTGTGTTTGTCCTGGCATATTGAATACCAAATACGTGTTCTTATTGGTTTAGACTTAGCCTAATTTTCTGTTTGTCTTAAGGGCCCATGAGAAGAATTGGAAGGAGTCAACCAAATGCTCCACACCCAGAAGTTGTTCGTAGCATATATACCAAAGATGTCATTGCAGTACTTGAAAGGGAGCCTCAAATGGCGAAATCGCCTTTGATATATCGTTTAGATGAAAAGATGTCCGCGGAACCAGTGGCGGATTAGCTGCAGATGAACTTTCCAAGGTGCTGCTAAATTTGCATCTTATGTCTGTTTCAGCCCATGTAAGTACTGTGTACATCGCTATCTTATCACATTTGTTATACTCATTCTTGGGTTGCTCATTTTTGCTGTTTAATATCAAGCCAAAGAAGTCAGGCGTGGCCAGTCTGCCCTTGGATGTAATATTTCTGATTACTTTATCAAATATGATAATTTATATTAGCTTGAGTGATTTTTGGTTAAAGAAATTAGTCAATTACGTGTGATTTATTCTGTTCGGTTCAGTGTGCATGGCATAGCCTGCATCATATATCTGCTATATTTTGCACATTCTGCATATTTATGACTACAGAATCTTCAATGATGAACTCAAAGCCCTCGCACCATGATATTGCTGCTAATGGATGAGTCTTGTATTTATGGGGAGCTTGTATTGAGGACGTTTTGTGCTTGATTGTATTCACAAAGCTCTGAGTTGTTTGTATTGCAATTAAGATGAGACCGCATTATTGATCGGGAGCATGTTAATGTTCTGACCATTAAATTAAATCAAAATTTTCGGTCTCGATCTTAATGGTATTAATTGGTTGCAACGATGAATGTTTGTGGGAAATTTTCAGTCACAGTCGGGGTCGTTCACCTAGAAAAGCTAGCATTTGTATCAAATCTATGGAAACAAGAGTTCAGGAAGCTGGACCGTGGGAAGTGTGCCACTGCATATCTGCAGTTATCAGGTGAGCGGTTAACTAGTTACTGTTCCTTTCTCTAATCTTGATTATTATTTTGAAATAGAGGCAAGGAGACTCTCTCCAGTCGATCCATTTGTAGCATACAACCAGGCTAGTGAAATTGTATATTTGGTTACCCTTGAACCGTGTGAACATCTTGCAGGACAGCAACAGAGATTGGAATACAAAAACCGCATGGCCGGATGCTCTATATTTCAACAGAGATCTCCACGCGAGGGCTTGCTGTCAATCAGCAATCAGAGGCATTGGATTAGATGTTTCCACTATATAGCAGCTGAATCTTGATGTGTTTGAAACAAATTATTTCAATACATCCTTCCTGTCTTCTAACTTATTGCCTTTTCCTCATTTGACGTAGTGCCACTTGCCTCCTGCCACGTTGAGTCGTCTTCACTGTCAATGTCAAGCCTTCCTTTATCCAGATGAAGGCAAAGTGCATCAAGTTCTAGTTGAGCATAAGAAAGCATCTGTTCAGAAGGATATGAAAGCATTTGTTCATTGCATGCACAATCTCGAGCTGAGAATCCAGGTTCGAGAAGGATAAGAAAGCATCTATTCAGAAGAGAAAGAGCTGTAGATGATAATGAGCGACTACCCAATGGATAAGTATGGAGTTAGATAATTTGCTGTACCCTCTGAGCTACCCAAAAGAAGGTCAACTTAGGGATGAGAGAGCTTGTTCATTGCAGGGAAATCATGTCCCTTTTTTTCCTTTTTATTGATGATAGTGGCCATGATTAAATAATGATGTCCTTGTAGCTACAACCCACGTTACCATCGACACAAATGAGACCTCTACCTAATATATGTGGTCGACCGTTGTTTCCACGGATTGACTCTATAATTATGCGAGAAGAGCCAAAAGAGTTGCCGCTGTCTTTTTTTTTGTTTTTTGTCTAATAAATGCAATCTTTTGGTAAATCTGGAGGAGTCCTAATGGAGTTTACAAAACTCGTGCTAATGGTATTTTATATTATGGGTATACTATGACCCTTTATTGATATTAGTTTGCTGTAATTTCTCTTCATATCCAATCATTTTGTCCATTAAAAGGATATATTATAGGGTGATTTATATTTCAGTTTACAATGAGAACCATTCCTATTCATGTTAACAGCACCTTTAGTTTTCTACTGCTCCTTAGAAGAGCTTTTCCGCTCTCTAACTCTTCTTGCTTTTCTCTCTATTCAAACCAAACCTCCTATTTCATCATCTCTCTAATATATGTCATCTGTCATTGTTTAACTCTACTTTATAACCCGATTTTAACTGCTGGATTTAAAATTATCCATACTAACAACCTTAAATGTATTACACAAAATTTCGAAAATTCACTGCAACAAGGCTGAATTTGTTGTTAAATATAACTATAAAGATCACCCATTGTAAAATGATTTTTTATACTTGAAATTAACGACAAATGACATATATATCTGCTTTAGTCAGTTCATATAAAAACAAATATCAGGTTACTTTTTTTACACTATTTATTGCTATCGTTAGTCCCCTCAAATTACCCAATGATACATTCTAATCAAGCATAAAAGCAGATTACTTTTCACAACAATTAGCTATCCATTGAAAGCCACCTCTCTAATAAAAGACCAGTTCATATGATTATCATAAACATTCGTGACCAGATATGAACCATTCCCATAAAAAAAGAATAAAAAGAAAAGTAATATATCCAATAAAAAAATCGTCGAGACAACTGGTTTGGTGGAAGTGAGCAAACAAACGTGGGCTGTTTGTTGATTGCTGTCATGGGTTATCTTCTTCATCAGATGTTGATATTATTATTATCATCATTATTATGGAAACGTACTCTTTCTTTATTATTTATTTATTTATCAAAGCATGCATAAGGTTATTTGACCCGACGGGGATTAGGCTTCGATATCATCTGGACCATATGGCCATGACCCATAATACATAGTACATGTGGATTTAGACATCAACAACTTGCCAAATGATTCCATATACTTCTATCCATATGTCACATGAGTATGATCTGCACAAGACTGTGGGAGATATAATTTATCCATTCGAGCACAGGACATTCCTTCCATTAATATTTGGGAACGGTATAATCCTCAAAATGGGGACGTTTTTGGAAAAAAATCTCCAAAATAGGGATGGCTTGGAAATAATCCCCACAATGGGTATATATCGGCAAATCATTTGTCGCTTCGTGTTCCGCGTGCGGCAAATGGTTTACTGCTTGCAACAAAAGATTCGCCGTGCCACATGGACGGTCAAAATCCGTGCCCGCGACGAAAATTTGGAATCCCGACCCCCTTCCGTCCATCCATATAGCGCGACAAACGGTTTGCCGCAACAGGACAAACCGCTTGCTGATATATCCATATTCTGAGAAATATTTTCATGTCGTTCCCATTTCAATAAATTTTTTTTCTCCCCTCCCTCATTCCCTAAACGTCTCTTTGGGAACCACTTGTGCACATCCCTAGCAGTGCACGAATTGCATCGGTGAGATAATAAAATATATTTCCTACCAAAATTACAAGTGAATTATTTCTTAAGGTGTCAATTCTATTGATAATTCTATTGAGATTACTTAAGGTGTCATTCACTTTACGGGGTCCTGAGAGGAATATCGATATTTTGAAGGTCGTAGTGGTAATTGCAAAAGATTACAGGGTCTACCAGGTAAAAAGTGAAGAAAGCATATTTAAATATCAAGTAATCATATTTAAAAATAACATGATTAGAAACACGTAAATATATGTTCAAAAGTTTTCATCATGAACATTTTTTATAACCCAATATATGAATACAATAGTGGAGGATAAGAACGAGTATGTATGTGATTACATTCCTATTCGCGTGCCATTTTTTTACCCCTTCAGAAACAAAATTTCAATTCTTTTGTAACATTAAATACTTCAAAGGTAGCAACAATTTTCGAATTAAGGTGCCTTTGATAAACAGAAAGGCATCCAACGAACACACCATTATTGGCCCACGACAATTAGCCCTAAGAAAAAATATATCAATAATCTATAGGCATTATATATAGTAGGATTTGGAATCATTGACTCAAATCTTACATTAAATGCATTGGAAGTTTCCACAACAAATCCACTTCGATCTTATCAAAGCTGCAATGTCCTGGGTCCAAACATCTCCCTCAAATTGTTCTGGTCAAAGAACATATCATTTTTTTCCCATCACAATATTATTAGAACCGGCCGCATGTTAGTTTGGACGAGTGAATCGGACTTGGATCGGTCCGGTTAATCGATTTTGATGATTCGGAACAAATAGGTGTTATTTTAATTTAACTACCAGTTTAATCGACTGTTTACAGCCTGATTTTATCCGGTTTAATCTAATCGAACCACTTAATAACAATTCAAATTTGAAGTTATATCAAAATAAAAATGGTTTCCATTAGAGTTGAAATTATGACATCTAGTTACCCATCATAGAGTATTAAGCAACAATCCACCTCAACTTTTTTGTTAAAGGGTTGGATAAAATATGAGCAAATTCATATTATTCTCAGAGTATTTAATACAAATATTAATGACTATTCAAAAAAATATTTTATGTATAAAAAATATTTACGTTGTTTATTTGTTTAATATCTATTCAAGTGTATTTGAGTGCATATTTTGTACATGTTTTAATTTATTCTAGTTTAATTATCATGTTCAGCAATTTTTCATTACTGATTTGATTTAATCTGATTTTAAAAATATTGAAGTTATCATCCGGTTGAACCGATTTGCTCGGACGATCCAACCCGATCCATGACATTTCTAATTTAGTCTTTTGCTCGATTTTAAAATCACCGATCCAACGTCAAATTAGGAAATGCCAAGCTTTTCAGAATTTTAAATAACATCATGTTTATTGCAAAATTACTTACAATAATATCCCCTAATGATATAGATCCCTTTTCATAGCGGTTTCTATTTTCTTGTGATGTATCTTATCCTTCACGTGCATTCGATGCCGTGATCGCATCCACATCCTTGTTCATATCCCCGAGAACATGTACCAAAGTTGAAGCAATACCAATTCATTCACAATAACGGATATCAGAGCGAAATTGGTCATCAATATGAAAACAATATGCATCGAGAGTGCGCATTCGTCAGCCAATTGCTAAGGTGGTCGTTTAGAGAAATCAAACAGAGTCAACAAAGGATTCCGCTAGCGATGGTTAGTCAGAGAATGCAAACACGCATGGTGATGCATGAAATAAGGATGCCAGACAAGGTCTATATGTTCCAGTGGAGGATCTTGACATGTGATGGATCTTCAATAATTTTGAAGACGAGTAGTACAAGAAGAGCGCAACAGATTATCAACATCTCTACTACAGAAGCTCTTTGTGAGTGGAGTTCTTATATGGACAGACAACAAGGTTGTACCTTGGAGACAATCATGTCTGGTCTTCCAGTGGAATGCAACAAGAGGATCTTCTATGGCCACACCTCCTTTCTCTCGTACTACACCCACTTCATTATATCAGGGACAATTGCAAACTACTTCTTCATGCATGGTATCTTGATGATGGTACGGTTATCGGAGATAGAAATTATGTGGCCAAGGTTCTGAGTATCATCCATCAGTGTGGGCCAGACTTAAGCCTAGTTTTAAATATTCATTGAACTCTTTTGGCCTACATGTTATGACAAAAAGCTTCTCCAAGGGTTGTTCCCAATCGGTATTGGAAGACCATTATTAGGTGTGATGTTGCTTGGAGGGGCAATTAGCATGGATAAAAATTTTATTGAAGATTTGACTTTAGAGAGGGCTACTAAATTTGATGCATCTCCTTCCTTAGTTGAATGATCCCCAGAGTGAGCTTCTTTTACTCCATTCATGTATGGATATATCAAAACTTTTATTTGGGCTGAGGACTTGCCAACATAAGTAAATGGAGGAGGTTGCTATATTTTTTTGACAGAGGCTTACGAGATTCTATTGAAGATATTGTTGTTTGTGGAGGCCATTTTTTTGGAGACCTCCAATGGAGGGTGGCTTCTTTGCCCATTCGTCTTGATGGTTTGGGACTTCTTTTAGCTGTTGATGCTTCTTCGTATGCCTTTATGGCTTCCAGTGTGCAATCTTGAAAACTTCAGGATCGTATCCTTCGTGACAGTGAGATTTACAATATGGATGTCGACTTTGATTGTGCTCTTCAAAGACTTTGTGGTATGATTCCCTCTTTCGACCTCGGTTGTTTCTCTAGAAAGGACACCATCCCCCAAAGATCCAAAGCATTTTGATAAGTGTTCTTTTTAGCAAAATAATTGAGGATATGGAGGTCATCTTTAACATGTACATTAGACAAAAGGATATTTTCGGTGTGTTCAAGCTGATTATGCTCAAGATTTTCTCCTTGCTTTGCCTACTAACGAACTTAGGATACACATGTCATCAGTAGAGTATCACAGTATTCTCAGATACCGTCTCATGGTTCCCTTATTTCCAGTGGATGATCTATGTCCAGTCTGTCGTAAGACATGCTTGGACAGTTTTGGCGATCATGCAATTCATTGCAGGGAACTTCCAGATTTTAAGTACGGGCATGATCTTGTTAGGGATGTTTTACTTGATGTACTCAGACGTGCAGGTGTTGTAGCTAAGAAAGAGTTGCATGTGAACTTTTTAACTGATCCGCAGGAGGGAAGATCCACGCTTAGATCCGTTGTTATTTTGATTTTTGGATGGGTCGGAGAGAAACATGCTTGTGTAGACTTGACAGGAGTTCCTCCATTGGTGGGGTTGAAGAGTGGGACCTTCACAGCAGTCCATGCTGCCGTTAAAGCTGCTTCAGGAAAAGTGATGAAGTTCGAGAAAGCATGCACTGAGAATCATCATGCCTTCATCCCTTTTGCTTTTGATATTTTGATTTCTTAGCACCAGAAGCTCTCGAGCTTTTGAAGAGGATCCCAGAAATCATGAATAGTAATGTGATGGTTCCTAGATTTATGAACGTAGTGTTTAGAGGATTTCTTTTGCAATGCAAAAGTGATTAGTGACGCAACTTGTCATCCGCTTGTCTCCTATTTCAATGTAATCCCTCTATTCAGTAGAATGAAAATACCTTCTTCAACTATCATTAAAACCTAAATCATAAGAAAAATAAAACCTATATATCGAGACAAGCCGTCCCACCATAAATTAATATATATATCATCCCATGATCTATGCTATAGTCAAGACGAATGCATGATTTGCATGACAAGGGATGCCATAATAATGCCGTAAATTAAATGTTGAGTTGTTAACTTCGTACCAGCACCAAATAATCAAATATATCATCCAAATCGTTCTTTGGTTCCTTGCAAGATCGATCTACCTAAACATCACCTAATCTGTACGTCTTTGTGATTCAAATCGTTCCATTTTTTAGAATTTTGCTCTTTTATTTCTGTGCAATCAGATTTGCATAATATTCTTCTATCGTATATTATTAAATATATAATGAAGGTATTATTTATAATCTTTTCCATCCTTCATGATAAAGAAACTGAATCAAAAGAGACATGGACATGGATATCTTAGTATACGCATTTAGTTCGAATTGGATAAGGGTATATCAATCAAGCGCAGATTTTGAAAACCTTGTTCTAGTATAGTTGGAAATGAATCCGAATCATTATTAATCATAATTATTAATCAAATATAAATGTGTATTTCCTACTGTAGAGAGACGCTTTGGAGACTAACCTGTTTAGGATACGAATACATTACTTAACTGGATCTTGCTTAACCTAATTATGCACGGATTTTTAAGATCCGAACAGGATTCCTTTAATGTGTACCCCTACATGTATGTACTTTAAGGTAAGGAGCGTGTTATCTCACACTCATACTCTCGCTCTGAGAGAACATCGTCTCCTAAGGTTTCATATCATGTACTCCTGTTTTCATCTTGGTGGAACATCTCTTCTCCCCTTTGATATTTTTGCCACACTAAACTTGTGGATTTTTTCCGCATAAATGATGAGTTCCCCGTTGATTGTCTGTGGTTGATTACGTGCTTGGATCATTTTAAACGGATATTAGTGAGATCGAATATGAATAAGCATCGAATCATTGTCGTATATGAAATAACACAGATGAACGAAGATCATATCGATTTTTTAAATACAAAAGAGGGTTGAATATTATTCAGACAGTAGAGATTAAATAGAAAGTGTATCATCAAAGAGGATCAAGATGGTCATAAGAAAACGAAATTTGATAGAAAACTAAAGCAATAGATGATAATGACGCGCGAACCGAATGGATAAGTGAAAGATGTAGGAGATCGTATTATCAAAAGCATGACATGACATCTACTTCCACGTGAACGTTAATTTCAGAACTAATGGAAAAATAAACCATCTTCACTTTTTTTTCTCACGTGATAACGACCAGTTGGTTTTGAACACCGGAAGCATAACATGAGAATAGAAACCTCCTTTTGAAAATTACACTGCAACAGCTGTACTGATGTTTTTTTATTCGTTATTAAATTAATTATTGTTAAATATGTAATGATGATATTATAAGTTACGAAATAAATTTTCGTACTCGAAATTAGCGATGAATATTATATCCATCGTTATATCATTAGCAACGGTCCATATATGACGTTTATCCATTGCTATTTTTTAAAATATCAACTAATCATCGTTATTTTTTTAGTTTAAAATTTAGCGATAATTAATTAGAAGTTTGAAAAATAACAACGAATAAACATCGCTAAGTAGATCACTGCTATATTCGCCCACTAATTTCGAATAAGAAAATTAAATCATTTCGCAACGAATAATATCGTCGATTTTTAACTATGGCTAATTTAACGACGGATTTTGAAAAAATATCGTCACTATAGCTCAATTTTTTTAGCAGAATTAAGGAACCACATACTCGCTTTAAAAATATTATTAATTGCCTCCAATTTTGGCTCCATATGTTGTCATCTTAAAGGAGCCAAAATGGATAGTGCCATCAATCCCGTGAGCCAAAATTATTCACATTCTGATCTATGTTTGCAGAGCAACATGTTCCATGGATGATTTCACGTCCCAATCGTCATCCCAAACCATTTCAAACTAAATAAATAGTTACACAGAGACAGCTCACATGGTGAAATCAAAACATTTATATATAGGTTAAAGATAGCATTACGTCTTACACTTGTTGTCTTGTCCCTCCATTATTGATTGGACCCGCAAGAGTAGTACAAAGCTTTTTTTAATTTGGACTGATATGCACATTGTCTGTCCTATGATTCCAAGTAATTAACTGGACATGATTTCTTTTTTTCACAATTAGTTACTATCGATAGTAGTATGATAGCCATTTTCGCTAGTATCAAATATTGTGAACTTGTTTCTCGTTTTTTCAGGAATATTTTGTGTTGTGGTCCTTATAAACTTTTGTAGATACATCACAACCCCTGAAATCTTTTTATTTACCCACAAAACTCATGCAAACATGATAACTCTTACATCACGACTCTTGTGGTTGATTCCCATCTATTCAATCGTTGACGTAAACAGAATACATAAAATATCTGACATATACCCTTTTATGTTGACTCGTATTTAAAAAAAAATACCATTCCTCCTCCTTCCTCCCCCAAACACCTCCTCGTCTTTTGGGTAGGAAGAAACTTTAGTTTCATGTAAATAATCGTGTGAAATGTAAGATCAATTTGATTAATTAGAAACTACCATAAAGGAATACCAACAAAGTTCAAAATTTGTGGGTATTCAATATAATAATCTTAGTTATATACGTCTAGTGTTAATTTAATATAGATGCCCGATATTAGATAGATAGAAATTCAATATAATAATCTTAGTTATATACGTGAATATGTTAGGTTGATGTCTACAAGGTCCCTCCTCCTCCTTAACAAGAGAGAGTATTCCTTGACGATGGAAATGTAGGTGAAATAATAAGATATAAATATATAAATATAAAAATATAAGGAGGGTTAGATAGTACCGAATTTGATGAGATGAACCAACTAGCCGAGGCGTGCAAAATGCACTGTCCTTAAGAATAGATTCGTACCTCCCACGGAAATTTCGATGGTGCAACCGGTACCAGTACGACTATCCTCCAGGATACAACGACGAGATCTCGACGGGCGTACACTCGCCAATGTCAAGATCGGTTGAGCAACAAAGATCCTTCCTTCGGAACAGACTCACTCAAAAAAAAGATGAGGAATAGGCATAGAAATTGTTGTGTTTTCTTCTCAACAATAACCAACCTTATATAGGCCATGATATCAAGAATGTTATGCACTAACATTCAAAAATTATAACGGAGGTGATAATACACCAATTAAGTTGGTGCTTTTAAATGATATAAAAAATAAATAATTTTTGCAATGTACAAATACCCAACGAATGGAATAATTGATATCATAATAATATAATAAGAGTGGTATGCAAATGCATGCAACGTTCAAGCATTGCAATTATTATATTAATAATAATGTTATGGAGACAAGATGTAATTACATCTGAGACCAAAACGTAAGGTCAAAATTTGAAACCGTGAGCAAAACGTAAGGTCAAAATTGAAACCGCAATTAATCAAGAGTTTCGAAGGTTATAAAAAATAATAATAATAAATATGTATTTGAAATATCAACAATCCCCCACTATTTCAAATACATTTTTTTGACATATTTTATCATCCCCCACAATTTCAAAAAAAAATAAATTAAAGTTAATAAATATTAAAAGAGGGATAAAACATAAAGATGACTATTGGAGGAATTCAAAAATGTAGCGCATAAGACTTGGTGTCTTATCGACTATGAACCAAGACGTAGAGAAAATGAATATAGTTTCTAAATGTTGGTGGAATAATAATTCCTATGAACCAATCCTTTATTTTTGAAACCATTGACCCATATCCCACACTACATTTTCTGATCTTTGTTGCTCATGCGGGTTGACACGTTTCGGCCATGCGTCTACCTGGATTTTCATGAGTGCTCTAGAGATTTTGCCCAAAAATCTCATAGGAAGCGGCCTCACCTCCACACCCATATAGGTGGATCATCATCAAGTGTATACTGCTTTTATACACCACCCAATTTGGGCTATGATGTCCATTAAGAACATGTATGTTCAACCTCACCACTTATGATACTATCATATTGTACACCATAGGAATAGGGAATAATTAATAGTATCCTCTTAGTCGTACAGTGAATTGTTTATCCCATATGAACCTCCTTCCCGGGATCTCCGTTCATGAAGGTTGGGTTTCCATCACTTCGACTATTGATTTGGGCACAATCCCATTCCCCTCGATGTACTCTCCACAAGCTTTTTGCTTAGTGGTTTCGTCAGAGAATCAACCGAATTTAACTCTGACTTCACATAATATATGGATATTATGCCATGTGATGTTTCACAATATTGTCTCTCAGGAGAATATGCCTGGAGAATTTGCATGCTTATCACATTATAAAACATTTTTAGCTCTTGCTATATTAACATGGCTAGCACAATGGATGAATAGTGGTAGCATTGACTTCATTAAAATGGGAAGATCCGCTGAGATGTTTATCAACCACATCCTCAGAATATGCCTTCTCTAGCGCAATAAACTTGGATTCATTGTAGATCAAGCAATGTATGTCCGCACGGTTGTTTTCCAAAAAAACATAGCTCCTCTTACAGAAGGAAGAACATATCTAATAGTAATTTTCGATTCATCTGAATAATGGATAGAATTTGCATCATAATATCCTTCAAGAATTGGAGGATCTCCACAAAGAATTGATAGCACATTGCTTCTTTAAGATATGAAAGTATTCTAGCGAGAGCATCAAATACTTTCTTCTGAATTTAGAGTGTACCTGCATAACTTTCAACAAAATATGCAACATCTTGTCTAATGCATAAGACAGATAATAATTTGTGCATATTTATTTTGAAATATACTACCACTTTTACTCTTCTTCCTTTAAAAAAACAGTAGAAGGAATACTTACTAGCGTGCATTCAAAAGAAGAACAAAACTTTCCAATATCTAATACTCTTGAGATGGAGAAATATAATTATTCTTTATGACAAATTTATTCTCAAGATGGTATCTATTTCTCCCATGTCTTTGATCATATGAACGGTTAAAAAAACGAAGTACCTTTTTTTCATTTTTTTTTCAATCACATGAGATCTACATGTAATATTACAATGAACAACATGGATATTATGAAGATGGAATACCTTTTTTATATAAATACCATCCTAATAAAAGGAACTTCGTGTGAATGTAAAAAAAAATTTGTTGAAATAGATCTTTTAATGCGGAGAGAGATTTTCACAAAAGCCTTTTATATTACAATCTCTCCATCCATGTTACGTATAAAACCTCAAAGCATGTAGCGTTTATTAAATAATAGCTTATCAGTTGCCGTTTGAAATCAGAAGGAAAAAATCAACAATACACACTCGCAAACGTCAATCGAGCCCCTCAGATTTTTTTTAAAGATAAAACAAGTTTATGAGATAAATGATTGATAATAAAACTCCCCCACACTTTTGGATATTTCAAGCTCGATATTTTCAGAATATAGCCACATCATTCAAATCTCAAAAAAAAATCTTCAGCATTTTTTTTTCAACATTACGTAGAATCGGAAAGTTGCTCAACTAAGGCTACATCTAATAGCGGGTATTTGGATAAAAGAAACAACAAACCCTCCGAATCTAATAGCGGGTTGAATAAGATTGTAGGTGAAAATTTAAGATATAAATATATAAATATAAAAATATAAGGAGGGTTAGATAGTACCGAATTTGATGAGATGAACCAACTAGCCGAGGCGTGCAAAATGCACAGTCCTTAAGAATAGATTCGTACCTCCCATAGAAATTCCGATGGTGCAACCGGTACCAATACGACTATCCTCCAGGATACAACGGTGAGATCTCGACGGGCGTGCACTCGCCAACGTCAAGATCGGTTGAGCAACAAAGATCCTTCCTTCGGAACAGACTCACTCAAAAAAAAGATGAGGAATAGGCATAGAAATTGTTGTGTTTTGTTCTCAACAATAACCAACCTTATATAGGCCATGATATCAAGAATGTTATGCACTAACATTCAAAAATTATAACGGAGGTGATAATTGTAACATCCCGTAATTTTCGGATTTTTCTGAAATTCTAAAACCTATTCAATATTATATTCAAAAGAAGCGTCTCATCGCAAGTTTTCCAACGAGCCTAAAAACGCGTAATTCCGAGTTCATATGTGGGAGATATGTCTGTTTTGGTGAAGAGGGGTCATGGTTTTTGAGGGGATTAATGGCTACGAGATTAGATAAGTTAAGTACGAATTTTAGGCTATTTTAGGGTCCTAAAATTTAGATTTTAATCCCCAACTATATAAAGACCCACACCCTTCCTCTCCCCTCATTCCTACTTCTTTCCAAATCCTAATCCATCCCTTCCTTCGGTGCCACCACCATTATCAAAAGCTCTCGAAGCCACGTAACTTCGCGACAAGAAGAAGACGAGGAGGGCCATCGCAAGGGAAAGGAAACCCTCTCATCAGGTTCGTGATCGGGCGATCGAGCACGTGGATCAAAGACGTGCACGAGTATAGGTAATGGATCCTCAATCATCTTCCTTTTTGTATTCACATCTCATGATGTGGATATGGTCGATTTTTGGTGATATATGTTCGACTTCCATCCTCCCTGGGATTCCTTCTTGCTGTTGGTACATCGAGATCTCTTTCACCGTGTTATAATGTTATTTTAATTCATAAGTTAGCATGAATACCGTGCACTTGGATTTCATCAACACAGGGCTGGTAGTTTTGAGTTTTTGGTTGAATGATCTCACGGGATGGGTTGATAAGGATCTTTTTTTTTTGATTTAACCAAGAATATTAATTTATGATACAAATAATACTGTGTGTTTGGGACATCTGATATTAGACACGTGAAACCTTTGCATAAACCATAGTTGGAAGGAATTGTTGGGAATAATTATCATAATTGCATTGATTACACTGTAATTATCGTGGGTGTGATTCACATCATATTTGTAGTAATTGGTTTTAAGGTGATGAGTATTATCGTGAATGTGGCAGGGTGATTTTTTTTAACATCAAATAAAAGCGTGTATCAATGAGTCGGGTCTGTTGGGGTTAGGTTTTCATTGAAATTCCGTAATTTATAATAGGATTAGTGGGAATCATAAGATAAGAAGCGTGTATTAACCATAAGGGAGACTAAGTTGAGACTTAGTAGCTGTTAGTGCTACATGGTTTAGGCGTAAATCCTTCCAACCGAATGACCAGGTATTTAATCAATCCAGTGGATGTGGTTGGCGTGATGATGTACAAGTAGTAGCTTGGATCCGTGAGTCACCTTTATGAACTTGAAATTTGTAATATACAGATATACTCTTGGTCTCCTCTCCGTCCATGACATGCGCTTTTTGTTATCTAATAATAGTATATGACATGTGCCTATCATTTCGAGGCTTCGTGGATTTTGGACGGAGCACGATGTTTTTAATGAGTTGATAATTATGGCAAAAGAAATAAGAGGCAAAGTTTTAACCGTATAAGCTACTCTTCACCATCTTCTTATCCATAAATAAAACCTTAATATTTTACATATTTTATAAAGCATGCTGTTTTATTAGCAGGTTAGCTTACAGATAGGGTATGTATAGATCTTATGTATGCTTTCCATATTCTTAGAATAACACATGCCCACCTTCGTATAATATCATGCGTGGATATGTTGAACTTGTATTCCCGACTATAATTAATTATTACACTTACCTAATATTATATATTATTCATAATCGTTTGACCTTTCGATGCCAGGGTGTGTATGTTGGTGTTAGAATTGGGACTTTCAAACTTGAGAATCAGATATTTTAGCTTCGTAATAGTTGCATAAGTCAGAATGCCTTAGGTCTCTCTTAGATAACCACGATATGGTGAGGAACCGGGACATGATTTATTATTCAAGATTCTTGTGGGTAAATCGTAATTTAATTACGAGTTGCTCTTAATTATTGAATGAATGGATTGAGGACTTATGGAAATCATGGCTAACTCTTAAGATGATTACTTTCGAATACATGTGGAGGATGCTAGATAAATACTACAAGGTGGGTGCACCACCCTTGTAGTCCGGCTGAGCCGACAGTGAGTCACCACACTCGAGGGGCATCATAGAGTGGGGTGGTGGTAGGTACTCTGGTGGAATTGAGGTGGATGCACGCGTGCATTGCACCATACGGATCCGTTTTTGTTGCACTTTTTAAGGAGCGAGCGAGACTCCTCCGGCAGACTCGATTGACAGAGTTGCGACTCATTGGGCAGGTATGTCCGTCTCGAGTGTCAGAGTACTACCAACTAGACTAGCTGAAGGATCGCGTTTGCGCACGGGATTTAGATTGCACTATGAATGGAGTGTTGCAGACTTCATTCCTAGTGTAGGCTTTCTCCTTTGACAAACGAGTCTGGGATAAGTAAATGAAAATATGAATATAGATGTGTCAAAGAATTGGTTTCGATGGCGTGCTTGTTAAATGCCTAGAATATAACTGATTGCTTACTACTAGATGTTTTTAAGTTGTTCTCTTCTAAACTTGCTCAGTTACTGCAATTGCATTACCTACCTATAATCTCTTGATTTATAATTTATTTTATCCTTACTGAGTCAGTTGACTCACCAGTTACATTCTTTGGAAATCCAACAGGGAGTGTAGAGCAGGAGACAGAGGCTCACATCTTTGGTGGTGCATCTGCAGGGCGTTGTTAAGGTCGAGGACTAGTTTCTTAAGCAGTTCGGTTATCCTTCCTTTTTGAGTATTTATGGTGTAATAAAGAGATACTCTGATGACTTATTGTTATCCGTATGTGGACTTTTGTTATCAGTAGGAACTTGAATTTTTTTTCCTATTTCCTTATTTTGTATAAATGGTATATCATGCAGGTTGTTTATGATTGTTGTTGGGTAATATTGATAATGGATCTTGAGATGCGCCCCCGTCGAGGCGGGGCGTTTCAATAATACACCAATTAAGTTGGTGCTTTTAAATGATATAAAAAATAATTAATTTTTGCATCGTACAAATACCCAACGAATGGAATAATTGATATCATAATAATATAATAAGAGTGGTATGCAAATGCATGCAACGTTCAAGCATTGCAATTATTATATTAATAATAATGTTATGGAGACAAGATGTAATTACATCTGAGACCAAAACGTAAAGTCAAAATTTGAAACCGTGAGCAAAACGTAAGGTCAAAATTGAAACCGCAATTAATAGTTTCGAAGGTTGTAAAAAATAATAATAATAAATATGTATTTGAAATATCAACAGGAAATATATAGATCTCTATTGTAAGGCGGTAGAAAGGATGCTTCATAGGATAAGAAAAGACAAAACCCTATGAGAAGTCACACAATGTACTCTACAATATATATGTCTATATAGGATTTCATTCTAATATGATGTATGATGCAGTCCTTTCTGACTTCAGGAAGGTCGTCCATTTTTTTTGTAAATATTCTCGATTTTGTATGCATATGCAAAAACGAGATATTTAAGATGAACAAAGGATAAATGTTAAGGGCATGAATATATGTCTTACAACAATTGTAAATGACCAGCTCTGCAATCTTGGATGCATATTCTTAGATATAGAATTGCCCATGAAAGTTCTGATCTTACAGCAACAAATATCGAGGAGTCTATAGATCGAATCGCAGGACATTCTCCTGTATATGCTTTTTCAAAAAGAAAAGGAATTTTTACCTGGCAGACTCTGTAATCTTTATCAGTTACCTCCACGACTTTTGAAACAACCTAATTCCTCCCTCGGATCCCGTAAACTTGCTAATTCTTACCATATATACCCTATGGTTAACGTTCGTTCATTTGATTGTTAAAATTAACTGGATTTCGTGAATTTCTTTTTCATACTACCCATTTTGTTTATTAAAATTACAAAGAATGCCATCCTACCCCCTCCTAGATGACCTCCCCTCTACCTCCTCCATTCCAACCTCCCCACTTCCGACTCCCCCTCTGCCTCCGCCCAGACATCCCCTCCATCTCCCTTCCTACCTCCCCTCCTCCTCTCTACCTCCCCACTTCCGACTTCCCCTCCGTCTCCGCCCAGACATCCCCTCCTCCCCTCTTCCAACCTCCCCTCCACCTCCGCCCTTCCGAGCTCACATCCTCCTCCGTCCAGAGATCCCCTCCTCCTCTCTGCCTCCTCGCTTCCGAGATCCCCTCCACCTCCACCCAAACATCCCCTCCTCCCTCTTCCGACCTCCCCTCTGTCTCCCCCCTTCCGAGCCCCCTCCTCCTTCGCCCAGACATAACCTCTTCCCCTTCGCCTCGACCCTTCCAACCTCCCCTCCTCCCCTCCGCCTCCACTCTTTCAACCTCCCCTCTACCTAGCCCCTTTCGAGCTCTGTCTAAATCTGGAATTTGGATTTGTTCTTCCCAGACCGAGCTCCAAGAAGTAAATCCAAGTTGGTGCTATCGATCTGATCTTCAATCTCCACAAATCATCTCACGATGATTGTTCATGCTATGGGTTTTAAATCGTAACTCTTCGCTCAACTCTTCGCTCACAGCTCAACAACGATGCTCAAAAGCTGGAGGTGATGGGATACGAAGGTGGAGGTGATGTGGTACGGCTGGAGTTTGGATTGGTTATTCTCAAACAGAGCTCCAAACAGTTGATCCAAGTCATTAATATATGGTCGTGTTGCTGATCTGATTGATCTTCGATCTCCATGAATCGTCTCACGCTAATCGGCGAAGTTATGGGTTTCAAATCGCACCTCTTCGTTCACATCTCAACAACGATGCTCGGAACATAGAGGTGATGAGATATGATGGTGGAGGTGATATGATACGCAGGTGTGTGGGACACGCAAACGACGCACAACTGAGAACTAGAGTGTGGCGCCATGGTTGTCGGAGATTTGTTGACCAAGGAAGAGGAAGAATGGAGAGAGAGAAGGAATAAGGAGGAGAGAGAGGATGAAATCTGGATGCGTCATTTATATAATAGAAGAAGGAATGAGGAAAAGAAGAATAAAATCCAACCGTTGGATTTCATATGGTTTGATTAACTCGTTTTTAATCCAAGCAAGTTAACTCAAGATGTGTTGATTTAAAGGTAGAGTTCGTGGGGTAAGACGGAACTAGTTTACGGAGTCGAGGGAAGAATTAGGTTGTTTCAAAGGTCGTGCAGGTAATTGACAAAGATTATAGGATCTGCCGAATAAAAATTCGAAAAGAAAATCTCACCATGAAAATTAAAAATTGACAGCTATGAATGTGGGGCCCTATGGCTTCCTTTATGTCGACAACTTTGATCAAATCAGCCAACATTGAGAAGGGGCACACGATGCATATATAATCTAACGACTACTTTTAAAAGCAACCCTCGCCTTCCTCCTTAGGCGAACTCACGTCTTTTTCATACGTATGTATTTTACATATTCCTCCTCTAATCTTCTCCTTTATTTAGATCTAATTAGTAGGCACTATTATTTGGACACTCCCAATGATTCCAATATTGTCTCTCTTGGACACGTCATGCTCCATTAGGGCATCACATCTTCATCGCGAAGAAGTCCCACATTTTCTTTCTTTAAACAAATATTATGATTTATGGCTTTCTTTTTGTGGCAATCGTGCATGGTTTTTTAAGAAGGAATGGCTGTAAAATGAATGGTGATGATGATGGCCGAGACAGAGAGAGAGCTAAAATGTGATGATAATTGATGTGAATGTGTTTATGCCACTACAAGGATATTCTTAATAGGTATAAATTAGCAAAGAAAATTTTAATTTTCCGTTATCAAAAGGGATATGGAAAAAAGGAGCTTTCCTTATGGGGTCATCCTACTACACTATTATAATGGTTGGCAACTCACTAGGACTGATCGATGGCACATGCTTTCCAATGTGGCTTGAGTACGTCTTTCCGAAAGGTTGAATGTTCTGGAGAACATTTGGCTTCCCGAAAATCCTTGGCATCTTTCTCGAGAGATTTTTTGAGAATAAACATATGGAAAATCGGAGAGCCGGCCAATCAAAGCTCATCATGCACCTGTTCTTCTGTTGTTCTTCCTCTGCGCCTATCAGCCGTTGGATCATCTCATATGCTCTAGCACAGCAGCTGCCATCCGATGCGCTTCACCTTAGCCACCAGATCAAGAGCTAGGGTCTAATCCTAGCCATCCCTTGCGAACCGTCATCGTTACGCGAGGGCACGAAACGTGGATTAGTGACACGATTTCAACCGTCCGCCAATACGCCTACGTTGTATTTTGCGGTATACATCCATCATTTTTTGCATTTTAATATGTAGTGCATAAACTTTCATCTACTATTATTTAATTTCTGTAATTGTTGCAACAAGACCTCCAACTTTCCTTTAATTGCATTTCAATCCTCACAAGCTCATCTAAATTGTTGTCCCACAAGAGGTGGGTATTTTACAGGCATGCCCTCACGATTTTGTGCATTTCAATTTGGCCCTATAACTTGTTATTTCCGTGTTTTGTGAAAATTACAGCAAGCCCCCGATCTTTATTTTAATTACATATATGACCCTACTAGAACATGAATTTTTGTATGTTTGTACATTTATTTAAAATAGGTATTGAGTCCAAAAAATCAACAAAAATAGGATTAGATGCCTGATGTATTGTAGATCCACACCATAATTTCGCATTTCGATTTTAGGGATTTTCCGATTTTATAAAAATAAAAATAACACATTTATCCCCTATTTGACTAATAAAATATCAAAAAATATAAAACATTTTTGAAAAATTCAAAAAAATATATTTTGTGTGTGTTTATTTATTTTCAACTCCAGGACTTGAAAAAGCTAAAATAGAAAAAACACAAAACCTTGATAAAAATATAAAAAATCTATAAAAACTCTAAAAATATGTTTTTACATCTTTGAATTTTCTTTATACTATATACTAATTGTTAAAATTAATTTGGAGAGATTTAATACTTATTTGTATTTTTCATCTTCATTTTAGTTCGACTCATTAATTTTGTCCCTATTTTGAGATATTTCCATATTTAAAAATCCATAAAAATTAGCAAAATTACTTAAAAATTTACAAAAACAATAGAGAAAATTTAAAATACAAAAACATCTTATTTTCTAAATTTTTACAATTTTTATTAGTATTTATATTTATATTACTTTATCTTGTGTATATATATAATCTTACATATCTTATACTCAATATATAAAAGAAAAATAAAATATAAAAATATAAAATAAAAATAAAAATAAAAAATTATAAAATTAAAAATACAAAATTAAAAACCCACAAAAATTATATTTTGGCTAAGTGTTGAGAGACATATTATGCTTGATTCTTCCTTCTACATTGCTCTTCATCATTGTCTCATTAGTTCGATCTCTACTTGCTTGTCACTATACATTTTTAGTAGGGTGTAATAAATTTTGATTCATACTATTTTGCTTGGTTTATATATTGTGTGGGTTATTGTTGAAATAGCAGAGAATTTGAGTAGTCACCTAGAGACAAGTGAAGCTTATTTGTCAGCTCATTTAGCAACTTAGATTTCTCTGTTTTTCAAGATTGCAATGTCAAATGCAGTATATTCTGATCTCAATCCACGGATAATAATTCTCTACATCTGTGACTCATAAACTTTTGAATCTAGATCTAATCGAATGACATCTGGACAAAGTGAGCATCGTTAGGTTTGTAAAGTAATAGTGATTGTCATTTCCCCTTGCTTGAGTGTCATTAGCTCATTTTCCAACAACTGTAATCACGCAACATTTTTATGACATAATAGCGTGGCACATGCATCCCAAGCTTCCTTCAGAGTAGTGGATTCTTAGATGAGCTCGACCATATCCTCCTCAATTGTCGAAACATTACCTTCATGGTCTTGATCCTCCATTTCCTCAAAGCGCCCACTTGTTCTGCTTATGACGACATCATGTTGTTGCCACTAATGACCTCCCAGAGGTCCTGTCCTTGAAGATAGGACTCCATGCATGTCATCCAATAGTTATAATTATGCTCGTTCAACTTCTTGATTATGTTGGTTGTATCAACATCGTCCGCCATATCGATCAAATAATCTTCCTAACTTCGTTGAAGAATATTGACCCCTGACCAAATCAACTTCACAGTCCCATAGTGCACGAGGGTAGAACCTCTCCTTAGAAGAACTCATGACTCAAATACGGACAGAAAATCAAGATTATTGACTTTGAAGGGACACAACTGTACTTTCCTGGAGGATAAACACAACTATCTTATATGGTGGACAAATACAATTTTCTTAAGAAGACCTATCGTTAGAACTTTGAGGAAAGACAAGGCTATGATACCATTTATAGAATACTTGGCTTGAATAAAGATGATATATTGTATATTGATCATTCAAAAATAGAATACAAATAGACTACTTACAACTACCACTCAACTCTTTAAGAAGACTAGCACTCACTTGATACATCCAACAAAAAATCGAACTTCTCTCCTACTCACTTGCTTGATGGCTCTATTCACTTTATCTCTCTCTAGATGTGCTTCCTTTCTTGCTTTGATGCCTCTCTTTAATACTTCCACACAATGGCTCCTAAGGTCTGTTTATACTAGTGCTCAAATAACCTTGAAAAGTATGGAATTGTCTAGAATATTGGAGTTGAATGCATCCAAGAATATTTAGAATAATTAGAGTTAACTTATCTTGAGAAAACTCTACATAAGGGAGAGGTTAGTCGTACCATTTTTTTAAGAGAGCAGGGAGGCAGAGGAGCTCATGAATGTGTCTATGAGGATGGAGCCGGTGGGAGTGGAGGAGCTAGTCGCAAGCGACAACAAGGAGCTTAGGTGAAATCATGGTCTATAATCTTGTCCCATTTAGGTTTGAGGAAGAGGAAGAGAAAGACGAAGGTGGAAGAGGGATGGATAAACAAAACGTAATTTCTAAAGTTTGCTTTTCTTATTTTTAGGGTAAAACATAACCGTTTGACTGGTGGACTTTGACCATAGGGGAAGATGATATAAAAGAGAACAATATTACGAAGATTGTGATTGATATCAAAGTTTCATGGGTTGTATTGTAGTTAGACATGTTTTTAGGGTCGTGGTGTAAAAATCCCTCGATTATTAGTAAAGATATAGGTATCATTGCGAAGTATTGCAAAGATACCAAGTTGTAGATGATATTAGTTATAAATATGTGATATTTAATTCGATTCTTAGAATCTCCAAGTGATTAATCACAAAGTTGGAATTCTGTTCTCCAGCAGTCGAAGGTCGCACCTAATATAGTATGGTATTAAAATTAAAATTATTGAGAAAAAAAACTAAAAATAAAAATGCAGAGTACATGCTAAGCTAGCATATGTTATTCCATAAAAATCGAAGAGGGGAGGGAGTCCACATCTTACATCTTACACGTCTCGGTTGAACATTCCACGTACATTACCAATATGGTAGTTCACCCACAACAATCGAGTTTTTTCCCTGACAGGGCATCCCCATCATCCAAGTGCACTGTCAGGGCATCTGACCAAAGTATTTCTCTATCAGGGCATCGATCGGCGAACGGTTCACCGATCGGCAAACCGTTTGCCAATAAAAGTTTATTCTGGAAAATCAAACGGTTCATCGATCGACGTATCGTTTGCCGATTGATGCCCTAACAGAGAAATATTGAGATCAAATGCCCTAACAAGGCATTTGAGTATTAAGGATGCCCTTTCAGAGAAAAAAACTCACAACAATCAGGTCGGTCTATTTCATACCACCTCTCACTCGGATGACTCTGCTAATGGATCGTACAATAAAAGGATTTTTTTATCCTTGCCTCTCTTTGAGTTTACGTAATTACAGTTATACCCTTAGTTCTTTTACGAGAACACTTGTTTTATTATATTTTTACATAATTCACCGTTCTCTTTCTGTTCAAGAGCATAAGTGTAGTTATAAAATGATGTAACTGTGAACTTTGTAAAAAAAATGAGGGCGAATGTCAGAAGTGGAACTATGAATTTTATCAAAGAGGGGCTAAGTATGCATCTATTATATATAGTCAAAAATGAAAAATTATTGTATTTTCAAATGATATTTTTAAATAGAATTAATAATTTCAGATGAGATTTTAAATTTTGACAAACATACAATTTTGATTTTATTTAAATATATCAATAAGGTTGTATTTTCAAATAGATTATTATTAGGATTTTTATCATTCGTGTCCCTCCGAGGTATTGCAATTTCAATTATACCCCTCTTTTTTGCTCCCAACTTCTTACTTCTATCACTTATGTCCTTCAGTTACTTTGATAGTCAATAAGTTGAACTTAACCATGATTTAATCAAACTAGGATGTAGATAAGAGGGGCATATCTGGAAGAAAAATCCCCAGCTCCATTTCACTCTTCCTCCCTCCTCCTCAACCTCCAACCCTTCCTCCTCCTCTGACCACCTCCTCCTCTGGCCCTTCTCCTCTATTGTTCCCCCTCTAGCCCCAACGCTTGTCTTGTTCGCCATCACAATCACCTCTCCCCAAAGCCGTGTGCTTCACAACCATGATGCAACCTAGCAAGTGGAACACCGACACCTTCAAGAGCATGACCTCATTCCCTGTCGCGACCCTTGTCCTCCCCTTCCTGACCACCTTGTTGGCGAAGAAACCTGCGATCATGACTATGCAGTTGCAGTGAGATGTTGTTGCAACCTTTGGTGTCGTCGTGGTCCTTGAGGAGAAGAGGATAATGGAGGTGTCATCCTGATGGACTAGAAAAATGGGGAGAGCAAGTGGAGGAGTAGGGAGGTTGGGGGCGGAGAATGGAGGGTGAGGGACTGGGGTGGAGGGGGAGAAGGTTAGAGACGGAGGGGAACGAGGAGGAGGAGGTTAAGGGTGGAGGGGGACGAGGAGGCTCGGGGATCGAGGGAGAGGGGGAGGTGATGTCACGACCCGTCCCTCTTATCCGAGAGGAGCGCGGCAATAACTTAATTATAAATCTCATTTTTAAATCATTATTCTATAAGAATCTTTACTCATTATCCGTAAAATTTCGACAGAATTTCCTCTAAAATATGGATCTCCAAACCGCAACCTGTACCTGAAACAACCTATACAAATTCAATAGAATCATTTGTTCATAAAACCTTATAAATCCAATCTAGATCACATCAACCAGTGAATATAAACATCACATTCTACCTTTCTATATAAACAAGATCTACATATTTACATCATTATCACTGTCCATCCTTGCATATCCATACAAAAATCTGCAACTTTGTTTTTATCAAACATCTTCTAAGGCATCAAAAGTTACCAAAAACTAAGGTCTTTGATGGCGCAACCTCCAACTAGTGATATGAAACTATGCACGTTCCTCCCAAGCGTCATGTTCAAGATTTATCTGTAATAATATAACAATACAATGGTGAGTCTAAACCCATGAAAGAGCTTAGACCCAGCGAGCAGATCTCAAGCTTTTGGTAAGCTACTTTATCAATGTAATTTGCATTGTATCAAATAATTCTTTGCTAGAAACAGAAAAATAATAATATCTGCATGGATCAACATGTATCAGAATAATTATGACATGAAATAACATTTAAAAAAAAATCTTGACAATCTTACCATATCATATTCAATGTCACACTACCCCAACATGTCGTACTCATTCAAGAACCATGTAAAATTGCCTATGGAGAGAAACTCAATCCAAGACCGTGAAAATCTTATCATTTCATGTTAATGGTCCCAAAGATCAGGTACATTTTGCATACGACCCAAAGTCCATTAGTATACGAAATGTTGGCTCAAAGCCCTCTTGAGTCACATGGAGTAGGCCATAGGTATATCACGAGGATATACCTACCCCAACATGTAGTGACTTGTTCATGAATTTTCTGAGGAGTAGGCCATAGTATGCATTGTTCTGATATCATATCATGAAAAATCTTGACAATATATCGTGTAGAACTTACATCCATATATCTTGACAAATTTCATAAATTATAAACTGCATCTGTCTTGCAACATGCAAATCATAATTGAACTTGGTAAATAAAATGTCAGGATAAACTCACATGAACATTAATTACTGTAAAAACCTACATAAGCATGGAAATATTGTAAAATCATTACTATAAAATTTAGCAAAAATCAACTAATTTTCATATAAAATATGTCTTGGAACCACTCACAGATTCGATCACAAGTGTACACCTAGATTGTCAGCTTGGTCCAAGTCATGCGAACAAATCCCTAAAATTATAATACAAGGTGAATACATCTGACGGTAAACCTCAAAGTATGAGTTGATATAATTATCTGTAAAAGCCCCCCTTTTTCAGTGTATCTATAAAACGATATGCATTGTTATAGAAACATGTAATCCTAAACTAGAAAATTCTCTAACTACCTGTTACAATATCATTAGCCTAATCACTTTATAATGTCTTATGGTGAGATTTCTTATCAACACATACATAATGGAATATCCACCCACCATTATCTCGATGCATATCAGACTAGTATTGTATCCCATTATTCTCGAGTCTTAGTTTGATTAGCTTAAAAATTCGAAATTATACTACTACTTATATAGTACGAAGGAAGTTTTCATACCATTACTCTTTAAGCACATAATTAATATAATATTTTTACCTAATATTCTCCTAAATAATCCCTTTAGTGATACATAAGTTACGCATACTTTGTTCTCAACTTATCAGATCTATCCACACGATCAATAATATGCAACTAAAATTTATATTCTAAATATGAAGCAAACCACATATTATGTAATATATTGTATATTCCATTACATACATACTTTGATTAGCCTTCGTTCTTATCTTTACTACAACCAATCTTCTACATAATTACTACTCCAACATGGATGCATGGTATTAGCTACAACAAAATATTTCCTTGTTTTAATAACGTAAATCTTATATCCTATATCAGTAAAGAATCACATGGTTTCGCTTAGTCGGATTTCTTTATGTAATCCATCATCTATATCTTAGATTGAAAGCATATGATGCTTCGAGATTTATATTTTTCTATGGTACGTAGTGATATTAGCCAACCAGATATAGATGATCGGATCAACAGAAATGAAGAATTCGAATAACCCTTACCAGAAACTTGGTTTCTTGCACTTAATTCTCCAGATGCTTCACGTGCTCTTCGCTCTCCCTATCTCTAGAACGTTGAAGTGGTATGTTGTGGCACCATCGATCCATATTTACCGGTCTTATATGTCGAGAACTTTCTTATAATATAAAAAATCAAACCGATTACTACATTCTGCTTTAGTCTCACACGTAACCAAGTTAAGGCCACACGTCATTTGTATATTTTTTTCCATCACCTACGGCATGATCAAATCCACAAATATCCCGTACTACCATATTTCACTTGAGTTAAATAACAAAAATCTATATAGAAAACCATACCCCTTTCATTATCAATTCATCCCACAAGATCCCAAATCGACCAACTCTCATATTCCAACTATTATTATAGTTAAATTTATTTATAAAATTAGATTTTCAGAATTTTTTTATTACATGAATATTGCCATATTTGTCCAATTTCTACACGGTCCAATCATTTCCTTATATTCCATAGTAATTGTTCCTAAGAGAAAATTTATTAGATATATATTTGATTAATATCTATTCTAAAGAAAATTGGTGTAATATCAAACTTGTTCATGCATCAAAGTAGGTATTACATGTGAGGAGCTCGGAGCAAAGGGGGAGGCGTGAGGGTCGGGGGAGGGGAGGAGGAGGTTGGGGCAGATAAGGCTTAGAAAGAGGGGGAGGGGGACGACGACAACGAGTCAGGGTAGGGGATAGAGGAGGAGGAGGATGACAAGGCCATGTCGGAGGAAGAGGGAGGAGCATGAGGTGGCAGTCGAGGGTAGAGGAGGTTGGGGGGAGGAGGAGGAGGCTGTAACGGAGGAGGGAGTGGGGGTGGCGGCCAGGGGAGATAAGGCTGGGAAGGAGGGGGAGGAGGAGGACGAGGCCATGGGATAGAGGAGGAGGCCAGGGCAGAGGAAAGAGGGAGGAGCACGAGGTAGCGATCGGGGGTGGAGGAGGTTGGGAGGAGGAGGAGGAGGACGCTGCAACGGAGAAGGGAGTGGGGGTAGAGGAGGCATGGCTCGGAGGGGGGGGTGCTCGAGGTGGACGAGGCGGCACAAGAGTAGAGGGAAGTTGGGGAGGAGGGAGAGAAGGGAAGAGGAAGATAGAGGAGGAGGAGGAAGAAGGGCATGCCTTTTTTAGTCCTCTTTTTTTTTCAATTTAGTTCCTCTTGTGTCCTTTAAGTTAACGTCCGTTTATGTTGGATATGGACCGCCACTAACTCGATGGGCAAACGTGATATAATGGCAAGAAGTCATAAGTACAACTGCTATTCCCAAAAAAGGAAGGACATAACTGGAATTGCAATATCTCAGAGGGACACAACTGATAAAAATCCTTATTTTTAAATATGATTTTTTAATTTATAAAAATTTCACAATTAAACGAAAATACAAAATTTACTTCATTTACAAAATTACAAAATTGAATTAGAAATACTTAGAGAGATGAATGAGCTCGAATCTTATTTTATATCAACTCATACTTATAGTTGTAATATTTTAAATTTGAGAAAACTTAATTCTTCTTGGAGAAGGAAAAAATTGTAATAAGTGGTTTCCGACCCCTTGTATATATATAAAACCAGAGGTACACGTCTTTACCGGTACATCATTGAGTATTTAATATTATTACTTTAAGAGAAATTTTTTATATTTATATTTAAGCTGGGGCTGTATGAAAATTTTAAAACGTTATGCATGTGAAATGTAATAATCAAACCCCCACCCCATGTATACTAGTTTGTCCATGACAAAATTGTTATTTGCAAAAAAAAAGAGTAAAGCATAACTGTAATCGTAGAATCACGGAAGGACACAAGGGTAAAAACCGTATTTTTTTTATTATTTTGTACAAAATCACCGTCGCATGGATTATCCCCTGCTTTTTTAATAATTTTATTTGGGAGATCCTCTTCTCCCTTGTCCAAAAGGTGTAAGCGTTTTGGCTGTAAAAAAGAAAAGAAAAAAAAATTTAATCACGACCTTGTCCGGTCCTTCCCCTTTTTTTGTTCCCATCCTTTAATATTGAGATTTTTTTAAAAAAATATCGCAGCCTGCCATTATTGACCTCTGATACCGACCCACGTGTGTTGATGCTAATAATTTGTAAATAAATTAAGACTAGGGATGTCAGCGGGTCGGGTTTGGGGCGGGTATTACTATTCCCAAACCCATACCCATTTATGATATCACTACCCATACCCGTCCATTTATTAAACGGGTAATTTCTAATGGGTACCCATATACCCGTCGGATACCCGTGTACCCAATGGGTACCCATATCTTCGACATTGTAAATCTTAAGATGTTGATAAATGTATACAATATTTTCACAGTAGACAAAATAGAGTGAGCTCGTGTAATATGACGATTCATAAAAATGTGCAATATATAGAGAATATTAAAGGTTTATGTATGTTAAGTGTTTAACTCTTTTGTATTGATAGTTTTTATTTATTGAAGATATAAAAAGTTAGTTGAATATGAATAAATGAATGGAGAAGAGAAAATTGAGTTGGATATTTATATATGTAGATCGAAACATATTAGATATGAAATAGATTTGGGGCTAGTTTGATTAAAATGCAATACACACATCTATCTTTATATATATTTTTTATTCGGGTTTGGGGCGGGTTCGGGTTTGGATACCCACAAGGCAATCCCAAACCCATACCCATACCCGCATGGGTAGTCAATTCAAAACCCAAACCCGTCCAAAAGTAAATGGGGCGGGTTTCGGGTCCTTAAATGGGGCGGGTTCGGGTCGGGTACCCAATGGGTAGACCCAGATTGACATCCCTAATTTAAGACCTTTTTGGCCTCCAATCAATCCGGTACTTTATGTAGGAAAAATGCTTATTGGAGGAATTGCAAACTACACCTTTAACTTTCTCACTTACATACAAAAGCCCCATCAAATTATTCATCTGTTCGATGAATCACAACAAACCATACAAGTGCCTCAAATCTCCAACTTCACGAGCAGCAAGCTAGCTGCCTTATTGAAGCAACTTTCACTCAGTTCAGTTGAATGCCGAACAATCGACGCGAATGTTGCCCTCTGATCCTGTCTTGACACCGACTCGACCAAGCTTGGTCATCGCGGTGACGAAGGCTCTGTTGAATGCATTGGAGTCCCTGGCCCAGAGATCTACCAGGGGCCTCGATCGAGGGTCGGTGAAGAGGACCTGGTCCGAGGTGAAGAGGCCCTTGCCTTGCTGGAGATTCTTGAAGTACTGGTTGTCGAATTTCCTCGCGGTGACGGGGTCCATGTCGATGGCGATCCTCGGGTCGACCACCCTGGGGCACATGCCCTGGAGCTGAATCGCGTAGTCCTTGTTGAGGGTTGGATCCACCGGGCTAGTCGGGCTGAAGTTGTAGATGCGGTTCGCGAACTTGCCACAGTGGGCGAAGCCGACCGTATGCGCCGCTGCAAGTACGATATCCAAATTAATCATGAATTATATAAAGGAATTTTTACCCGACCATATAATCTTTTTAAATTACCTCTACGACCTTTTGCATAACGTAATGCTCCCATTGACCCTGTAAATTACCCCGAGAACCCTCACGAGCTTCAAACAGATTAACCGTATGGTTCATGGGGTAAGAGTTGGGAAGTTTACAGGATTGGGGAAATTATGTTGTTTCAAAGATCGTGGAGGTAATTGACAAAGTTTATAGGGTATGTCGGGTAAAAATCCTTTATATAAATGTGTATATATATGTACAGTATAATCCATGTAGTTTGTCACGATTGAATACCGTTTGTGAGCTAGGTCAATGCAGGATATAAATATATCCATTGCGAGTTTAGAAATAAAAAAAACCAATATTTCCTGATGTATACAATTTGATGCAGACAGAATTTGAAATTAATGCGATATGGACTGATATCTAATACCTTGAAAATGGGGGTCACCGATAAGTATCATAATCAATGTGCCATCTCATGCAAGCAACGTATATCATATAATTTTAATTAACGTATGGTTAAGAAAATACCTACTTAGATAAATAAGAAATAAACTTTTAGGGTGTGTTCAGTTCGGGAATAAGCAGGATTAAGAATGGAGAATAAGGAGAATAATGGTCTATTCTTTGTTCGGCCGGAGGATAGGAATAAGGATAATAAGGTGAAATAAAGATAGGTAAGGTGGAATAATAATAGAAATAAGAGTGAAATAAGATGGAATAATGGAGAATAATCGTACCACTGGGAACCGTGTCGAGAGGAGAATTGACCCCTTATTCCAGAGCCTATTCTCCAACCAAACAGGACCTTACATAATACTGCGTTGCCATATGTAGATTTTGAATAATAATAATAGTAATAATAATACAATGGGCGGGAAGAGATGGCTACATCTGACGTATGATATGCGATTGAAATCGAAAAGTCTCCGGTTGTTGATCATGTGGTCATCGTGCCGGTTAATTACCTGAAAGGGCTACCATGTCGGTCTGACTCAACCCATTTGAGGCAAACATCGAGGTCAGTTGATCAAGATTGAATTCGGGCTTGGGCAGCTTCCCGTCGACACTAGCTGCCGTCGACGTCAACCCGTCCCTCCTCCCTAGCTCAACCGAGTACGACGGTCCCCCGGCCTGTCGACGATCTAGTATTCATATCTTGCTCACTTAAAAGCATATGACTATCATGCCTATAATTGAACATGGATCAACTCACCAAGAATACAACATCCCTCGTCGCTAAGGCGAGGATATCCGCGCAAGAAACCTTGTTGCGGCACTGCGGCACCGCATCCACCGCCGCCTTCGCCTTGATCACGGTGTCGAACCCGTCACCGGCAAGCGATATGTTGTCCGGGCTATCCTTCTCCGCTTGGTTGTTACCCGTAGATTGGATTATCACGGATGCATCACAACCCTACACAAGGCTTGAGTATTTTAGCGGTGTTTTTCAATCCAGCTGGATCTGAACCCAATAAGTTGTCACAGTCAGTTGAGTAGAATTAACGTGAGCTCACTTGAACAAAGCAGTCATGGAAGAACAGGCGGAGCGTAGCGGGGACGGTGACGAACGTCTGTCGAAACTTCGCGGTGACCGCATTCCGCACGATGCTCTCGACATTGGGGCAGATCTGCGAGTAGAAATTCTGCCGGAGCTGGGCGGCGGAAGGCGCGGGGAGGAGCAAAGTGGAGAGTGCAAGGAGGAGGGTGGACAGAGAAACAAGCCTCGTGCTGGAAGCCATCTCTCTTGATGATGATGAGTAATAAGTGTTGATGCTTCTTAAGGAAAGCATAGGTAAGGTACCTTCATATATAGAACGAGAGAAGGGTGGATGGATCTGTAAAGAAAGAGTGGCTGCTACTGTTTGAAAGGGAAAGGGATTAGGGGGAGGTGGTGATCAAATCAGAGTGTGTTCTTCTCCAACAACTCCTTTGGATTCTTCTCTATGACAGCTATGCCGCAACTTCCTCGAAATACCTCTTTGTTTACGTTAGTAGCTTTAATTATTATACTATTACTATTATTAATTATTTATTAATTATTTATTACTTGATTGATACCCACTTAGTGGTCTAGTGGTAGTACAGAGCAGGGTTTAGAAAACCGAATCGGACCGGCCGGTCGGACCGGTTGGACCGAGAACCAGCCTCGACCTGGTCGGTTTGGCCGGTTTTAGGTAATTATTTAAAAAAAAAAGAAAATAAAAAACCGGGTCAGACCAGTGGTCGGACCGGGTTAACCCAAACGGTTGAACCTGGTTGACCCGGATTTGATGGTTTAGTATATTTTTTAAAAAATAAAGGTTTAAATAATGAAATAATAGGATTTTTATCACTTGTACCCTTCTTAAATTATATAATTTCAGTTACGTCCCTCTCTTTTTTGGAATATAACTTGTGGCACTACTTTCTTGAGGTAATTTTCTAAAAGAAACTACAAATAAATTGTTACAATATTATATTCATATATAATGCTAGAAAATGTGACTATCTTTTGTAGAGTTTTATTCGAAATAGACAATCATATTTTCATGTTGAAAGATTTGACATCTTAAATGATTATTTCATTGATATATAAATACATATTTACATATATCTATCCGGTTTTATCGGTTCAAAAAACCGGTTCGATCGGTCGGACCACTAAATTAAGCCCGATGCAATTTTTTCCGAGTCGATATGAATGATGTTGTCATGCTGACATCATCACCGGTCCAACGGTTTGGACCGACGGTCTGACCCGGTTGGACCAAATCGAAGACTAACCGGTTCAATGACCGGTCCGGTTTTTAAAACCTTGATACAGAGTGTCTACCACACAAAAGATCAGGGTTCAAATTCCACTCTTGCAATGGTGGTATTAGATAGTCGTCGGCCAATGTAAAAAATAGTCGAATCTTTCAATATGAATTTGAGCAAGAATCTATATAGCCGACCCTACTTATAATGGGAGAAAGCTTAGTACATTTTTTATTTATTACTTGATTGCTAATTACAGAGGTGTACTCCAAAAGTACTTAAGATATAAGAAAGCCCATGTGATGAGAGTCTTACAATCGACAAACAAAATTTCTGCTATTTGGCGTTATTATGCTATTTTATGAGAGTTTGCTTCTACGCACACTTAAAATGTGGGTTTGATGTTAATAAATAAAAAAACCACAGAATATTATACATTAATAAAACATACGTTTTCAACACTGGGAAAGTCGTGGCAGTTTTGAGTTTCGTTCGATAAATATATTTAATAATATTGTGCTCTCGATAACTATAAATGTTTATGATGGGGGAGTCTATGTCATCTCATAATGAGGAAATGAATTGGTCCAAGGTTTTAACTAGATCGGAAGTTAGAACATGTTAGTCTTAAGTTTGATCTGACCGTGTTGGATTGTCGGTTCAAACTAGTCACCATGACATCATCATTCCTATCAACTCGGAAAAATCGGATATGACTTTATTTACTAATTTGACCGATCGAACCACTTTTCAGAACCGAGAAAATTGGATATAACATGTTACAATCAATAAGAAATTTACATAGTTGTATGTGTGTGCTAACCACAATTACAACAAAGTATAGAGAATGAGATAAAAAAAATTCCATTGCACAAAAGAATTCAAAATGATTTATGAATTAAGACATGGATTCAAAATATTAATGTATGCTTTTGAAAAGTATATGATTAATATTGTCGCCCAATTATTTATGTGAAGAAAGAAGGTACACATCCTTATGGTATGCATTTATGTTGATGATCTTCTATATACAAGCAATTCCCTCAAGATGATTGCATAATAGAAGAAAGCAATTATAAAAGAATATACAATGACATATCTCGATCTTACGAGATATTTTACTAGTATTCAAGTGCATCAAAATGAAGGCATGGTATTTATATCTCAAGAAAAATATGGCAATAATCTGTTGAAGAAATTTCATATATCAAATTGCAGGTCATGAACAACTCTTATGACTCCTAATAAAAAAAATTCTTCAAATGTCGGAGCTCAAGAAGTTGATGGGTCTCTTTATAGGAGTCTTGTAGGTTCCCTATCATATTAACAAATACATGCCCTAAAATAGTATATGTAGTAAGTGTTGTATCAAGATTTATGAGCAAACCGAGCAAGCTTCATTATGCATCTGTTAAAAAGATTCTTTGCTATGTTAAAGTAACCAAGAATTTTGGAATTTAGTATGCTTCAGAAGAAGATAATTCTCTCAAAAGCTACTTAGATAGTGATTTCTATAGATGCTAGAAAAAAGCACTCAAGCATGTGATTTAGTCATATGTTGGAGTTCTAAGAAACATAAGAGTATAACCTGTTCTTCTGTAGAAGCCTAATATATCGCTGTTACAGGTGCATCATATGAGGCTAACAAGAGCTTCTTCATGATAATCAAGAAGAGTGTGCTCTTGCAGCAACTATATTTTGTGATAACTTGTTAATCATTGCTATGACAAATAATCTGGTCTTTCGTTGAAGAATAAAGCATATTGAACTTCGTCTTCACTATGTAAGAGAGGGCTAATGTAGAATGACGATACCAAGCTAGATGTCAACAGCATTGAGGACCAAATTGTAGATATTTTTACAAAGTCACTTCCAGTAGAAAAATTTCAGCACTTCAAACGGATCATGGAAATTACAAATTAAGAGGGGTGTTGAAAACATAATTAATTTGTAATTTGTTCATATATACAATTGTTATTAATAATGGATCCTTGTATTTATGGGACCAAATTTTTCTCTCAAAATTATCAAGAGAGAGTCTCGCTTGAAGAGAAGATTCTAGAAAAAAGGAGAGGTGGAGAAATTATCTATACATTTCTCAACCTCCACTCAAAAAATTTAGATGGAGCATGGAAGAGGATTCTATATCTCTCTTCTAAATTATCTCCACCCTCTCGAAGGGCTTATAAATACCACCAAAGGGATCCTTATTTAGATCACAAATAAGGACTACAACACATCCACTACCACCACAAGATTCCACGAGTATCCTCCTCATTCCACTACAAGAAAAGATATGATTGATGTATACAAGGTGGCTCGTCACGAGCACACCTAGTGCATGCCATGTGCGTGTCTAGCTGATGGGGAAGCACATGTACTCGATTGGCCTGTGTGGTGACAAAAATCGATGGGGTCCTGGGGATGCTAGGAAGTTTGAGGACCTGCACTACCTTCGAGTTGACAAAAGTCGACCCAAGCCGGGTCTTCGACTCTAGAACTGAAGGATATTGAGTATCCTCAAGCGCATCACGGAAGCGTTTCGATCGCATCATATGCAATCGGAGCAACTAGTCGTACTAGATGCTAGATGCAGCGGAAATTAAAAATTTTAACTTTAAAGATGAAACCACATGATCACGAGAACACTTCTCGGATCGTTTCATCAAACCACAAAGTACAAGGAATACCTCTTGAAGCGTGGTTGTGACCGTGAGATCCCAAAGTAGAGATCCTCCTATCTTAAGTCCGATCCACGAAGAACGTACTTGTGGGCGTGATGATGAGTCACGTTCCTTCCCGCAATCCTCGATGAAGATCCAAGCGATGGCTCCCCCGATTTCATCAAACGAAATCCGTCGTCTTCCTTTAGAGTAAGAAACTCCAAAGAAGATGGAGATCCACGAGTCGTCGAAGAAGAAGCCGAGAGTCTCTCCTTTCTCAACATAAAGTGGACGTCCACTTGATGAAGAAGAGAAAGAGAGAGGGCGAGAATGAGAAAGAGAGAGAGAGAGAGAGTTGTAACTTTGCACAACTCTTAATCATGTACCATGGAAGGCTACCCTAGCCCTCTATTTATATTAGTTTAGGATCCAATGGATCTCAATCCATGGGACACATGGATCCAAGGGCTATGCTTGGTCCATGATAAATCAATGGCTATGATTTGTTGTTGGTTAAAATCAACAACATCAATTTAAATATTAATTAACTAAGAGATAATATGATAAATGAAATGGAGCTAACCATCCTCCTAAAAAAAGGGGGGGCGTCACCCATGAACCATTCATGGGTGACGCCACCTATGAAGGTGGTTATTTGCTCCATTTTATTTATCTTATTATTCCTTAATTAATTACAATAAATATTCACCAAAATAATTCCAAATTAATTTGTGAATATTTCAATCATGCCATTGAATATTATGTGAATCATATTCACAACCCAAACTAATTTGTAAATTGCATTTCCAATTAATTAACAAATGTGAATCCAATTCACACTATTAATTAACAAATGCTATTTACATAAATTCTCTCTCTTATATATACATATTATAAATCATATTTATAATACACATATATCATGGATAGTATTATCCACATTCTTTTAATCCTTGATAATTAAATTTTATTTAATTATCTTAGATAATCACTTTCACAATATGAATCATATTCATATTTAAGCTTGATAATTAAATCTCATTTAATCATCAAGTCCTTGCTTGGATATACATTTCATCAAATGAATTATTCTTGAACCCTTTCAAGAATAATGTGCTTTCTCCGCAGATACTTGGAGATAAGGACAGGGCGACTGTATTATTCCACATATAGTGACTTGGATGTTGAGATCTCGTCTCAAATCCAGATCGTACGAACCTCCCACAGATGCTTGATTAAATCAAGACCGCAAATCCAATCTTCTCATTTAATCTGAATCTCATTCAGATCAATGTCCAACACTTGGACTAAGATCAGATTGCTTCTCTACTGGAAGGAGTCACTAAAATCCAGACCTGTTTCATCACTCCCTCGGAATGGAAGCGTCATGGATATACAATCGTTTATGATCACATCACCCTCAGGTATTCCCAATACCTGTACATCCTGCATACTGGAAGACCCATGGTCAACCTGAAGATCAAGATCTATTTTACACTGTCTTCTTCAGGGTTTGATCACTAAGTTTCTCATTTGATCATTGGGATTTGGTATCGATCATATACTTTCCAAAAGCATATATCATACCTAGGTCTTGATCATATACTTTCCAAAAGTATATATCAAACCTACAAATTCAGTCAAGCTTCCAAAGCAAGACGACCGTGCACGGAATTTGATTCCTCCCAATATCTCATGAGTGAGCTCATGTCTTTCGGTTCAGTAGTGAACCTGTATGATCCCTTTGAGAGATCGTATTACTCATATGCCCTTATATGCACACCAACGCACCGGTGTATAGACCTTGGTTAGGTCATCAACCTATTGGTCTGTCAAATGTACATACTCAGACATATAGCAATACATCTGTCTCCGGTCAGAGGATGCGTGCCTATGCTGTGACAGCATTCAACATAGGACTTAGGTTATCTCGATCTCGTTAAGTCAACTCTTTGACCTAACTAATCTGACACCTCCGAATCTCTATTCCTATGCAGAGGACCTGCATCAAGAGGTCGGTCAGATATCAGCCTATGTGAGAAAGGATTGCCATCTCCTACTCAGGCTGGAGATCACATCTTAACAATCATTTGACGGTGCTTGATGAGTCCTCAATCTAACCCTTTAGATATTCATCCAAGCACCAGCCTCTATGATTCAATAATTGAATCAACAGTTGTATGATCATTAAGACAGCCATGGTACATAACCCTAATTGTACAGAGGGACCTATTATGCAAATTATTTATTCTTCATTTCAGATCAGGGAATGATGTTTGCAATAACATTTATTGCATAATGGCTCGCCGTGGGCTCACATGTTCAACAATCTCCCACTAGCCCAAAGAGCCATTAATGGGCTAATCATTTAAACTCACACTCATGTGACAATCATAGGCTATTTAGAAATAGCTAGGTAAGCTGATCAGTCACTCTGTTCCCACAAGACTATGCCAAGTCCTTTTACGGCACTTGCATATTCCTAGGTAACAGTGCTCGCATCCAATGCGAATGTTGCATCTAATGCAACCAATACTCAATCTAGTCAAAGCAGTTATAGTGTCTTTGACACTATTGCTTAACCAGTATTTCCATAATCCTTATCAGAATACCCTTATTCCTGGAGATCACTATCTCCTACGGTATTCGCAGTTAAGACCTTTTAGATTTCCATCAACAAATCTTAATTTCTTGAAGATATTGTTATTACTGCAATCAAGTGTTCTATCTGTATAGAAGGATTAGTAACAGTTTACTACTCCCACTGCATGGCAGATATCTGGCTTTTGTACACATCAAGCATACACTTAGCTTCTCGTAACTGATGCACAAGTGCAAGCAGTTTTAGCATTCACTTCCTCAACTCATTGAGGTGCTATCCCTTTTGATAGGTCAGTACCAAATCTCAAGGGAAGGAAGCCTTTCTTGGAATTTCCAAGAATGGAATATGTCCAAGGTATACTACAAATGTGACAGTCCCAATACCCTCTCTTCTTTGCTTCTGAACAACTTCAGAACTAAGATCTAAGAGGTATTCTTGAGATCATATCTCAAGGTATGGAATAGCCAGTCTATAAAACACTTATTATCATCCTTATATCATTCCAAATGATTAGGATATTATCTACATTTAGCATGACGAACACAATGGCACTCCCACTAAGCTTCACATGGTTCATCAAGATTCTATTTGAAATCATAACATTTATAATTTCATCAAATCTTATGTTCCAACAACAAGAAGCTTATTTGAGTCCACAGATGGATTTCTTTAGCTTTCACACCTTACTTTCCAAAATCATGAAGCCCTGGGGCTACTTCATGTGAATATCCTCAGAGAGGTATTCTTTAGAGGAATGCAATCTTGAATTACATCCTGAAGATGCAATCGTCAAGTTGTGTAGCTAAGGTTAGCAATATTCTGATGAGTTCAAGCATGGTTTCCGAAGAGCAAGTCTCATTGCAAGCAATGTCTTCTCATATGGTGTGTAGCTCATGGCTACGAACCGAGCTTTGAAGGTCTCTACCTTCTCATCAGGTTCCCTATCTTCTTGAAGATCCATTTACACCTTAATGGGTCTAACCCTTATAGGTGGATCCTCGAGGGTTCATATACAACATTTGTATATGAAGTCTACTTTAGACTTTATTGCTAATATCCATCATTCCATGTCATGATCCTTAGGAGCTTCATCACATGAAGTCCGATCATTGTCAGACTCTGCTGACACATGGAATACATCCTCAAACTCATTTGAAGAGGTATTAATGTTTCATCTTTAATTGTCCTTTTAGTTTCCGATTTCAGGAGCCTCATTATCTTCTCAAGATTAAATGAGTTCCTTTACTTCATTTTCATCTTGATTCTCAAGAGTCTCAATCCTCCAAGAATCACATTCTCGGAAATGAGATCTTTTAAGAATCTCAAGGTCATAAAGTAGGTATCCAATACCATCCTTTATTTTCCTAATGAAGTAGCACTTTCAAGTGCTAGATTCCAGCTTACATCCATGGAACCTTATTAAGGATATATATTGTAGTCTCTACCACACATATATACCAGGAAACTAAGAGGATAATTATGCTAAAATTCATCATTGATCAAATCATGTCACACATGATCCAATTGTATCTCCCTACAACTCTATTGAGTTCAGGTTTATCAGGAGGAGTGAGATAGAAATGATATTCATATCTCCATAAGGTATTCTTTGAATTTTATCTAATAGGTACTTGCTACCTTGCTTAGATCAAATTCATTTCATCTTTCTTCAAACTTTGGTTGTAAACCAAAATTGTGAAATTTTTGAACATTTCAAAGGTTTCTCAGGTGAAGAGAAGAAATCTCATATCATACGTAATCATCAATAGATATCACATATCCATAATGTTTACTATGATATAGGTGATCTACATACATCAGTATGTATGAGATCTTGAATACCTTGACATCTTGCACCTTTCCTAAGAGAAGGGTGTATTGGACATTTTTACTTTGAATACAGTATTCACAAGTATGTAAGATTTGAAATTTTAGACATTCTAAAGTTTCATATCTTACTAGTCTATTGATCAAATCAACAAACAAATGTCCAAGGCTTGATGCCAGATCATTGTCAAATGATCTTCATCCTCCTATTGATCTTATAAGGTTTGATTTTCAGTATTGGAAATCTTAATGAACCATTCATTAATTTTCTAATTTTGTGGAGTCCACTAGATGCTAGATTACTATCTGAAATATTTCCATCATAACTCTTTATGATAGTTCTATCTCAGAATTCATGTTTATTTCCAACACTTGGAAACAAACAATGAGGGTATTCTAATATCTAGGTCATAGAGACATTCTCCAAGACTAAGGGCTCTCCCACTGAGAATATAAAGTCTATCTATCCAACGGAGATTGCTGTAACAATTACAGCAATATCCATGTAGATGACTACTAAACCTTAAGATCAAATTTCTAATCTTCTAATATATATGCAACCAATTGCAAATGTCATTAGAAGATTGGGATACAATTGTCAGACTTTATCTTATGAAATAATAAAGTCAGAGTCAATGATTATATGTAGATTATTCTGATGCTCTATCTGAGTCCTTCACTAAGGATTTTAGACAGACTTGATAGTCATACTATCAACACATCAACATATTGCAGTATTGGCATTCATCCAACTCTTTGGATGTCATATGGAAGTCACAGAAGTAGGTCAACTCTTTGACTTTCCTTCTTACTCGGGTCCGACCCATGCTTCCACTGCACTCTCTTAATCTATAAACAACCATTGCTTAAGACTAAGGATCTCTTATGTTAAATTCAAAAGAATTCAATGTAAGAGCATTTCAACATTTATACATGCTTCATTAAATTCATACAATATGAATATCATAAAGCTTCATGAATGACTTGAGTATAGATAGTAGAATGACACTCATCATATCTACATTCATCTTAACTCTTGGAGACTTAGGTTCAGGTAGGTATTCAAACATTTTGAATACATCATCTCTTTCGAGCCACCATTCTGCATAATGCAGAGAACCATGTCATTCATGATTAAATGTCTAGAGCACATACGTATGCCAAAATATCTTCTTTTATTTTATAAGGATTATTCGACAATTACGATCACCATCGACATGTCACTTCCAAAGTACACTCGATGAAAGATCAAGACTATAGAGACATACAAACCCTAAGGTGATGTCTTAGTGTCTTATTTAATTGCCATTCCTCATTATGTTGAGGGAACTTGCACACTGCAACCACATACATTATGTGTCCAATTGCAAGTACAATATCTGGATCATGAGTCCAATCCAAGATATTTTTACTGGTTATTATTGAGTATAACATTGAGTGGGTTTAATGAAGGATTATCTGAAATAAGAAATCTGCATAAGGGTATATACATTATATATACATATTTTACTTTGATTTAGGAATTTTTATATCAAAGTTGTCCTGCCTTGTCAACACTGAAAGTTCATTCCCTTAATCACTTTCAATGTAAGAGATATTCTTACCATTATATCTCTAGCAAGATCTGGGATCTCCTTTCCTATCTTTGTCGCATCCCAATAATATGAGAACTTACGACTCCGATAAAAAGAAGCGGGAACTCATTCCGCCTTGCAAGTCCAACTTGCATTCCCAATTCGGTCTTTAACACCCGGGCCCACCACCCCTAAGATGATGTTGACCCGTTGCTAATTGAACCAACCGTCAACAGGATTAGAACTCGCTATGCGCAATCCAATATCGCCCCAATAATATGAGGACTCGATATTGGGGTCACTACGCATACGGCCTTACTCTTTCGAGAAGCAAAGAGCCCGATCCAGATGCGCTTGCATATAGGATCTGTCACTTCGGACAGGCGTCTCCTACATACAATCCCTGGCGACGGAACCCTTCGCCTTGACGGGAGACCATGGATGTCACTTATGTGATCCTCCACCTCATATTCAAATTGTAATTAATTATCGTGAATCATATTCACATAATTAATTCTTCCAAGGGAAATACACGTCTATTCATAATAGAGTGTTTATTGGATATAATTAATTTAATCACATTAAATCAATCATCAATCCAATCATCAATCAACAAACATGTCTTTTACTTGAATAGTAGGTATTATCTCAAAATACGTATTATTCGAATTTTAATAATTAGAAAAATACACATTGTCTGTCTCCGGTATTATACAGTCCCTACCCACTGTCATGGCCAGTACCGACGAGAGTGGGACGGACCACATACGTTGCAACCCGCGACCCCAATGCTCTCCGACTAGGCACCACATCCGCCTCGGGAAAGGATAATACCAGATAGACCATCATGTACTTTGAGATGTTCATCGGTTTTTCAACCGAAATTATACCATATAATATACATCAAAACAATTTTGATTATATTATTAGGAGATTTGCTAAACAAATCCCCAATCCTATTCAAGCAAGAGGGTTTTTCATGTAAAAGTTGTCCTACAACTATTGTAGGATAAACTATGGTTTTCATGAAATCAATGTTTGTTGATGAATCAATGATCAAGATCTAATATCTCATCATTGTGGTTTAGGCAAGTGTCATTCAATGAAATAATTATCTCTTTAAATATTTCACAAATATTTATCACTAATTATTCCAGAAAATTAACAATTAATTTTCATCATGATAATTGAATGACATATCACAAGGTTCAAGATCAAAAATGTCAATTTCCAGCAGTGACCCCCAATCACTAAAATTAACATATCTTGATCATTTTAAATCCAAAAAATGCAAACTCAGTTTCCAAAGCTTGCCTATTTGATTTATTAAAGAACCCAAGTGATAATTCACGCATTTCAAGGCGGATTAAAACCGTAATTATCTCATCAATCACGTTCAAATCCGCAGTTCCCGCAACAGTGAATATAGTCATATTCAAAAAGCCATATCTTGAGCAAATAAAGTCCAAATTTAGTAAACTCAAGTTCTATGGTTTCCTTAATTAATGGGGAACAAAATCCAATTCAAAATTTCGTGTTTAAACATTTTAAACAGTGCCGAAAAATTCAATTAGACAGAGGTGCGAAAATTGAAATGCAGTAAAAATTTCGCAACCCTTTCAAGAACCAAATCGTCTAAGGTCTATGGATCATATCCAAAACCATATTCAACCTGGCTCTGATACCACTTGAAGGATATTGAGTATCCTCAAGCGCATCACGGAAGCGTTTCGATCGCATCGTATGCAATCGGAGCAACTAGTCGTACTAGATGCTAGTTGCAGCGGAAATTAAAAATTTTAACTTTAAAGATGAAACCACATGATCACGAGAACACTTCTCGGATCATTTCATCAAACCACAAAGTACAAGGAATACCTCTTGAAGCGTGGTTGTGATCGCGAGATCCCAAAGTAGAGATCCTCCTATCTTAAGTCCGATCCACGAAGAACGCACTTGTGGGCGTGATGATGAGTCACGTTCCTTCCCGCAATCCTCGATGAAGATCCAAGCGATGGCTCCCCCAATTTCATCAAACGAAATCCGTCGTCTTCCTTTAGAGTAAGAAACTCCAAAGAAGATGGAGATCCACGAGTCGTCGAAGAAGAAGCCGAGAGTCTCTCCTTTCTCAACATAAAGTGGACGTCCACTTGATGAAGAAGAGAAAGAGAGAGGGCGAGAATGAGAAAGAGAGAGAGAGAGTTGTAACTTTGCACAACTCTTAATCATGTACCATGGAAGGCTATCCTAGCCCTCTATTTATATTAGTTTAGGATCCAATGGATCTCAATCCATGGGACACATGGATCCAAGGGCTATGCTTGGTCCATGATAAATCAATGGCTATGATTTGTTGTTGGTTAAAACCAACAACATCAATTTAAATATTAATTAACTAAGAGATAATATGATAAATGAAATGGAGCTAACCATCCTCCTAAAAAAAGGGGGGGCGTCACCCATGAACCATTCATGGGTGACGCCACCTATGAAGGTGGTTATTTGCTCCATTTTATTTATCTTATTATTCCTTAATTAATTACAATAAATATTCACCAAAATAATTCCAAATTAATTTGTGAATATTTCAATCATGCCATTGAATATTATGTGAATCATATTCACAACCCAAACTAATTTGTAAATTGCATTTCCAATTAATTAACAAATATGAATCCAATTCACACTATTAATTAACAAATGCTATTTACATAAATTCTCTCTCTTATATATACATATTATAAATCATATTTATAATACACATATATCATGGATAGTATTATCCACATTCTTTTAATCCTTGATAATTAAATTTTATTTAATTATCTTAGATAATCATTTTCACAATATGAATCATATTCATATTTAAGCTTGATAATTAAATCTCATTTAATCATCAAGTCCTTGCTTGGATATACATTTCATCAAATGAATTATTCTTGAACCCTTTCAAGAATAATGTGCTTTCTCCGCAGATACTTGGAGATAAGGACAAGGCGATTGTATTATTCCACATATAGTGACTTGGATGTTGAGATCTCGTCTCAAATCCAGATCGTACGAACCTCCCACAGATGCTTGATTAAATCAAGACCGCAAATCCAATCTTCTCATTTAATCTGAATCTCATTCAGATCAATGTTCAACACTTGGACTAAGATCAGATTGCTTCTCTACTGGAAGGAGTCACTAAAATCCAGACCTGTTTCATCACTCCCTCGGAATGGAAGCGTCATGGATATACAATCGTTTATGATCACATCACCCTCAGGTATTCCCAATACCTGTACATCCTGCATACTGGAAGACCCATGGTCAACCCGAAGATCAAGATCTATTTTACACTGTCTTCTTCAGGGTTTGATCACTAAGTTTCTCATTTGATCATTGGGATTTGGTATCGATCATATACTTTCCAAAAGCATATATCATACCTAGGTCTTGATCATATACTTTCCAAAAGTATATATCAAACCTACAAATTCAGTCAAGCTTCCAAAGCAAGACGACCGTGCACGGAATTTGATTCCTCCCAATATCTCATGAGTGAGCTCATGTCTTCCGGTTCAGTAGTGAACCTGTATGATCCCTTTGAGAGATCGTATTACTCATATGCCCTTATATGCACACCAACGCGCCGGTGTATAGACCTTGGTTAGGTCATCAACCTATTGGTCTGTCAAATGTACATACTCAGACATATAGCAATACATCTGTCTCCGGTCAGAGGATGCGTGCCTATGCTGTGACAGCATTCAACATAGGACTTAGGTTATCTCGATCTCGTTAAGTCAACTCTTTGACCTAACTAATCTGACACCTCCGAATCTCTATTCCTATGCAGAGGACCTGCATCAAGAGGTCGGTCAGATATCAGCCTATGTGAGAAAGGATTGCCATCTCCTACTCAGGCTGGAGATCACATCTTAACAATCATTTGACGGTGCTTGATGAGTCCTCAATCTAACCCTTTAGATATTCATCCAAGCACCAGCCTCTATGATTCAATAATTGAATCAACAGTTGTATGATCATTAAGACAGCCATGGTACATAACCCTAATTGTACAGAGGGACCTATTATGCAAATTATTTATTCTTCATTTCAGATCAGGGAATGATGTTTGCAATAACATTTATTGCATAATGGCTCGTCGTGGGCTCACATGTCCAACAAGAACCTGCACAGTTAGCTTCACGAACGACAAACTAAGGTTCCTGGGATGATGTGAGGTAGAAGATAATGGAGATGCGTTGTGGCAGAGAAGCTCTGACGAAGGGTGAGGGAGAATCTTTGATTCGCTCTGATTTGTGCAAAATCAAAGGGGAAATGATGGGCGAAACGTGGAGAAGAGAAAAGAGTAAGGAATGACAGTAATAGCGAGTCGAAACAATGTTGAATCACGATGAACAGAGGCCGGAGCCTAGAGCTCCAGTGAACTACGTTATTTGTTTTTTGCTAAAATTTACAAAATTGAATGAAATAAAGTGCAAAGATACACTACTAGTATTCCTAAGAATCAAAAAGGAAAAAGAAGCTCACCTACCTGATGTGTCTAGGAGAAAGAGATCATCGGAGAAGCTCCAGTGATGTGTTGAATCACCTCAAACTCGACACTCCTCGTTGTGGCTCGACGGGGACCTCTTCCTGTCACAAAGGGCCGCTCCAAGATTCGATCTAAGGAGTTAAAAGTGGTTCAAGAGGGATTATATTTGAATTGAAGCTTGAGGGTTTATTTTATAACAACGACAAAGATGCTTCAAAGATTTAGGGTTTCCATTAAGATCGATGCAAGATTGACCAAGGTTTTGGTATGGTGTGGATAATCAAAGTGCGAGGAAAAAATTTCACAAAATAGGTGAGGCGATATGAATGCGGAGAGTGCTAAAATTAGGAGAATAATGAAGTCCATGGAGTTGATTGGGGTCAACTTAGACTCACCTCCCATTGGTCAACGTAAGTAAGATGCTACAAGACAAAACAAAAAAGGAAATAATAAAGAAATAAATAAGCAAATGATTTTATTAATTTTTCTTAAAACATGAACGTTATTTCTTATTTTATGTACTATTTTAGGAGATTTTATGTATTTTTATCGACCTATTTATTATATGTTAATTTTAAAATTATAATTATATATATATACCTACATAGAGTATATTTGATTTTTATTTTGTATTTTATATTTTATTATTTTATGTACATAATTTCTATAATTATAATATGTTTAACTGCGCATTTATAGGTAAACATGTCTAGGGATACACATGTGCTTAGGACACATGTCCAGGGATTTGGGCTATATCCTTAAGGCTTTGTCCTCACTCACTCTATCGGGAGGTAAACTACTTATGAGCAATGAGGGGGTTACTCTCCCCTATATAAAATGGGTCGTTACATTTCTTTTAAGGTCGCATATTTTTAGTATTCCTGATTTTATTAAGGTTATCACTTTTTTTGAGTAATTTTCAAATAAAATCTCCTAACAATTCTTTTAGTTTACTTTTATCATGAGTCCATAAATTGGAAAATGAAGCCAAAAAAGTCGATGCGCAACAAAATCAATGATGCATGCAAAGATAGAAATGCGTACATGTCGCTAGCAGACTACATAAAAAATGATCCACACATAGAAATAAAATCTATCTTATATGAAAATACACACGAAAATCATCCTATTAGAACTTTATATAACCGGGAAGAACTTGATTTCTTTGACTAAGTCCAAGTATGAATCTAACTATAGATACATGAAGATATTAGTGTGTTCGGACCTATTATTTACCTGGCTCAACCAAGATAATAAAATCTACAATGAAGGCCTCAAGCACACAAACAAAGAAAATACATTTCAAAATCTCAAAACACGTGAAATAAAATAAAAAGAAAGTTGAGAAAATAAAAATCGATGGGATCCCCCAAGTGCACTGGCACTTGGTGAAACATACCTCTACAAACACAGAATGGGTCTAATGGCTCTGTAGAAAACAGAAGCAGGCTTAGATATGCATGACACAAGGATTTACTATTTTGCATACTCATCCTATAACATTAGTAATGTTAATGGCACGTCTATAAGGTGACATGCTATATGTGACTTTATGTTAGTAATGTTAACAACACCTCTATAAAGTGGCATGCTACGACGACCTGCTATGGATAATCTGCCACGAGACGACCACCATGGGTGACCTGCTATGGTGCTACCTACCATGAGTGATCTACTATGGTGTAATTTGTCACAAGTGACCTATTAAGGTGCAACATGTTATGAGTGACCTAACGTGGGTGATATACTATGGTGCAACCTGCTATGGGTGACCTGACTTCGGTGACATGTTATGTGTTGGCCTACTTTGCTGCAACCTACTATGACTATGGGTGACCTGTTATGGGTGACCTGCTATGGCTTTTTGCCTTGTTGTGAGGTGACGTGCTATGTGTTCAGTTATGTGCACTATAGTATTGTAATTTTGAGCTAACTTTAAAAATTGATATTGAGAGCCACACAACTCCGATTGAGAGGTTCTTGAATGTATTGGGAAGCTTTTTGGGGGCTCAATCTAATAAAGTATTCTAATCCCAAAAACAGTAGCACATAACTTATTAAAAAGCATGTTAAAACCCTCAAACTATTAAAATGACAATATGCATCCACCCACTTGATAAGTACAACACACCACACATGCTCCAAGTATTCTACATCACCAATTCCTTTTTCAAAACATGACACAAAAATACTCTTGAGACATGCAACATGAAACACGGATCTTTTGATTTTAAGGACATACATGCACATAGGTACGACTAAAACACGTGAACCCAACAGCAAGAGGAAGGGGAAACATCATTACCTCAAAACTCGCCTCCTTGGGACCTCTGCCTGTAGAGAAATGACATGTATGGTGCACCATTGCCGATGAGCACCCCACGAGGATGACCTTGGCCTCCTCTACGCGGTGGTGGCTTCGATCCCATGCACTCTGGTGAGTTCCGGCAACGCTCCGACAAGGTCTTTGGTGAGAGGGAGGGAGTGGGAGGTGGCTGCTCTAAGGGGTTATTGTTTTGGGGCAAGCAAAAGTTGTTTTTATGTGGTGGAAATCCAGATCTAGATCTTGATTCAGATCTAAAATTGAACCCGGCCTAGTCTCACTAAAATGACCATAACTTGAGCTTCCGAACTCGAATTTTTACATTCTTGAATTCCTTGGAAAGATCTCAACGAACTATATGCAATAGACTAGTCATTTCCCCTTTCAAAAATAAAAAACACTCCAGATTTAAAAATACAAGGTCCCACAGGTGTCAAGAAAGCTCGAGCTCCATGAGATCGATTCAGACTCAACTCGATAAGAGATTGCGAGCCAATGTCGAAAAGCTATTGAATCCGAGTTAGATAAATGACTCGTTATAGTCACTAAGCTGAGTTCAAGTTGAGGCATGATCAACTCATTAACCCTACTCGATAACTTATTACACATTTTCCATTCCATATGGGTATGCATGATGTATAAGGGAAAAAAATGTTGTTGCATCACCAAATTATTTAGAGTTGTGTGATGTCCATCCATTCTCTCTCTTCATTTTTCAACTCCATAGAAAGTAACAAAAGTTTTTGCGTCATACCCATCCTTCTACCCACACGCGATGCTATGGCACATCTCCCTTCTCCTCGATCATCTCCCACTAGGCTTCTTCTTCATGCACAAACAACACACCACTCCAAGCGATTAGCATGGCTCTATGACTTTCGGCTTCCCCTTCGTACACAAGCAACCATATCCATCCATCTCGACACCCATCATGCCACGACTCCTCTCCCATCTCCTAACATTATTAATAATGAGATTACTAATGAGTTCTACTTATTTTTTTCAAATACAATTTATATATAAGGAATATAAAATCAAACTACTGTAAAAAAAGGCTCGTTAAAAGGCTCATGAGGCAATTCGAACTCAACGAGTTCAAGTTTGAGACAACATTCCTGACCTCGAAGCTTATCAAGTTCAAGCCTGAGTCTAAGTTTTGTTATCGAGTTTGAGTCCGAGTTAAGGCTGACTCGACTCGTTCAACTCGATCGATAAATACCCCTAGACACACCAATGTATTATCCCATGAAAAATTATCATCGTTGAAATTAAAATTCTGACTACTAGTTAAACTTATAAATGAAGATGATCTTGAAGCTTTAAATATGGCAACCCCATTTCCAACTTATAGGGCATGTTGAGCAATAAATAAAAAGATATTTACAGAGATGACTCTGTATAGTTTTGAAATGGAGCATATACCTCAATATTCTTCTTAAATCACAAATGAACTTATAAACTTTCCCTAAAACAAATGCTCATCTATAGATTAATCTTAAAAAATAGAGTTTATACTTGTACCCTGTACTTGTTCATATGTCCTCGCCTCCAGAGTTATCCTCCTGCAGACATGCTGTGCTATCTACATTGCTGGGGCAGCCTGAAGCCTTTGCGAATTCCAGTCCTACTGTAAGGTGTGTGAGTCCTTAACGATTCAAACACGTCATCGAGAAATTCGACCTTAAACCAGCCATGATGACCAGCAAGTTGTGAATGCTGAATACTTATGTGCCTATGTTCCCCAGAGGCTCCCGCAGCATCCTATTCAAACCAGTGGAGGTGAAGTCGACGACTGAAGCAAACAGGTACCATGCAAAGAATGAGAAGCGTAATAGTTTAGCAGTCAACCTTAATTCCACTGCTGATAATAACTCACTCGACCGTCGCTTAACGACTCTTCCCATTTTTCGTGACAGTCAACTGTCGAGAATCACCCTCAGCTAAATCTCTACCCCCTATTCTTTTACTGTGCCTGGGAAAGTAGGAAAAGGCTTCAAACACCAGTCTATACTCAAACTGACTGTCACGTCTATGCAGTAACACACTTAACCGTGTACCTCCATATTCGTCATATATACACCATTTCCTTATAAAGCCACTCTTAATACAAATATGCCCATCTATTAAACACTTGTTAACCAATAGCATCAAAAGATTCAAAACACAACAACAACAACAAAGTCTTTTCCCACAATTAAGTAGGGTCGGCTACATGGATTCTTCGCCTCCATTCAGATCTATCTTGGGTCAATCTCGAGCTTATATCCACAAAACTAAAATCCCTTCGTATGGTCTCTTTCCAACCCTTCTTGGACCATCCTCGCCCTCTCTCAGCCAGCTCAACATATGATTCAAAAGATTCAAAACATATGGATTAAACTAAATATAATTAAGATATACACTTGTAACACTGCGCTACTTCCTTTTTCCTCACCTCCACCTCCTTCACATGCACACATCAATCGAAGCATCCACATGACATCCCAACCTCAGGTACCGAGATCCAATGAACCGTTTTGACTTGCCTCCTGGGACCAGTTCTATGTGCATCAAATGTCTCGCGCAAGACTTGCCCATGCGGATTATGTACTTCTTCCCCCGGTTAGTTTCGTTATACAAAATCCTGGACCATAAAAAGGAAAAGAGATTTCTTTTTTTTTGAATAAAATAACGGGGGAGCCCTCCCGAGTCGGGAGTCACCACACCAAAGCATTCATTAGAAAAGAGATGTTACATCAGTGGGATATCCAGAAGTTGTACAAAGCATTACAGTGTGCAAGAACATTTTCAAAGTAAAACCGCTGCCCCTTAAAGGGAAGGAGATTTCTTTACAAGCAGATACAAAAATAGTTGAATCATTCATTAAATATCCTTCTCATGAACATGACATCCGCATGAATATAATGCACACAGATCAGGTTGTTCAACATTCTCACTAGCATCAAATTCTAGGGGAACATGTAAAAACATATGTATATGACACACTTGTATATCAACAGAGACTATTCGAGAAACAACACAAAGGACAAAATAATTGGCCAGTAAATAGAACCTCAAGACCTCTTAGCAAAATCCTCTCATGTTCTATATGCATGCACATGCTCCACTACGAATGCAGAAGCACACCAACATAAACAATGTCTTCTTGCGCATGTTAGTTCTTACCAAAAATAGGCTACTACCAAGATCGACATGTGTCAGGTCGGAACCGCTGCAGCAGAGCTGGAATCTTCAGATTTTACCTCTCTCTTGGACCCAGGCAGCTCTTTCTCCAGTTCCTCGGTTGAAAACAATTCGGAAAGTATGGCCGGTGCAATGTTGTTGACATGGAGCCATGTCAGTTCCCACAAGTTATCCCCTCCGATTGCGCTCCTTTTTACCAGGATCCCTTTTGCTTTCATCACCAGAAGCGTGTTCTTAAGAAGCTCGGGTATCAATTCCTGCAGCTTCTCGTTCCTCTTACCTCTTATCTTGACCTTCATGTACTTCTCCATGCAACTGAGCTGACCTAACCACAGCTTAAAGAAACCAGCCTGCTGGGAAAGATCTTGCAGCATAAGCAGGAACACCTTGGTAACAAATTTCATGGCAAGAACTAGCGTTACATCCATGTTCCTGAAATCCTTCGGGGATTGGCCCTGAGCAATATCCAACAAGTCATCCAGCAATGTAAATACGATGAGATCGAATGTTTGCAGCCATGACGAAGGTGAGAGACAGAGACCCTGTGCCCCCACCATGCACCCCTGCAATAATGTCAATGCGTGATTTCTTACTTCCTCCCTTTGGTCTCCACAAAGCTTTTTAAGCCCCTGAACCAGCCTCAGCCACATCTCTCTTATTCCTTCCGATATCTTCTCTGCCCCATTTTCAGCCTCCTTTGTTTCGATTGACCAACGGACAAGGCACGACATCGATTCAGCCATCAAATCCAATGCCTTCAATGACCTGTCGGAGAGCCCCACCCGAGATTCGGCGAACTGTCTCGCAGCCTCTACACATAGTATATAGTTGGCTGGAGAAATGTGAGCACCTTCCGTCATTATGAACACCAAAGCCTCGAAACCTACTTCGGAAGCCTCTGGATGACGAGAAGTTGTGGAAAGCAAAGTAGCTATTGTCCGCCATCCGATCTGAGATTTTATGTGTGGGGCGTTAGCTTTCACAAGGCAAGTTACTTCTTGAGTGATGTTCTCACAATAAGCATCCGCCACGCGGGCGTCAAGCTTTAAAACCAACTGTAGAGAACGCAACAGCTCATCCGCCAGATTTTCTTTATAGGGAAGCAGCCTCTGACAGATTCGTAAAAGCCCAAAAACTGCTTTTTCAACTAAAGCGCACGGCATAACTGTAGACTGAACAATGCCGGCTATATGGTCATATACACTTTGCCAAAGAAGCATAATCCTATCTCTGTTGTTCAGTGTGATAACAATAAGCAACTCCAGGCAAAACACTGCAGTGTCTTCATCATCAGATGAAGTGTTGACTTTCTGAGGTCGTCCAGCAGCCCATATCAAAGCCCGTGCAAGCTGTGACAAAGAATCGGCTTGCAGAAATCTGCTCTCTGTAAATATGCTATCGATGCGACACTTTTGGATTGTCTGGAGCATTCTCTGGTGAGCTGCAAGCTGCTGCTCAGTAGGCGTGGACCTGGGTTCATCGGCATCCAAGGACAAAAACTGACTAAATCTGCCCATCAATCCAGAGGATCTGCGAGGAGTCCCAGCTACAGGAGTCTGAGATCCAGATTGGGAGCTCATGACTGGCTTCCCATGTAAGGAATCAGATGACGGGTCAGTGTCATCCGCTGCATCACTAACAACACGGACAGGAAGAAGTCCAAGTTTGTGCAACCTCAGAATGCACTCCACTATGTTTCTCCATCCCGTACGGATGAAATCACCATATCGATTTGCCACACTGAATACAGTTTCAGTTGCAAGTCTGGCTTTCAGATCACCAAAAAAGGCTGTGAGAGGTTCCTCGACAGAAGAAGCATTTAATAACGTTGTGAACCTACAGAGAGATACAACCATATCATCTAATACATCCTCAAGATGGTGAAAAGCAGAAAGCTTCGCCACAGCCAAGAAGCCTTCCACACACAAATGAAACACTTCTTCTTGCTCTGCATAGTCGAATACTACAGATATAGCAGCGATTGATGGACCAGACATTATTGCAAACATGTCTCGGTCAAGGAAAGGACGAGAATCGCAAATAATGTATGGCGATGTCTTTTTGGATTTCTGCATTAGGTCAATCCAATGGCTGGAAGTCATCTCTGGAGCAGAGGCATCTTGATCAGGGATGGTCCTCAGCTCATTTTTGCAGATTGAATGGTAAAGCTCAACAAGATATTCTCGGGGAAGGTCGCTCCCACCATTTATGTGGCGATTGTTTCTGACAAAGTCATCTTCAGTCATTTTCTTCTTCACCTGAACATTGTGTTGATCAGTGTTAAGCATTATAAGAGAGTATGCAAGAATAAAGGCAGCATCCTTGTTGGCAAAAATATGCGGTGTTTGCTCATAGTATCTCTCTGAAAAAGCCTCCAGGACCCTCTGTATCTTCTGTGACTCCCCAGGAAGCCAAAAAGTTTCTAAGAAGAGTCTGAGAGCAATATCAAGATTCATGTCCTGAAAATCAAATGTCCTGGCAAATTCATGAAGGACTTGCACGCAAAACTCGTCATGATTCCCCAAGAAATCCCCAACAAGATTCTTATCTAAACCTGAAGTGTACCGAAAAAAACATGCTACACTTTGAGGATCAAGCTTATCGGGTAACAAATGGGTTCCTTGAAGGAATTCCAATCCTTTCTTAGGATCTCGGTTAAAATGATCTGCACCAATCATCAGCTTTCTCTTTATGTACTTCCTACGACGTACATATTTCACCCAGTGTTCAGGTTCTGTGTAGTTCTCGCATTTCACTGTCCAAAATGGACTATATTCTGCAAACCCCAAAGGTTGATCAGAAATAGGAGAAGCATTGTTTATTCTATCAGCCATACCCAGGATAATAGCAATAAGACCGTCTAATGCAAGAATGTGCATTCCAGACAGTGGGCAGTTAACAGGGAAAGCACTCTTTGACAAAAGATTTGCAAGATCCTCAAAGACATTGCTGCAAGTAATGTCACAGTCAAAGTTAGCATACATTTCAGCCATGAAATCCTTTTGCCGACAAAAATCCACAAGAGCCTCCATGGCAACTTCCTGCTGCTGAGATGAAGCCCCATGTCTATTTTTGGCAAGCCTTAGAATCACACAAGAGAGAAAAGCCTCTAATTGCAGTTTCAACTCTGAACGTAAGTGCTGATAAAGATTCAACACAATGCTACAGACCATAGATACAATTAATGGGCTCATAGACAAACCAAACTGCATTAGATTGCGAAATAGCTCGTCATGTACCAAGTCCAGCAGCTTCGGATGTCTTTTTATATCAGGACCTGCCAATTCTATGGCAGAGTTGATTAATCCGAGCGCAAAAAGAGGCACATCTTCGTCAAAAGCTATGGGATTTGACCTTGGACTCATCCCCATGTGCTCCACAATATTTAAAAGAGAACATAGAAAATGAAATATCTCTACCATACAAGGAACTCCATAAGGTCCTGTCAATAGATGAACACCATCAGATGCACTTTCGTCTACTGTGTTCGATAAAGAGCCAACCGATGTAGGTGGAGCATAAACATAGCCTCCATTTCCATTGTCCTGTGTGGACCCAAAAGTAAGGCCATTTCGAAGTCCATTCACCTGTGTAACAGATTCCAGATAAATGAGTTAAGGAATATGGAATAATTTGCAATAAAGAATTGTGTAAAGCTACCTCTGTTTTCAAGGAAGATGCAACTTCATTAGCCACAGTAGGTTCTACTACAGATGATAGGTGAGAAAATATACATCTAATCAGTTCATGCATAATGTGGCGAGAAATCCTCTGCAGCAGCTCTCCTTTAGTCCCAGCTTGATGCACAATCCGAAAGCACGTGTTTACAATTGTGCAAATATGTTGGTTACTCAATAGTGCAGATGCTGTGTTCTTCATACAAGCCAGAAGCACCTGGAGTATTTTCATCAATACCACCTCTTCCGATGCAGGATCTGTCACTTCAAATCGACAGCTTGTCACAGCATCCACAATGAGATGCATAGCATTTGCAATGTTTACAGTGTTCAAATCGAATATTTCAAGGTTTAACAACTTGCCAATGGAAGACAATGCAACACCGGTAATTGGTGCACCAGTCTCATCAGATTGAATCACATCTAGGAAAGGTTGGAGATATAAAGCAGGGTCGATATTATTCCACTGATGTTCCCATGAGAAAAGTTGCCTGCGCAGAGCCTTTAAAGACTGAATGAGAGAATGCTCTAGGTAATCCTCAGCAGCCATATACCGACCTCCCCACCTTACATTTCTCCTCATTACTGCTAGAACAGTACTGACTTCAGCATTGACAATGCATGCAAGTGAAGTTCTATTAGGCGCATTTGCAGGAACATCTTCAAGCACCTCTTCCTTAATAGCCTTAATATCTGACTGGGGTTTTATACGACCCATATTCGTAACTGCAATGAAATTGTTCAAGAACCAATTATATGAAATTGCATTGAAAACGCATCGAACATGGTCAGGATTTTTTGAGCAACGAGTGTGAAGCTCAATAATTAGAGTTAACATCACCAGAATTTTGTGAAACTAAGTGATTTAAAGAGAAACTAAAGTAGTTATCCGTACTAAAATACAAACTTCAAGCACAAAGTAGAGATTCGCCCAAACCATCTCCCCTCGCGACACAATCAACAGATTAGTTGTCTACTTACAATTTTATGAACTGTATTAGAAATGTCAGCCAACCAGAGTTTGCAAAACCTGGCAGCAAATGACAGAAGCTACTAACTAATAAATATGCAGCATACTGAGAAATATGTATGCTGCTCGATGATCTGTAATACACTGATCTCAATGATCTTTATTAGTAAGCCATCTAATTTCCATTTCTTTTGACTTCACAGGAAATCTCTTTATTTGTTATGGTTTGATGATTACTAGATTATAGATTTCAATGCTACTAGGATTTTAATTAATATTTATAAACAGATATCCAGGAATACAACAAGAGTTTCGAATTCTTTGAAGAGAGCGACTACTAGTATTGATAACCATCAATTATTTTGGTAACTAAAATCATAACATGTTCTTGATTACAAAAGCAAAACGCCGTGAACGCCACCCTAAAGCAACAACTCACGACCCCGATATCTATACACCACACAAAAACAATGTTAAGGGCCCTGACGTGGAGTAAACTTCTCTTGCCTTTCCCTTTTTGTGATGACCAGCCCAGGCATCTTGCCCTTGCAGCTGCTACCTTTCCTTTCATGTGTCGATGGCAATGCTTATCTATATATCAGCATAAGAATCTATCTCTTATTCAGACTACAGACATGAACCAATCTGCACCTCAAGATATATTTTATTTTGAAAGAAGAAAGGGACCTCAATCATATAGGTGTGTGCCCAAAAAACTTCACCATTAATTTACAATTTTGGAGTACAAGGTTTTATTAAAAGCCCAAAGAAATAAAAGAAACATTACATGACCCAACTCTCGGTTAGCGTTTCAGCATGCGAAATTACATTTTCACCATAAACTGGTCTTGACAGAAGACCACCCTATTTCTGGCCAGACTAATGGCCCACACCACAGCCACACATTTAGATCTCTTCTCTTCTATGTTCTGTCACCTTGACCCAATGGACTCCCAGAAGTTTGCAACACCATCCCTTGCAATCAAACTGCTGCAGAAACTTGTCCAAACCTCCATGGAGCTCCTACAAGTAAAGAACATATGATCCTCGTATTCAAGATAAGTTGAACATCGGGTGCACTCAGGATTAGCATGATAAAAAAAGCATGCAAATCTAACTCCAGTCAACAACTGTCCTCACCTAAACAACCACATAAACACCTTCAATCACATGGGAATCTTCCACTTCCAAATCCTTCTACAGTCCATCACGCATCCTCCAGGGTCAAAGGGCACCAGTCCCTTTAGGGCTGAATAAGCCTTAGAAACAAAGAATATGCCATCCCCCCAGCACCAGCAATGACTCCCCTCCAAAGGGCCCTCCACTCCTAAAATATCCAGCAGTTCCAAGAACTCTCCCAACCGTTGATCCAAGAGCTCGAATCGAAACTGTGGTAAACAAAATTAGGTACCATCCCAAATGTCCACCACGGTACAATCAGAATCACTTGTTAATGCCATCAAACGTGGAAATCTCTCCCCAAGTGCCCGTTCCTCAGTCCAGTCATCAAGCCATAAACGAAAAAGTTTTCCATCCCCCACCAATGGTCACAAAAACAACCGAACCTCAAGATATATTCAAAATCAGATAACCAGTTCTCCATTAAAAGTTCGATGCAATCTAACCAACTAAATGGACTAACTCAATAGAAAGATATGCATGTATGAGAAGCTGCTGTAACCAATCAATTAAACGTATGACTATCACTATAATGCAATGCCGCGTGAGGATCTCAATCCCAGAAGTATTCAAACAGAAGTACTAATCAGAATCCAACTGTGACTTCGCACCGCAACCTCACAGGAAAATCAAAAAAAAAAAAAACAAACTGTGACTGGAATTGTGACGGAAGATCAGGAGCCAAGAACTGACAATGTTTAAATCACCACATAAATCAATCAAGGAAGGAACGGCTGCTAAATTAATTTAGTAGGAGATCAATCTCATGGAAAATTAACGAACGGTACAGATTCTGGAATTAATAAAATTACTAGATTTATTTAAATGTCAGACTCAAATCACGGACTCCAAACAAGAGAAAAGCCCAATCAAGAGGGCACCGGGAGGGGAGCAGCGGCGGACTAGCGCGGTGGCGTTCGCTCGGTGGCAATCTGCTGGAGCGCCCGATGGCTGTTGTAACAGCGTGAAGGCGTCGGGAGAGTCGTGTAGTGACGCCTACAGGTGTTGGCATATCAATGCACGTCGTCACACCGCAACGCCATGATGTGGAAGAAGGATGGAGCCGCCGAGGAGGATTAGGTTAGGCGGAGAAGGGGCGTGGGGTTGTTGTTTGGGGAAAATCTCGGATTTTACGCTCAATTCGACGATCGATATAGATCGGGAGATCTATATGTGGGGCAATTGCCTCTATCAATTCAGAGTGGAATGCCGCAGAAATCGAAGTGATTTGAGAGGTTCTTCTACTACCTGGTATGGGTGTATCGAGGATCGCCCTCCCGATGCCGATCTCCACCTCCTCCTCGTCTGCTGCGCTCGCGCGTCGTGGTGGTCCGTTCTCCGCGGCGAGAGCGGGGGGAACGGCACCGGCGAGTGCTTCAGCCTTCGAGTCGACAGATCTGTGCGTGGAAAGATGGGATCTTTGGGCGGATCAGCTGGTGGGATCTCGATGGGAGGTCGTCAATGGACGGGGTTAGATTTCCGAGCAGACGTTCAATTAATTGGAATTTGCTCATTTTTTTAGAAAGAAAAGTTCATAGTTATTCATCCAAAATAAAAGAATAATAATGGATAAATCTGATAGTTCTACCATAGTTTTAGGTTCATTGCATGCACAGAAAATTCGAGGTAAGTTGAGCCCTATGTACTTGAGTCAATGTTGCAAAAATCGGTAGTCGGTACTCGGTCGACTGTGTCACTGATTAAGGATCAATCGTCAGTCGGACGACTAATCGGATTTAGTCAGATTTTAATCGGCTTCGAATTTTATGATTATTTTAAATATATAGCTCATTTTTATGTATATATTTACATGGATTTGGTACGTTTTTATACTATCGTAATAAAATAAAAAAGTAATTAAATTTAAATAAAACACTAAGCATAGTATAATAAGTTTGCTTATAAAAAAAGCAAACATATAAGAATGTGGTATCTCCAAGCAAAAAATTGGTCGACCAGTGTATCTAGTCGGAATTAATCGGTACTCAATCGGCCACCCCATTGACTAGACTAGTCAGACCTACTAGTCGGGCCAGTCGGGCGGCTTTTACAACCTTGACTTGAGTAGGGATGAAAATGATCAAATAGGAATATAAAATATATGTGTTTATGTCCTATCCTTATCCTTTTTAAAATTTAAAAATATGGATACAAGAATGAATACCATAGAGATGTTGACTACTCAGAGATTAATAATTTGACAAACGAGTATGTGTATTGATACACGAATATTTGACATATCTTAATTGACTTATGTTATCTCTAATTACTAATCTTTTTTTCTTGGATTTGGAGTGTACAGTTTTCTTCTCAGCTTTCTTACTTGAAACTCCAACATATCGATCCATTTTTTAAATCAAGAAAAATGATCAAATATATAAAAAATGAATTTATTATATAAAATAGATAAGTCTTTCCATTTAATATGGTTAAATTTATTTAAGTATAGTTAGATTATTTTATATAGGCCAACGATATGTGACATAGATATGGGATTAAGGTACTCATCCGTATACAACAACATATTATATAGGAAACAATAACTAATGATATTGGAATAATATCTAAAGAATGATAATTATTTCATTTATCATGATGATAACATAAATGAGCATAAGTAATATTAATATTGGAAAAACACAATGAAAGTTAGTGTCACTAGTATTAAAAAGTTTCCTAAAACCTAATAGTGATAGTTCGATGGAGCATACATAAAAGAAAAGGTTTAGTAGTAATATACACTAAGGTGAGGAGGAAATATGAAACACAAACAGATTATGACCTGCATATTAATGATCAACAACAAGGCTAGTAATTAGATAAAGCATTTGGAAAGAATACTATAGATAATATTGCAGATAATTTGGAGCATAAACAATAGTGCCTCTTGATTTTCTTTTCATAACTATACGTAATATTTATCTAATCTTTAGAAAATCATGCGTTTATGTTTGTATCCTCTAAAAATTTTATATTTATGTCCATATTTATTTTTGTCAAAATTTGAAATGTTATATTCCTACTTGTATTTGTCAGATGTTGGATATCAATATTTGTATTTGCAGTCATATTTCCCAGATAAAAAATAGCATCCATATTCTATATTAAATGGATGCAATGGATGCAGATATGAATTAATATGGATATATAGGGGTTCTTTCCAATAGGATATGTCCTTCCTGAGTTTAAGAAGGCCACCCTGTTTTTGTAGAAAACACAAGCACTTTAGTAAAATATGTATACAATTTGTATTATAACTGCACATTATAAATACAAAACCGCACACAAAACTGCACATTATAATACAAACATTAAAACTGCACATTGTAATACAAATTGTATACATATTCTACTAAAGTCATCATATTTTCTACAAAAGGGGTAGCTTTACTGAACTAAAGAAGGACTTCATCCTATTGGAAGGAAATCATATATGTGTACATATATATATATATATATATATATATATATATATATATATATATATATATATTTGTCCCCACTTTCCAGATATCAAAACACAAAAATCGTCGGGATGACTTGCATCATTGCATGCCAAAGTTGTAGCCTTATCATCCTTTTGGGAATGATCCTCAATTAGAGATCAACACTTGCAGTATCAAATCCAAGAGGAAAAGCTGAGCTTTTTGTTACCTGAAATGTAAAGAGGAAAACAAAAGCTTATGCAAAATCATATTTTATACAACACAAATAAGATCAAAGATATTTCAAAGTATCTTAGTTAGCATGAAATCAAAGAAATTTATTCCTCTCATTTAGTATTATTGATATTTGGTAATTCATAACACTCGTACGCCCTTTTGCAACATTGCTTTTAATTGTCAAAAACATCTATTTTGTTATCATCTTCCCAAATGAGGAAAAATATCCTATATGAAGAAGTTGGTATTAACAACATTACCTATAAAAAAATTAACGATGAGTTTTCCTCTTTTTCCTTGCAAAGATAACATCCCTTTGTCAAACTATTCTCTCTTTTGAACGTCTAATTTTGCATTTCGTATTTATTCTTACGTAACAACCACAAGAAAAAGATTACTCCTTGATGAAACAATTTGTCCCAAAAGGACTTGTGAAAATCCAATATCATACCATCATACTTAAATATAGTGTAAATGCTTTGGTTAATACATCATAATCTCACTCTCCCTTTTCTAGTAGAGAATTCTGTAACATCCCGACCCCAAACATAGTGTCATACCTAAAACTCACGAAGTGTGGGTGTGGCTTATAAGTGGTGGGGACTACTACTTGTTAACTTGGACTTAAGCATTTTGGGTGGTTGCCAACGGATCCATTTGGGCCCGAACTCAACAAATTGTCAGGACCAATTTTCCTCAATAACGGATCGGGGACCTAAGCTCGGGATTGTTACAAATTCAGTGATGTCCTCTCCATCCCTTAGAATAATCCTTTCTAGTTTGTATTTCAGTTGATCTACGTGATGTCAAAATCTCAAGTAATATTCTTGTTTTCAAATTGAAAAGTTATTTGAATCTAAGCATACTGAGGGCAAGGTTACATGTATCTTTTTTTATTTTTAACAAAATACCAGAGCTATGGGAATTCATCTTTTGAGCCAGGCATGCCATTTACACTATCCATATGTAAAAAAAGAGCTTCCCATAGATGCAAGTGTTTTATATAAGGCCTCTCTTAGTTTCTCTAATCCCAACTTCATGGATTTCCATTCGTCTGAATCACCTTTGTTATATGATATTTGATAGTTTAGGGATATTGGTTTTCCCCCTAAATGGGAAGCTCGAATCATTTCTCTCAACAATGTGATCCCCCAAAGATGCCTTCATTGTACAAAATACATAGCTGGTATACACACATACTTACTTTCTTTTCCACAATAAATCTTTTCCATAATGTTGAAAATAACTCTCCTTAATTCTACCATTATTTATAGTCAGTAACCATCTTCCAATAATATATACATAAGTAATATATTATAACAGGGGCATCAGAATTCTTAGATGTGATATGTTGTAGTATAGTCATATGTAATACAATAAAACATGTCACTGAGAACATAATAATGTTTCTGTATCGTATTAATAGGGAACTGCATTATGCAATATGTTCACTAAAGTTATACTCGTCTATGTTGAGTATGTCATGCATATTAATGAGTATTATTATGAGATATTTAATGTGCATAATCATGTCTTGTTATGGTATCCAATACATTATATGATTAGAGAAGGTGATATTAAATTAAACTTTTTTGGACAGGTCTACTAGGAAAACACGGTAACATTTAAGTAGTGACCTCTTGGAGAACATCCGACTTTGCTTCTTTTATTATGCAACACACAGAAATAAAATTTTAGTATTATTTTTAACTACACATATAACGTGTAAGTTATCTCGACCACAAGTTATTGGAGAGTATCGTGCTTATAGTTAGATTAGTTCACTTGGGGAAAAAACACATCAAAATATCGTTACATTGAAACATCGCAAAAGTCTCTAATATTTTAACATTTATGATTGCATAATAGCAAATATTACTCTTTTCTTTTCATTACGCACATCATCCCACTCATGCCTATTAATCTCATCATCGCCCCATTTACATAGATTAAATCTCCTTAGAAATAAAAAATGTCATGTAATGTTAAACTTTCCTAGTGAACCAATTGTACGAAATTAGTTAATGATTTCATTAACAATATTGGCTATCAACATAGATATCCTCTGATATCATATGTTATTTATATATAAAAAAAAACTTTATTCTGAATAAGTGCCAATTTGCACCATACTTTGAATCTATCTAGGCTATAAAAACACAAGGAGCAACTTTTTCTTTGGCCTCGAATATGGATGATTTGTTGTTTTGATTTCTTTCACGAAATTTCTAGTGGTTACAACTTAGAACATTATAAAGTACCACTAACGATCACCATAATAATGCTTGCATGAAAACTTCCGCAGTGGTGTGATATTGCATAAGACAATCCTATGAGTTCGACGCATACCTCAACAGTGTGAACTTAGACACCTTGGTTTTGTCTCTCTAATTGATTACCAACCACACCGACTTTCCTCCAACCTTGTCGGATCAATATTGAATTCGACACAACTTTTGTTGTGCCTCCTGAATCAATTCTCCCATAAATTTACTAAGAAGAAGAAAGAGAAAAACTCTCTACGTTCCCTCGCTCTCAATCCTAACACTGAGAATAATGGAGTTTTCACATCTTTAGTTCCGCTATTTGTCCCATCGCCCTCGTTTCTTTGCCCACACACATCGTTCATTGAATGCATTTGTGGTGGACACAAAGTAAGAAGTGTAAATTCCTTTTGCAGGTGATGTGTCGACATATCAATTAGGTACTGATTTGCTAAAAGATTGAAATATCTACTCTCCCTTTAGATCTTGTTAGATTGGACAAGGCAAGAGACTTGATCACACTTACAGTGGCTTGCAAATCGGTTAATGGATCTTGTGAGCTTGAGTACAGCTTAATTACCCTTGCACAATTCCTTGGAATCCTAGGTGAAATTGCCAACATATGGATTTGAGGGCCTCTCCAAGGTATGCTTGAGCTCAAGATATTTATTTGTGGCTTCTCGCAAAGTAAAGGTCATCAACTTGGCATAAATAATATTCATGTGAACTCTTCTTGTTAGTTTGTACAATCATCCAAGCACTTATATCCAACAAGGTATTTTCACATATGAAAGGTGTATTAGTGACCTTTCTTTAAAATAAGGTGAGGCAAAAAAGTTTGTAACACTCTAACCCTCAAATATAGTCTTACATCTAAAACTCATAAAATGTGACTGTCAGTTATAAGTGATGGGGATCACTACTTGACAACTTATTCTTAGCGTTTTGGGTGATGTTGATGGGTCCATTTGGGCATGTACCTAACAAAATTGTCAATGACAGTTTCCCTCGATAACTGACCCTAGACATAAGCATGCATGTTATAAATGGTATCATAGCTAATTTTCCTCTGATAGTGGAAAGAGTTACCTGAGAGGTAGAGCCACCCTACAAAGATATAGGAGCAAATGGTTACCCAGAGCTTGCAGCCGCCATTGTCAATGGGAATAAGTAATGAGTCATGTTGCAACGAGGACATTACGATTATAAGTGGGGGGTTGTAACACTCCAACCTCCAAACACAATCTCGCATCTAAAAACTCACAAAAGTGTTGATAACTTGATATTAAGCATGTTGGGTAGTTGTCAATGGATCCATTTAAGCTCATACCCAATAAAGTTGTCAATGTCTATTTTCCTTAATAACGGATCCTTTATATGACCGAGCTCAACTGAGTCCGAAATCACTTGGTTATGATGACTGCTTTTGTAGTTTTTTTATTGAAATTAACTTATCAATATTATATAAGTAGTGAGTGTATTTTAATTAATGTCGGTGGGGGGATTACTAGTTTGAGGACATTTTAATCTAACCAGTTTCTCAAACACTGACAAGGATTTTCATTTATGTTTTAGGAACGATCATAATAGAAGCTTAGTAAGCTTTGCACATCATGATAGAAGCTAAGTAAGCTTATACTGCTGCTACAGATGTGGTTTTTTTATTATAAGCTTTAATGTATGTTACAGCTAATATGTACAAAGATCAAATTGGACGTGAGTGGCAACCTGCACAACCATGAGGAACAACAGCAAATCAAAACAGCTAACAGATCTAACAAGCAATAACATCCCAACACATATAAAATCTATAATATATTAAATATCAGATCCAAACATCACCCTTCCCAAGAGAGCTCTTTTTCTTTACATATACAGAGAGAGGATAGATCAAAGAAACAAAGGAACAGGGTGCATCCAGACCTCTTCCTTTTTTAACAAAATCGGAATACCACATTCTCCTCGATCGTGCCCGCGAACGCCCGATATTAGAAGCAGGCATCCAAGAGACAACAGCAGCATAGTGCAGCCAAGCTGCAAACGCAACCGGAAAAAAAAAGATTCAGATAAACCAGGACCATCTCACTTCATATTGCCGCAATGTTCTAATTCTAAAAAAACATTTTTTCCTTAGATGGGTAAGATTTAAAAATGTAGTTCAGATCAATGCAATGCACAGATTGGATAAGCAATGCATGCGTCAGATCTACCACATCATGCCACATTCAAAATGTTCTTAAAAGTAGTAGGCGGAAAAAAATGTACCATCCTTCCATGCATCCGGCATTGTTGTTCTGCTGCGGCGGAGGAGGCTGTCCGTAAACCGGCGGGGGATAGTAACCCTGTTGCGGGTATCCCTGTTGTGGGTACCCCTGAGGCGGGGGATACGCGGGCGGCGGATACGCCTGAGCGTACCCCTGCGGTGGGTACCCTGGAGGGGGGTATGCGTCCTTTGCATACCCCTCCGGCGGGTAACCTGAAGACAACCAATTCCAAGTAAATCAGAGATCCCAAACTGAATTCAAAAAAATAGAAATTTGAACAGATCTGAATTCAAAACAAAAGAGAGAGAGAGAGAGAGGGAGATCCAGACCTTGGGGTGGGGGGACGCCGATGGGGGGCTGCTGCTGGTTGTAGTAGCTCATGATTCTCGAATGCTGATGCTAATGGAGATCAGATCGTAAGAAGAGGAGGAGGAAGATCTGTTCTGGTGATGGGAGGTTGGGGGTCGATATTTGAGGAGAGGAGTATGGAGCGTGAGGTGATGGCGTTGTGGGAGAGTGCTTTGGTATTATATAAAAAAGGTTGGATTTATGGTGAGAGCCGTTGGGGGGTAACGGCCGCCTCATTGGGTGGATCGAGCAGCAGCTGCACGTTGGCACCGGCTCTCGATGCTCGATGGGGTTGCTTGTCCAGCTTCTTTTTTTTTGGTATTTACAAAAAAAAAACCTCAACTATGCCTCAATTCTCAATTAAGTGACTTATTTTTTCAATTGTAATAAAGAGGAGCATGATCTTATATTTGTGTCTTAAATAGAAGCCTTTATAAGCTTCAACGATTCTTATATATCAACATTAAACCCTTAAGTTGAAAGTTCAGGCTCCTAGTAGTTATAATTAAATGATGAGGGCACTAATTGAGAACCAGTGTACAGTTGGGGTCTTTTTTGTAATTTACCTTTTTTTTATCCTCGATCCGATTTTTGTTATTTTTCAGTGGTATAGCAGGGCAAAATCATAAACAAAAAGGTCCATGAACTCCTAGGAAACTTGAAAAAAGTTGCCATTGCCATAAAAAGAAAGAAAATGGTGAAAATATTTTTCACATTTGACAAATGTCGCGACATCTTCAAATATTCGGTGCCACAAAAGTATCCGGGACTTCTTGATTGAATCAAGCTACTGACCTCGAAAGAAGACGTGCTAGTGTAGGATGCTATGGAGATCGACGATCCTAAACCTGCCTCATGTCTAAAGCTTCGCTGGTCGTTGATTGGGAAGTAAAGACTAGAAGCAGTGGACACAATTATTGATCAAATCCATGTCTCAATTTGTAAATTCAGCATCGCCCCCATTAACATACGTCAAACCTCTCAATGCATACCATTCTAGGATTAAATCCAAGTTGTTGTCGACGAAAACTGACACTGAAAACTTATTGAAACAAAGTTCGATTGGACTCGTTGATAATCATCCAAAATGCTTTATCTCAAGTTATCATGTAATAATCTACAAATTTTGTAAGTCTCACACTTGGTGAGCATTCCATGTTTTAAGTGTTGCTCAATGAAGTCGGACACCTGATCTCAATGGCATTTCATCAATCTTCCTTAAGTTAAAAATACAATCACTTTTTTTCAAAATATATGACATATGACATGCTTTGCATAAATGCCCAACACCCCCAATCAGAAAGATCCCAAAGTTCTTAACAGGTGGAGGTGTATCAGTTTCACTTGATAGTTATTCTAACAGATGCTGCATGCATTCATTCGAAATGCAGGTACATGTAAATATGCATAATGTAGCATGTGCCTGTTCCGTGCAAAAAAAAATGTATAAATTGGAACTCAGTAGCACATAGCATCGATCGATAGCATCGATGTAATATTACATGTCTACAATGGAGAGTGGGACTGGTACACTTTAAAGAGAAAATCCGTCAGCTTAAATATATCTGGCGTCGAGTTACTTGGAGCCGCGCTGCACCTTCAAAAGCCGGAATGTAGACTGGCTCCATCAATTCCGCTGTAAAGAATATGCAGTTTTCCTTTCTCTTGACATGCCCCTTGAACATGTTCAGGTCTTTTACATGAATATTCCAACTTTGCGGTGCTCCTGAACATAACTGACTGCAGCACCTGCAACGCGGAAATCCGAGTTTCAGAGAACAATTTGGAGTACAGAGGTAGTTGATGTCATGATAATGGTGTGAGGAACTAAAATAACAATGACATACGTTTCTGACACCATAACTTGGAAAGAGACCAATCCATGCAATTGTTTCATTCAACTATATAATGTAAGCAGTTTTGGAAGAAATTGTTCATATAAGAGATGCACAGATTTTTCTTTGCTAGATTTTTAAGTGTATATAAACACTAAAAGATGAGAGAATGCCCAATTATTATTTTTTTAGGCTCTGTATAAAAACTGAAGCCTTCAACTCAGGCTCATCATTGTCATTTGTAGAGGATATAGACACTAATAATGCCATGCAGTAGTTGTGGAATTGGATAGTCAGAGACCATGTTCCCTGGTCATGTATATCTAACAATCCTTTTACAAATATGTTATTTCTTTATCATATCATGTTTGCAAGCTAGAAAGGCGAAGTTTTAGTCCATAAGTGAAAGAAAAGACCAGATCTATGGCTCAGAGGCAGAGAAATAGTTTACATGGCATCAACAATCAAAAGTAATTTCACTGCGTTAAAAATAACAAGAGCTTTTCTTATTCATCATAGAAGGTCTATAGGCTCTTTATATTCCTATTATGCAATGTTCTTTATATTCGACTTCAAGCTGAAGCATTAATGTACATTATACTTAACTCTGAGAAAACATCTATCGAAAACCGTCCGAGGAAGTGGCTTGGTGAGGACATCAGCAGCTTAGCCACCATAAGATACGTGTGAGGGTAACTGTAATCCTTCTTAATCATGTGTGGTCCTCTCATTATAGAACAGCTATAAATACGACAATCTGGTTGTCGCGTCTCCGCAGCATTGGGAGAGGAACCTCCATTAGAATGTCTGCCATAATTGACGTAACCAATATAGCCTCAACAATGGCTTGTGTCAATGCCTTGTATTCAGACTTGGCACTGGATCAAGCAACAACAGTTTACTTCTCGCTCTTCCATGTGATTAGGTAGCCCCAATATATATTGGGCCGTATAGTGGACTGCTATTATTGGGGCACTCAGCACAGTTAGCATCATATAGTAACATCCATGGGCTTCATACTAAGGATGAAAAGCCCTTTTTCGGGACAGCTTTTGGGTACTCAAGAATCATTGTGGCAGCTCGCCAGTGCACCCTCTTGAACTTGTCCATGAATTAATTAATCTTGCTTACTGCTTGAGTGTGTTTGAACTTGTAATTGTAGAATACAGGGGCATTCCGACGAGCCCCCTGAGATACACGGAATCAATGTCTTCTATGTTACCATCTCGTGTATGACTATCGAGATTCACGGTTGTCATGGTTAGATCATCTAACTTAGATGTAATACCAACATCGTTGTCTCCTTCGATATAGATGAGTGGCATTTGTTTTGCCACATGATCTACTATTTCTGATGAACTCTATCCCAAGTGAATATTGGGGATTGCCAACGTCCTTGGTAAAAAATGTTTCTAAAAAAAACCTTAGTCATGGCAGTCTTGAGAATCACCATTAACAATTGTTAGAGTATGTGTCATCATAGATGGGTAATTGGATCCCTCCATAGTCCAATTATCACATCCACATGTTTAGTCCCACATCATCTGTGAGTGGGACTCAAGTCATTCTGGCGGGGCTATACAAGAAGCCTCACACCCATTATAACAATTGAGGGAGAGAGAGAGCAATAAAGAATACCCGACCCTTGAAAGGTCTTCTCATGTAGTTTCATCTCGTTCGTTATGGAGTAGGGTTCCACGTAAAATCCCGGCGTTCATCATGATGTTTTAATATCTCTAAAATTAGGCTTCCGCGTTCATCGTTTTATACATGGTATCAGAGCAGATTCAATTTTGGATTGAAGATTATTATCCTTAATATTATTAATATTCATGATTAAGTTTTCAATTCTAGATTTTCTTGAAACCCTAATTCTCCGGCATCATCAACTAACCGACTTGGTTCTGCAGTTCAATTCTAAGTTTTCTTGCAGATTTATTATTTGTTCATATTTAAGATCAATTCTGGAAATTCTGCATTGATCGGTTCTAGACGTGTTAGATTTCTTCATGAAACTCTAGATCTCCAGGCAGTATTTATTGGAGTATTCATCGTACGCGTTATATATGAGGGAGACAGGTAAATGGATCCCTCCAGGATCCATTTACCCCATCCAAGAGTTCAGTCCCACATCTAGTTTGGAGATGTGGAGACTCCGTGGATGCTATATATAGAGCCCCACACCTCTGTAGTCCAGTGGAGAAAGTGTAATGAACACATACGCCCTCTGAGGCATTCTCCTGTGGTTTCATCCCGCTCCTTAGGGAGTAGGGTTCCATGTAAAAATTTGTTGTTCTTCCATGCTTTATCATTCTAGTTTTTATGCTCTGTTTATCATTACACTTCCGCATTCTCTATTTTCTAACATGGTATCAGAGCGGGTTCGATTCTTGGAGATTTGTTCTATATGCAGTTTGAAATTCGATTTCGAAGATTTCAATCCGTATAAATGGACTATTCTATTTGTATGGATATGGCTGCCAGGCCAAAACTCACCTATTATATATGATAGTGCCAAGAGCTAATTCAAAAGAACTACAAACGTCGGATAGAATTTAGTAGTTAGTCGAGATCACATGCCGATTCATTCGACATCCTCCCCTCTCCTTCGTCCTTGTCCTCTGTCCCCACTGTCCCGCTGTAGCCTACTTTCTTGCCTTAGCTCTATCTCCTGCTTCTATCAAAGCAAAGAAAAGATGCGCTCTGTGGAAGGAGAAAGGCCTCTCGTCAGTGTGGTATCTCTATCTATGTTTGCTTGCCCTACTCAAGACTTGGAATTCTTGCTTTCTTGGGCCTTTATCAAGCCCTTCAATCCCTATTTACAGGGGACTGAAAAAGGAAGGAAAGACTTGTCTGGTGTAGTTTTCGGTGTAATATAAGGCCTCAGGGTGAAATTGAAGCCCGTAATATATAGTATAGTCAAGGGAGAATCAGAAACCTGGTAATCTCGTCAAAGAAGTATTCTAGAGAATAGAAGTATATATTCTATCTATTTTGGGGAAATTATTGGAAGAGATAAACTATGGATCCTAAAAGCCGGAGAAAGCTGATAGGTGTAAACACATTTCTTGAGAGGAGAAGGTGCCAGATCCGAGTGACGCGAAGTAGAGTCTCGATCAGCCTAGTGCACCAACCACGCGCTACGACGGGAACTCGATAGACCTGGCAAATGATGGCCCACCCCACCCGACGAGCGCTTATGTCATATGGGCATGGCTGAAATCCTGATGTGAGGCCTTAGATTTGAGTAGGAATAATAATAAGAAAAGTCCAGGTTGGTTGGTGAGCCTAGTGATGGGAGACTATCTAGCTTGGTTCGGAGAGCACTTGTTGGGTTCGACGATTTCTTTTTTTCGGAATTTCCCGGCACCGGCCGCCCCTGACCGGAGGAGACCCCGAATCCCCAAGGACCAGCCAACCACGATCCCGGATGGGAACTCAGTTCTCGGAGAGAATCAGATCTATTCGAAAAAAGTTAGGTTTATATACTAGTTGGAAGACTGCGCTATAGCAGAAGGACAGCAAAAAAGGCTCCCCTAGTATATAAGAGGACTTTTCCGCAATTCGGCAGGAAGAGGAGTAGGGAAAGAAGAGTCACCAAAGGTGCGTGAGATATCCAGAGGTAGGGTTCGCTGAGAAAAGCGCCCGGCTAGATTTTGTTGAATCCATGTGATTCGCAGTAAGGAGAGCGAGGTCAGGAAGGGAGAGAAGCGATGCAAGAGAAAGGTCAGTCACTCCACACAGGAAAGTCGAGACCGGAAAAACAAGCCGACGGGCAGCAGACAGATCAGAGCTAGGGGCCAAGGACTCCGGTTCTAGGTCTGAGATGCGTCACTATAGGAGGCGATCAAAGGGGGATAACAAGTCTAGTAGCAGGTAGCAATTCCGCCTGTTCAACTTCCCTGTCTGCTTTTCCGGTATCTTTATTTTTGTTCTTTCGAGATTCAATATTGATGTTGAAGATTATTATTCGTGAGAGATTTATTCAAGATTTCTAGGGTTTTCTGAAACACTAGATCTGGAGTTCGTGAAGATCGAACGCAAGCCCTAGAGATCTTCAACAATTTTTTTGGGTCTTGATTTCGAGTTCTAGTTCCAGGCACTCGTCAAGCACCAGGCGCTCCAGGCAAAGCCCTATCATTCGGCGGCACTCCAATGGCGGAGCCCTCCTTCCACACGGCTCCAGGCTCCCAGACGGAGCCCTATCTCCATTACGTCAGGCATGTCCAAGCGACGCACCCGCTTGCCCTCCAACAGCCTGCCGCAGAGTGCCCTAGTTTCTAACAGTATTCGATTGCATGTTTAGAGGTTCGATTCAGCAATCGTGGAGCTTGCATCTTCTGTGCGTTTATCTTCTACACATGCATCATTTTCTACATGTTCAGAAAATTCGATCGCTGTCAATAGTTCCCGAAAAATATTTAGGGTTTTGTTCTGAAACCTTAATTCTTCCAAGCAGATCCATTACAAGTGCTTCCGCGTGCCTCTTTTCTCAGCATTGACATCGCCCTATCTCTAGGAACCCAACCTTCGTTCAAGTTCCCAAGAAGATAGAAAGGGTCCAGCAGTCACCCTATACTCCAGCACACGCAGAATCCTTACAACCTCTCCCAGATCAAGAGGCGACTACTCCTTGCGTGCAACCACTGCTGAAGCCCCTTTGAAAGAGGTGCAAGGCCCCCATCTCCCCATAATCTCGATGCTCCAGACCGATTGTCCATGCGAAGATGGAGAACCTTAATCTCGAAGCATCACCACTCCAGTTCACATGCAGTTCATCAGAGCTTTAGGCGATGGTGACGACCCCCTCCTTCACCCTGATCGTACGGCAGTAGCTCAAGTTGATGGGTTCCTATAAGAACCCTAATAGGAATTTTGGCTCTGCAAGAGGGGGCCGATAGGCCTGATACCCCTTCGTATATAGGGATCGAACCCCCATGTGGGCTCCTACCCGTTTGTTGGGCCCAAATTGGGATGTTGCAATTTCAAAAAAAAGTGAGAAACTTGGGCCCAGCAAGTTGCAAGCCCATAAAAAAATAAGAAAGATTATGGTTGCATTTAAAAAAGGGGGGATGTGCATATTTTGGGCCCATGGTCACCACATTACAAAAAAGGGGGATTCTTTTCGACCCAATTGGACCATGAGTTTGGAAGAAAAAAAGGGTGAGCGTACAATAAAAAGAAAAGCCGTAAGTAAGAAAAAATGATTAGAAACAAATGAGAAAGAAAACTGAAAAAATGAGATCGTCTTATTGTTTTCTTTGTTTTCTCCATCACCATGTCATCTCTCAACTTGGTCGATGTCATCTATTCCGACCAGCACGGAAAAAGGAGTAGTATTTTGTAGAGTTCTACAGTTCAGATTCAGACGTCCATATTATAGGCTCTACCCGTTTGATGCACACATGTGTGATCTATGTGAAAGGTCTCCATTTTATTTGGACTCAGGGTTTTCATGTGATTCATAGGGACTCCAGAGTAGACATTCCATTCTCTAAACCATTGTGGGCTTCGGGTTTTCATGTGGATTCATAGAGACTCCAGAGTAGAGGTCCATTCTCTGAGCCAGCATGGGAGAGACCATGTTCTCCGACGATGAGACTCTTTTTTAGACTTCATTCTCCAGTGATCGTGAACTCCAATACGAGATCCTTCGAGGTTCCTATGAGAGAGAACCCACTTCGAGGTCCCTATAAGAGACCTTTCTTCAGATATCTATGTATGGATACCCAATGGTGTCCTTTATTTAGCCCGTCAGAGAGATAGAGCAGTTGCGGGTCAGAGTTCTCCATGTGAAGATGCATTTCAATTTCAGTGACTCTGCGCAGTACAGAGCACACATTCTCCAACAAGGAGACTTATTCCAGTTCCGGTGACTTTGACATATGCAGTACATAGCACACGCTCTCTGACGAGAAGACTCGGATCACATTCCAACCCTTCAGTTCCTCGTCACAAGAACGACATGAGAAGCAATGTCCTTAGCATGCAACCAGTACAGTATGCATTGAGTTGATATTGTCTGTAGTGTCTTGTATTGTGAGGGTCAGAGATTTCTTTCCATTTGTCCAAGATGCATGCTCCATCTTGAGGGAAACTGTTAGAGTACGTGTCATCATATATGGGTAATTGGATCTCTCCATATGTGTTCTGGGGATAATATATAACTCCCCTAGGATTATGACTCTTGGTATCATATGTATTTTTCTTTCTCCACATAGTGAAAACCGATTGTTGCAGCTCAAAGATGTAGCCAGTTGTAGGTGAACCTTATAAATGAGTGTGTAGTCGTGCTTGCTTGCTTGATCTTTGTGTGTGTTCGCTTCCACGTTCCACAACACATATCCACAGAAATCTAAAGCATTGTTTTGGCAGGTTCATATGTGTTACGATTTTTGTATCTCTTTGAGGCTTATTTATATTTATTATTTATCATGCCTTTTTTATGTAATTTTCCCGTATAGCTTTTCTCCTATATAAGAGAGTTTTAGGGCTATGATGAATACATAATTCTATTTTTCATTTCCACATGGTATCAGAGCGACGGTCCTAGGCCGGAGAAAAAAGGGTGTCGTCGACTGTCACCACCGTTGCCGCATCTCGAACAGTGGCGGCTAACGCTCCCAGCACCGCATAACAACAATTGCCAAGGTTGCCACTGCCAACCCCTTGTACGGTGGCCTAGGGCTGCCAGCCATCCCTGATGCCATTGCCAGCCCCTGGTACAATGGCCTAGGGTTGCCAGTCGTTCCTTCCACTCCATCTCACGGACTCCATCTTCATTCTAGGGGTCCATGTTCGACCGTTTCGAGGTCCGATCCTTATATTTCTAGGGTTGATTTAGCCATCTAAAATCATCTTAGTTATGTAGGGAGAACTCAAACGGATGGAAGAGGTTGTGGTATGAGTCTACACCCACAACCGTCTTCCTATGTGATTGTGTAGACACGGTCAATCTTGTCTACAACCCCAGCCATTGTCATTGTTGTCATCATGTTTAACAACATAGTTGACTCCAAAGCTGAGATCTCATCCCTGGGTGCCTTTAAAGGTCTGACACCCATTGTCAAGATGGATGGGACAAATTATGATCTATGGGCTATGCAGTTTATGAGCCTAATGCAGTGTAACGGCAAGAAGTGCATCCTCACATAGGATGAACCTAGCGACAAGACTGGGGATAATGCCTCATGGAAGGCAGACGATGCGTATGCACGTGTATGGCAATTTGGGACCGTGTTAATGGAGATAGCTAATGACATTCTGATTCAGCCTATTGCAAAGGCTATGGAGGACATTCTCGCCGCCACGTATTCCCCGACGAAAAATGAATCGAAGATGGTGCAACTCCAACATGATATCTTCACTTCGAAGCAGAATAGATGTCCTCTACATATCCTCTACACCTCTCTAAGAGGTATGTTTGATAAGCTTCATTGTTTCATCCCCTTGACTGCTGCGCCAGAACAACTCAAGGCATACATGAATTCAGTGATGACTGGAGTCTTTCTTGCAGCTCTTGATCATGAGTATGATGTTGCTCAAGTGTAGATCCTTACAGATGCCACCATACCCCCGATGGAGGAGGCATATCATAGACTGAGCAGGCTTATATATCTTTTAGCGGTGTTGCTCAGCACCATCAGACTTCCTATGTTATGTTTGCATCTCGTGGTATAGGAAGTATACACACCACCATGTGTTATGATTCAGTTGGTCACAGATACCACATCTCTGTTGATGTTACCTTTTTTGAACAGACTAGCTTCTATACGCAATCTGTTAGTGGCATTCCCTTGGAACTACCACCACCCCCTATTGTCTATAAAAGAAGGATTTGATGATATTGCAGGAGGTACCTTCTTCAAGTGTCCCCACCATTGCTAGTCTGGATGATCTGTCAAATCTTCCCTATAGCACTTCGACATACAAAGATGCAATGTACTATGCATACTATGTCATTGTTTACTTCCACTGATAGTCTCTCTAGTTGTGACAGAAGTTTTACAGTTGCTCTGATGGTTGTTACCATTCCTCGTGATCATTACAGTGCACTGCAAGACCGTGGCAGGAAAAAGGTCATGGGTGAGGAGATGAATGCCCTTATATCCATGGGGAACTTGGGATTTGGTGTCTTGTCCTCCAAGCGTAAATCCAGTTGCCTGTCGATGGGTCATCATGACCACACAGTGTTCAGAAGGTACGATTAATTGATTGAAGTCTAGACTTGTGGCCAAGGGGTTCACTCAAACTTATGGAGTAGACTACTTCAATACTTTCTCGCCTGTAGCTAGATTGGGTTCAGTTCACACTATTCTCTCCATCGCAGTTACCATGAATTGGCTCATATTCCAACTAGATGTAAAAATACTTTCTCATATGACGATCTTGAGGAAGATGTCTACATGGTGCGCCCCCCTGAGTACTCTATCGAGGGGGGTATGTATATCGATTCCATAAGGCCATCTATGACCTGAAACATAGTCCAAGATCTTGGCTTGATAGGCCCACCACTGAGATTGGCTTACACGATTGTCACAGTATGACATCCAACTACTATGTTTTTGTCAGACTATGACCTACTAGCACTGTGATATTGGTTGTCTATGTTGATTATACGGTAGTAACTGGTAATGAGGAACCTGCATTGCAGAGACCAAGGACTTCCTCCAGAAGGTGTTTGTTACTAAGGACTTTGATTAGATCCATATTATGGGCATAAAAGTGATATGCACTACATAGGGGCCACACTTATCACATCGCAAATATTTTTTGACATTCTCATAAAGGATGGTTTGCTTGTATGCAAACCATCTGGCATACCTATAGATGTGTGAAAGCATACCATCCCTCTTGATCTTGAGTTTGAGGATCTCACACGATATAAGTTTTGTAAGTAAATTGCTCTACCATACTGTCATTAGGCCAGATATATCATATGTTGTCAACAAAGTGAGCCAACTAACACAACGAGAGACCATGATACAGTCACTGATGGGAGGTTTTTCTTATACTTTGCTATTTGAAGGGATCTCCAGGGTATGGTCTCTTGTACAAAGCCAATGACCACACCAGCATCACTTCTAATGCAGATGCAAATTATGCTACTTCTTCATAAGAAAGACGATCTACCACTAGCTATGCAATGTTCATTGGAGGGAACCTTGTTATCTGGCGTAGTAAGAAGCATATTTTGGGTCTAGTGCTGAAGTGGAATATAAGGCAATGGCTCGAGCCATGTTTAAGATTAGCTGGCTAGTTCCTTTTTTAGGAGAAATTGGACTTCATGTTGTTACTACTCTTGTTCCTTTGTATTCTGACAAAAAATCCACCACATATATTGCCTAGGGCTGTCAGGAAAGCTCGAGCTCGATGAGCTGAACTCGGGCTCGGCTCGTTAAGGGCTCGCGAGCCGGACTCGAAACCTTAACGAGCCCGAGCTCGAGTTGGATTTTATGGCTCATTAGCTTATCGAGTCGAGTTCGAGTTGGGCGTTGTTCAACTCGGAAACTCGACTCGATAACTTATTTTCCCTCTTAATAAAAAATTAAAAACATATATACCGAAACTTTCACATTGAGTTTGATATAAAATAGAGGTTAACATTTTTCTTGCCCAACAAGCTACAGAAAAGAGTATAAAAATTAAAATTACAAATATCATTTGCATAATTTAATGTATAAAATGGAACAATGACTCATTAAGAGGTCCATGAGCCTGTTCATTTTAAGGCTCATAAGCCGGCTCAGAAACTCATAACTCAATAAGAGGCTCGTGAGCCAGCTCAGAAACTCGTGGCTCGATAAGAGGCTCGTGAGTCAACTCGAACTCGACGAGTTCGAGTTGGTGATCCAGGGCTCGATCCCTATCGAGTACGAGTTCGAACCTTAGGTTTCTTATCGAGTTCGAGTCCGAGTTGAGGCCAACTCGGCTCATTGAACTCGATGGACACCCCTAATATTGCCACCAATCATATTTTCCATGAGCGGACCAAACATATTGAAGTTCGCGGTCAATTTTATCTGAGATGTAGTGCGAGAAGGGAAAGTCAACACTCTACATGCTTCTACTAATCTTCAACTTGCAAATATCCTTACAAAAGCACCAAAAGACGTGTTTCTTGGTTTATTTACAAGTTGGGTATGATCGATAAATATGATCCAACTTGAGGGGAGTGTTAGAGTTATTCTTTATTTTAAATGAGTTATGTAACTTTTCAAGGGTATCTAGGTAATTCTTTGTTATTTCTCTCTCTAGGGTTTCACTCTATTTGAGAAACCCTATACCTATAGAATAAACAATGCAGTTCATTCTTCTCTGTTTTCCTCGTATTCCACATTGTTGTAGTAAACATAACAATCATATAGGCTCCTATAGAACTCAAGACCACTTTTCAATTTACGCACACTATCCTTACCTCGAAACATGAATATCTCTAGTTGGATCATCAAAATGTCTTCTTCAAGTCCGCCATACAAAAAGGTTGTTGTCTCAGTTTACTTACTTCAACTCAAAGAACTAATAACACCATAATGGATGTATGCCTTACCAACTGATAGAATATATCACACATTCCTTCTGATTCTACCATTTTTTAACTAGATGTGTTGTGTATCTTATACCTTTACTGCTTGAGATTCATGTCTATTCTTCATAACTCATTTGCAACCAACAATTTCCCTCCCGTTAGTAACATAACAAGTTCCCATGTTTGATTCTTGTGAAGAGACTACATCTCATCATCAATATCCATTATCATGATTTGGCTCCTATAATAGCCTCCTTGTAAGTGAACGACTCTTGAGACTTTGCCTCCTCAGCAACGTGTAGCGCAAATGCAATCACATCCTCAAAGTCGTAGCTTTGAAAAGGATGTATCTCTCTGTGAGACCGATCAACAACAACACTTTGAAGCTTCTCCTCTAGTTGCTCAACTTCATGGTGTTCAGCATCAACCCAATTAAAAGTAGTGTGATCAATTACTTAATCAATATTTGGTGTCAATTCAAACACTACATGTTCATAAATATCATCCCATGTTTCTGCATCAACAAACTCACCCTTCAAGTTGAGCATAGAATTAGTATTAAATGTAACAGTTCCCACTAACAATGAGTTTATGCTCATAAGAAGGCCATATTATATCACTTAACTTTTGCACCATAACATGCAAACACCCTTTTTGGTCCTTGGTTCTAAATCTCCTTCACTGAAATATTAACATGCAATAGAACCAAAAACATGTAAAACAGGATATCAACATAGATTATCGGACTACATCCCAAGTGTGTTTTATTGTCGATAGTAGATGCATGCCTTCGAATCTCCTATTCACTAAATAACAACCTATATTCATTATTTAAGCCGAAAAACCCTATTAAGGCCTACATTTTAGAGCATGCACATTGCTCTCTCCAAAAGCATCTTGTTCACTCATTCAACAATTATAATCCCTTGTGGCATATCCCTGACAATGAGGCATCATGCTCCTTGCAGAGCTCATCGAACTCTAACACACAAAACTCTGAGTTATTATAATTATGTAGATGCTTAACAATATCTGATGTCCAATTCTTCAAAAAGACCTTCCAGGGATGCAAAGGATCAAATACAATCACATATAGGTCTTACCACATCATTGTTTGTTTTTAAATACAAATAAATACATATATTAACATATGAAAAATGTATCATCATATCATTTAAATGGATGCGGATATAAAACAGATATGGACCATATGCGGATAATAGCATAAATACTCTATATCATTTAAAGTTAGTGTATCTTCGATAGAGGATAAGATGAGAGAAAACTGCTTAAGATGGTTTGGCTAATTGTAAAAGAGGTCAGTTGAAGCACCACTTAGAAAATGTGAGATTTTGGATGTTAATCCGGTTAAGAGAGAGCGAGGAATGCCCAAGAAGTGTTAGAATAAGACTATCTGAAGGGATCTTAGTTATTTGGATTTAAGCCCGAGAATGACCCAAAATAGATCTGAATGGAGGCAAAAAAATCCATGTAGCCGACCTACTTAATTGTGGGAAAAGGCTTTGTTGTTGTTGTATTAGATGGATCACACATGATATAAATGTACTAAATGTATTTATTTCATGGTAATTGTATTAAATATGGTGAAAAACGTATATAATTATGTTATATATGATTAAAAATAAATTCATAACTATATTTATATATGAAAACAGATGTATATGGATACTGGTATTTATAGATATCAAAGTGGTATCCATTACTGTATCTATTTTATACGGATGCGGATATGTATGTTAAAATATGTGGAAAACAAATCCAGTGATAGATTGGATATGGACATACATATCCTTTTGCATCTCTACCTTTTGTTATTCAAAATTTGTGAATGTCTCGCACTTGTGCTCCATTATGAATACACAAACCTTCTTGGAGTAGTTGTTGATTCTCCCAAAGATGGAACATTGGAGGAGCCTCAATAATAAATATGAATGTAATCAAGCATCTCCTTCATCACTTGAATTGCCTTACTGAATTGCTTCTTGTTGAGATATTTGTTATTGTTGAGATACTTATATTCATGTGTCTTCATTTTATATATTTCTATTTCTTTAGTCTACTTTATCTAATTTTCCCTTAGAGATTTTCTCTTATATATTTCGATGTCTTCCCAATGGTAGGTTCACTATCCTGTTGATTTATGTGGATGGCATGTTGATAGTTGGTCATGATCCCGGGTTGATTGCAAAGCTCAAAAGAAACTCTACAGGAAATTTGACATGAAGGATTTGGACAAGGCAAGCAACATACTTGGGATGCAGATCACTCGCGACAGGAAGAAGCATAGGTTGTGGTTGTCACAAGAGAAGTATGTTGAACGCATTCTGGAGCGGTTCAACATGAAGAGTGTGAAGCATGTCAGTATGCCCCTTGCCGCTCATTTCAAGTTTCGAAAGAGACATGTCCGTCTACTTTTAAGGAGAAAGTTGAGATGACCAAGATTCCTTACCAGTCCGCAGTTGGCAACCTTATGTATGCTATGGTTTGCACCAGACCCGACATTTCTCATGTCGTGGGCATAGTGAGTAGATTCATGTCGAATCAAGGGAAGGATCATTGGAAAGCCATAAAGTGGATTCTGAGATAGTTGAGAAGGACCACAAGTATGTGTCTGATGTTTGAGAGGTTAAATCCCAAACTATGTGGATATACAGATGCTGACATGGCAGGAGATGTGGATCAGAGGAAATCAGCTTCCGGGTACATTTTCACCATCGCAGTGGAGCAATTCCGTGGCAGTCCAAGTTGCAGAAATGCATTGTACTCTCAACAAATGAAGTCGAGTACATTGCAGCAGCAGAAGAAGGAAAAGAAGTGTTGTGGTTACATCTATTCCTTAGTGAACTTGGATGCAAAGACAGTGAACCGATTGTCTTCTATGATAGCCAGAGCACCATTGATCTGAGCAAGAGCACGATGCACCATGCTCGCACAAAGCATATAGACGTGTGATATCATTGGCTTAGAGATACTATTGACAAGAAGCATCTCATTCTGAAGATGATCCACACAGATGAAAATCCATCACATATGCTGACAAAGGCCGTGACTCGTGACAAACTGCAGCTCTGTAGAGAGCTGAGCGGTGCCACCTCTCAGTGATCATCTTCTTGAAGACCCCTCCCCGTTGGGAACAAAGTGGGAGGTTGTTGGGAACATTATCCGTTCCCAATAATTTAAAAAAAAAGGTTGATTATCCCTTTAGGGACTTCTACTTCATGTAAGAGTAAGATTGGAGAGAAAATGCAAGAGTAGTATAAATAAGACCCCATGCATGGCATTGGGGATCATCCTAACTCAAGCATCTCTCCCTCTCTTCTCTCTTAGTTCTCTCTCCCCACGCAAGGAGAGAAGTAGCCCACGCAAGGTGCGAGGAGCAAGTTCACGTAAGGAGAGAAGAGTTAGCTCGCATGGGCATGAAGAGAAGTCGCATCCGCGAGGAGCATCTGCGCCGGAGGCACAAGGAGCAACCGCCAGAGAGGTCCATTCTTGAGGAGGGACAGCGGATGACGAGGAGAAGCATCGGTATCGTATTCTCCAAGTATAAGGTGGCAGTTATCTGATTTTATTCTTGTAACTGAGCCTCAGTTTTGTTGGGCAACAAAACTGAGAAGACATTGTGCGCTCTCATTTTTCCGACCTATTGCGGTTCATCGTACCCCGTGGATTTTCCCCCTCTCTCACATCGAGGAGGGTTTTCCCACGTAAAATTTCTCGTCTCTCTGTGGCTGCTTGATTATTGTGCTACGATTAGTTATTTTGATTTCCGTGTGAGGAGCGTTCCATTGCTAGTCATCTTTGCATGACAGGTTAAGAAAATCCTTCGATTTCCCAACAGTTATCATCGGATGATAAATGTCAAGATAACTGTTATGTAAAAGTGGGACTACAGTTACCACAAACAGGACACGATGTAGAGCAACTTTTGGCATAAGGTATCGCATTTCAGCAATGTGCAAGATTCAATACAATTTTAGAGTTTAGTTAGAGCAAACTACCAGAATATCAAGAGATCAGAATCATAGAGAAGAGAAATGTCTCAAAGCTTAAGAAGCTTTGTACCATCAAAGTACGGTTATAATTATATGGGTTCTAAAAGATAGAATAATTTCTGAAGTACCTATAGTGCACGCGATTCACATCTCCCAACATTCCAAAACTAGTACCATGAGAAATCCTAATTCCAGGTTAAGCACTATAAAGTTTTAAACACCCACAACAGAGAGGGGTTAAGAGGATGTTAGTTATATTCTGGCATAAACAAAACAAGCCACACAACAATCAATAAATATGGCACAGCGGCTTGTCAATGCAAAACTCTTCCTAGATCAGAAACGAAAAATGGCGGGCAAAGAAAGATTCCACTCAATAGAAGTATGGAGTACAACACATACAAAATACTAGGAATATAGATAAGAAAGGTTTACATCGAAACAGAAGGCAAGCGGGCAACAATACAAGGAGAAATGCTCTCCAGGGAATGCAAGTATTAAAACCTTGCCACTTACCCCAACATACAAACAGATTCATATAATGCATGCATTCCTAGATGGAATTGCAATCAGATAGAAAAATCGGAATGGCAATGTCGCTCCCTCAACCCGTGATCATTGTCCCAAAAAAATCGTGACCATGACCAACTCAAGGCCTGGACAACAGTGGATGCCAATGAACTTTGAACAAGTTTGTTCTTTTGGCATTCAAATTGAGAGCATAAGGATCCGACATCCTCGGGTATTTCTATCGAGATTAGTTATGAAATATAGCTCTACTGTGCCGCATCCCACGGGCAAGAAACCATCTACATAGGCATGAACTACCAAGTGGCACTTTCCATATGGGGAAAAAGAAGAAGAAGGATCAGTGTGAATGAACTCACCAACAATAACTCATCAATCTTCACCTGCCTGCAGCTGTGATCTTCTTCAATACAGCAGTTCTGGCCTGGACGACGAAATCACGACACCTCTGCACCTGCTTCTCCAGACCTTCAATGCACTCCACGAACTCATCCATCCTCCTTGCAATGTCCTCCACCCCGACCTTCACCGCCTCATCACCCCGTGACGCGAACTCCGCGCTGCTTAGCAGAACCTCAATTTTGCCCTGCAACTGAGTGACAAGCGCCCCAATGCTCTGCAGTTCCTCTATAGTTACCTCCGCCCCCCGCTCCATCATTTCGACAATCTTCCTATCCTCCTCCAGCCTATCCACAACCCCCTTCCATCGCGAATTGAACCACTTCCCCATGGGTCCAACTGCCACGGTCCCCGCACTGGCCAGCGCGGTCACCAGCGGCGGAGCCGCCATCGCTGCAGTCACCACCGAGCATATAAGCACTGCGGAGAATGCCGACACGAAGATCACAGTGGATATGCGCCTCCATGCTCTCACATTCTTCAACTTCTTATCCAATTTCTGTTTCCTGGTCCTTAACTTCTCCAGCAGTGTACTCTGCTGTGCGCGCACGGAGTCGAACAGCTTGAAGAACTCCGGTGTGAAGGGATTGCCGGCTTCCCTGAACCTCCCGAGCTCCTCCAGGGCCTTCTCGTACCGCCCGGTGTTGCCGCCGTCGTTGCGGAAGCAATTGAGAGCGACGCGGAGGACGAGATGTTGATCGCGCGTGCTGCGGAGGCAGGAGTTGAGGCAGACGCAGAAGTCGAGGGTTTTGATGCTGTTTTCTATGTAGTCGAAGACGAAGCGGGTGAGTTCGGGGTCCACGCGGAGGTCCTCGGGGCACTTTAGGATCAGCTCCACAGCGTCGTGGTTGGTGTCGAGGAGGGCGGCGGCGACGGAGCGGAGGGAGCGGATGGAGACTGCGGCGGAGGCCGTGGCGTCGGACTGGACGGCGGCGGCGGCGGCAGCGTCGGACTGGACGGCGGCGATGGCGTCGCGCGTGCGCTCCTCGAGGGCGGATCCGAAGGACCGGAGGGCCGGATCGGACCTGCAGGCCTCGACGCAGGTCTGGAGCTCCGAGGCGTACTGAGACGATGAAGAAGGGTCGGAGTTCGCGCCACTGGAGCTGCCTTCGTTGCGGCGGCGGCCGCTGATGGCTCGAAATAAGAACGTGCTGGGGGCGGAACCCATGGTTCGATCTTGATGAGCACCGCAATGTTGGTCGGATCGAGTAAGAGGAGCTGAATTGGTTGGGGGAGAGTGGTCGAATGTGCTCGGAAGGATCTGATCGTTCGCGGGAAGAAGGGGGGGAGTTGTTGGGTGAGGATTAGAGGAAGAGAGTGTGGGAGTCTGGTCAACGGTGGTGATTGCCGCGTGGGCGTGGAGAACGAGTGGAAAATTTGGACTTGCGACATATGGGGATGGGAGCTTCAAACATCACATTTCTCTGTGTAATTAATTAATGGAAGATTTCAATAAACTAAACTGCTATTACTTCGATTTTAACGACAGAACCATGCATGGAATATTCCCTCGGATATAACTATTCTATATACCATGACGTTCACCCAAACACTCATATCGTGAAATTTCGTGTTAAGATGTCACGATAACTTCGTCTTTTTAAAACATCTTCAAGAAAATACAAATCCGGTGGAGCATGGAATGGAAGCAAGCGTTGATGAAGTCTGAGAGAGAATGCAGTGGCAGCTGAGAGCGATCCAAAGAAGGAAGGAGCGTGGAGGCTTCCGCGAGAGGGTTTCTATTCTCTGCAGTCGTTCCGTGCCCGGATCTCCAACTGTTCAATCTGTTCCCCATCGACGGTTTAGATGGACTCCCCTTGCCCATATCATCCAATCGTTGAATGGAAAACCAAATGTATGAATTGTCATATAATCTCTTGGAGATCGTTCTTCATACGTAGGTACTAGTGAACGTGTTATTGGCGTGGTATACGGAGAAGCTGATCGAGTTGGTATTTATATGATATAGGTATTACCATCTTTTTATCCATTCAAAATATGGATACAGATACGGAAACGGATATCATACGGATATCGAAAATTGAATATTGTATCCTTAAATACGGATACGGATTCGGATACGGATATTTAAGAAACAGATACGGATTATCATATAAATATTAAGTGTCTCCTCGAACTTTTAATTAGAAATTATATCTTTACGAACTTGTAATTGATGGATGACTATTCTTAAATTCAATAAACTTACAATGTTACATAATAAATAAGAAAATAAATTAAAATATTGAATGAAATAAATTTAAGAGCATATAATAATATTTTATGATGACGTATCTCTGTCTTCCTTTATTTGAAATGCTTCCAAAATATATGTAATACTGTAACATTGTAACCAACTAATAAGATAAAGGTGATATTGAATATTTCGTGAAATGAAATTAGATAAATTATAAAAGTTTATCACTTTTTTTGGCATTTCATGATAAGGTACAATTTCGTGTCAGAGCTATATTGAGGAATGCAAAATATTTGTGAAGCTGAAATATTACTGAAAATATGGATAATATGGATATCTGTATCTGTATCTGCGAAAAATATATACATATGTATCTGTATTCGTACCCGGAAAAAATTTTATAATGGTATTCGTATCCGAATCCGTATCTGCAAGAAAATTAAAACTAGTATCCGTATATGTATCTGTATCCGCTAAAATCCAAAAAAGCATATCCGTATCCGCTTAAAAAACAAATACGGTAGTGGACAGATATGGATATATCAACATCCGATTGCATCCCTAATTTTTGGACATGGATTGAAAACACATAATAAATGTACACTAACGTATGATACGTGTACTTACACTATCACTTATATAAGTCTGTCGCATTTAAATAATTACTATACTTATAATACGCGTTACCAAAGTATGTACGATGTATGGATGATATGATATAATGTAGTTTACGTGTGATACCGGAATAAAGGTGCCGTACGTCTACGAAGGGTATAACGTGAAGGACGTTGTACATGATATAATGTAGTTTAGTGTAGTATATTGGAAGGAAATTGTATACATATAATATTCGAAATGTTATCATAGTATATAACACGGATATATTTTTTAGATAAACATATATAACACGGATATGATAACAAAGACCTAGACGTTATGTAACAGCATGATATTCGGTGATCAGCAGAAACATATCAAATGTCACGTCAGATCCGAGTGTTACTCTTAAACGTCAGTAATATTACAAATAACAGTCAGGAACCATCTAATATTTTATTTATCCATAAAAAGATACATCTATAATACAAAATCAATATCCTTTATTCCAATGGATACAATGATATCCTTCCTTCAAACCTTGTAACAAGTTTCGAGCTGCCTCTAAATTTGTCCTTACATTGGCATGCAATAAAAACACAAGAATATAGGTATGAGCTTAGTGCTCGGTATGTGTCGAGATGAGGTCAAACCGGCTAGCGAAAAATCAAGTCTTCATTAGACTACCTTAAACACTTCATTTATAATATAAATAATCTTAACATGAGGACTTAATATTTACCCTATTTTTCAATTATGAATAATATTTGTCTGCATTGTCCATGAGTACAATTAGCAACATTTGCAATTTATTATAAAGAAGAAGTTCATGATTTTCCCTAATTATTCCCATGCAGATGTATCATGTGAGTTACCTAAAAATACCAAATCTCATATGCGTAAAGGTGTAACATCCATATACCTATCATTAGCAATATTCACAATATCGCTAACTTAATGTATGAAAAAGTAATTCACAATCGTAATATAACTTACTCATAATTATTATCATACATAAGGTATGCACACCATATAACACGTCATATTTCGTGTATACACTCACATATTCATTTTATTTACACATGTGCACATAATTAATTTTCATTTTTCATCCTTACCATTTTGCATAAATTATTTGACATGTCCCATACAATATCATCATATGGATGCTTAATGAACTTAATTATGCATACAAATGGTATTCTTTTTGTATTTGTACATTGCATACCTCACTTTCATATATGCTCATAATGTACATCAGGTATTTGTACATTGCAGCTTCAGCATCAGCCAGTACTTCAGTCGTTGCCAGTACATCAGGTAGTGCTACTGCCTTTACCACTTGCCATGATCTCTCAGACTGGATTATGGATTCTGGATCCACCCATCACCTCTGCTATGACAGAAATAGACTTGAGTCCTACATGGACATTCTTCCTGGACGCTCAGTACTCATATATGACGGCACTCATTCCCCTATACAGGGGGAGATCTCCTTATCACCCTCCATGCATTTACATAATGTTTTACATGCTCTTGAGTTTTCCATGAATTTATTATTGATTAGTCAAATTACGAAAGATTTGCACTGTCGCGCTATATTTGACCCATCATCTCTCATTTTTCAGGACATACTCACGGGCAGAGTGATTGGTTGTAGCTCTGAGCAAAATGGTCTCTATCGTCTAGTCCGGAATTCATATGCCGGCATCTCCTTCCATTCAACCAGATCATTTTCTCCGTACACATGGCATCTTCGATTTGGTCACCTTCCTCTTCAGAATATGTGTCATCTGTTACCCCAGATTTCTCCGAATTCATTGTTTCGTTGTGAAGCTTGTCAGTTTGGGAAGTATCATCGTTCTAGCTTCCCTCGTCGTCAGAGTCGGAGAAGTAGCTCCCCGTTTGAGTTATTTCATATTGATATTTGAGGTCCGAGTCGTGTACCTGATCATCAGGGGCACGGGTTCTACCTAGTTGTAGTTGATGATTTTCTCGTGTATCTTGGGTTTTCCTTCTAAAGAATAAATCTGAAACAGGGGATGTATTAAAAATCTTATCAGTGAAGTGCAGAATGTTTTTTCTTCTACTGTTAAATATGTGCGAACGGATAATGCATTGGAATTCTGCACTCGTTCTCTATCACATTTTCTTTCCTCCAAAGGCATTATTCACCAAACCACATGCGCTTACACATCCCAACAGAAATGGCGTGGCAGAAAGAAAACATCGTCATCTTCTTGATATCGCTCGAACCTTGCTTATCCGGAGTTGTGCGTCCATAACCTTTTTGGGGGATGTTGTCCTTACAGCCTACTATCTAGTCAATCGCATGCCTTCTTCAGTCCTTGGGGAGAAAATTCCTATTTCCATTATCTTTCCTGATAAGGAATTATTTTCTCTTACTCCTCGTGTCTTCAGTACGGTTGCATTTGTTAGCCGCCTGTCACCTGGACTTGACAAACTCTCTCCTAGAGTTGTCAAGTGTGTCTTCGTCGGTTACTCTCGGACTCGGAAGGGTTATCGTTGTTATGAACCTATTAACAATAAGTATTAAGTGAGTGTTGACGTTACATTTTTTGAGCCCGTTATGTACTTCTTCCCGGTAGGTGACAGGTTGGCTTCTTCTATATCTCATGATGATGATGTCTATGTTCCTCCACCTCCTAGTCTGAGTCCACCTGCATCCAACCCAGTTCATGTGGTCACACCACCACCACCACAACAACAACAACAACAACCTATTCCACCGTTGCCTAAGTTCTATACACGTCGGTCAGGTCCTGCTCAGATCACACGTCAAGCATCCATCACGCCTCAGGTATGTTCAAATGTTATTACTAATGATGGGTTAGATAATGTGCCTGTGCATGAATCTTCGTTACAGGAGGAGTATACACCATTGAGTACAGTAGACGGTGACCTTGATGTTCCTATTGCTCTTCGGAAGCAGAAGTGAACTTGTGCGTCTTATCCCTTTGCGTCCCAGGTTTCTTTCCACCGTCTCACAGGTGATTTTCAGAAGTTCGATGTTGCCCTGTCTTCCACGGAGATACCACGGACCTATCAAGAGACTATGAAGATTGATTGCTGGAGATTGGCTATGGAGGAAGAAATGCGTGCTTTACAGTCCCGTGGCACATGGAGCCTGGTTCCTACTCCATATGGCGCTTCTATTGTTAGTTGCAAATGGGTGTTCATAGTTAAATACCATGCCGATGGCGGTCTTGATCGGTACAAGGCAAGACTCATTGCAAGGGATTTCACACAAACCTATGGCATAGACTATTTGGATACATTCTCACCAGTGGCTCGACACTCGACACTTCGCATATTTCTATCAGTTGTTGTGGTACGTGACTGGCCCATTTTTCAACTTGATGTTAAGAATGCATTCTTGTATGGAGATCTACAGGAGGAAGTCTACATGCAGCAGCCACCGGGGTTTACTGCTGAGGGGGAGACTCATATGGTATATAGACTTCACAAGGCGATATATGGCGTTAAACAGAGTCCAAGGGCGTGGTACCAGAAGGTTTCTCACCTAATTGAAGGACATGGATTCAAAAGATCAATTGTGGATCACTCATTATTCATTCAGAAGACCTCCGGAGTACAGTTGTTGTCATGGTATATGTTGATGATATTCTGATTACAGGAGATGACGTTCAGGAAATAGAGATGACAAAAGCATTCTTGGGCCGTCAGTTTGTCACAAAGGATCTTGGTACCCTAAGATATTTTTTGGGGTTGGAATTTGCAATAAATGCACAAGGTCTGGTATTGACCTAAAGGAAATACATTACAGACTTTCTGGTTGAAACAAGAATGGTTGGTTGTAGACCATCGAGCACTCCTATGGACCTAAGCATGAAACTATATGACAATGATACTGAAGAGGTGGACAAAAGAAGATACAGATAAATGGTAGGTAAGCTTCTTTATATCACTATAACTCGACCTGATATTGCTTTTGCAGTAAGCCAGGTGTGTCAATTCTGGAGCAGTCTAGACATGTTCATATGGAAGCCCTATACATGATACTGAGATACCTAAAGTCTTCTCCAGGCTCGGGGTTGCTATTTGGAAAGAACACAGATTTATCCATTTCAGCTTGTGCAGATGCAGATTATGTAGGGTGTCCGAAGGATCGTAAGTCTACCTCAAGCCCTGTCGTTTTTATAGGGAGCTCTCTGGTTTCTTGGAAAAGCAAGAAACAAACTGTTGTGGTAAGGTCTAGTGCTGAATCCGAATATAGGGCCATGGCATAAGCAAGCACGGAGATGATGTGGGTTCGAGCTGTATTAGAAGACCTACATGTAAATGTTCCTTTACCCATGTGGCTCCAGTGTGACAATCAAGCAGCGTTGTTCATTGCCAACAATCCAGCATTTCGCGAAAGAACAAAGCATATCGAAGTAGACTGCCACTACACTAGAGATATGATCCAAAAGGGCTTGATTTCTACTTCACATGTTAGTTCAGAGGATCAGACTGCTGATATTTACCAAGCCATTGCTCAGAGGACCTTTTTAGAGATGTTCTTCCGAGATGAGCATGATTGACATCTACGCTCCATCTTGATGGGGAGTGTAGAGGTTTATGTTATGTTATGATGTACCGTTTCTCATTTTCTATTTTGTTCGTGGACCTTTATGTAATTTACCCTTGGGTTCTCTCTATATAAAAGAGCCTAGGATTATATGGAATAACCGTGAACTTATTCGCTCTGACTCTTATTAAGGGTCTTAGAAAATGTGAATTCTAACCTTTTCAATTTGTTATAGGAGACGATCACATAAACTAGAAGTCCATTCAATACCAAAAAAGCTTAATATCGTCACATTGGCTAAGGTACTTAAAACAAATGAAAAACAACATGTACATTAGATTTTTTAAGTGGAAAAACTTATATCACTCAACATATATTAATTACATGTCCTGTTTTATGTTGTGTTTTATTTCGAGCTAGCATACGTGACCATGCTTAGGGGTGAAAATGGATCGAATATGCTTATTTTCATATCCATATTCGCTTCATCTCCATCGAATACGAATGCAGATACATATATGATTCATATATATATTCAGGAAATCATATCCTTAAAAATATGGATACGAATTCGAATCAGATTACGGATCGAATAAAAAGCGGACCAAAATGCGGATCGAATAAAGAGTCAATCTAAATATGAATCTAATAAAGAGTGAATACAAATATGAATCCAATAAACATAAAATCCCAATACAGATAGAATAAAGGTCACATAACAATACGAATTAAAATTTTTATCAAAGTTCATGATGATTTTAAAAAATGACAATGAAATATAAATAGGCTACACCATAATAAAAGGGAATGTCGATGTGACATGCATTCTTTACCGGAAGGATAAAAAGGAATAATGTTTTGTAATTTTTGTGTGTTCACATCCCCCAAAGAAGAAGGTTTATTAATATCATTAATATGTTTTATTATATAATATGTAATACTAATATAATAACACAGGCTATTGCTTATATTATAGGGTAAATTACAATTTGGTCTCATCTATGGGCTTGATCCCGGAATGGGTCCTGATCTTTAAATTGTAACGATTTGGATCTCAGGGCCATTAATGTAAGGAGTTTTGGGGGCTAACGACGAGTATGTCCTTATTTAAAAGTTGAAACCTAACCCCCATTCCCTCCCAACAAGGGCTTATTCGTCATGAACCTCAAATTTTTCATTTCTTAAATAGTCACAGAACCCGAATCGTTACAATTGAAAGATCGGGACCCATTATGGGATTGAACCCATAGATGAGGACCCAAATTGTGATTTACCCTATATTATATTTAGTGATATATAAAACAATATTAAATGTTGTATTCGAATATTCAGATCCGAATCCTGATATTCAAGGTAATACCATATATGTATTTAGAAAAAAATTATAACCTATATCCATATTCGATCTGTATTCGAGTATGAATATATGTATCTGGTAATTTTTCGAATACAGTAAGTGGATATTAAGCTATACCCTTATATGTTTTCATCCCTAGCCCGGCTTGAACAAAACTCCTCCCAGGCTCGACTCAAAATATCATATGGGCTTACATTTCAGCCCAAGCCTGCCTATTTCAATCTTGAGCTGGGGCTGTGGTCGGATTAGGAGGGTAAAACTTTGATTTATCGTCCATGTTATCTCGATCTACCTTATTTATTCATTCCTTATTCTTCGTCCAAACAACACGAGATGTGATGATCTCAAGACCACTGCACACCTCTTCTCCATCTCATGTAGCTCTCGAGTCTGGGCATCAATTACTTGACATTCTGAGAGGAATCTTCTCAGGATGAGAATTTTAAGATAATGTCAAATTTAGCAAGCAAAGAAAAAGATAGACAGAAATCGCAGAACCGATAGTGCACAATTCACACGTGTAACTCAACACATACCGCCATGATCTGCAAAAAAATATATATACCATTGTGTGCATTGTTTCTATCGTGATTGACATCATTGTCGATCTCTACCATTACATCACACGCTCAGCGTCTCCTCCTCCTGAGGAGTAAGGAGCAGAATATAAGGCAGGAGGCGACGGACCTGACGGCGGAGCTGGCGGCGTCGAAGGCGCGGAGCATCCTCCTCTCCTGGAGGTCCCAAAGGTTGGAGATGCACGCGCACAAGCCCTCCGCCGCAGCCGCCGGCACTCCCATCTCTTCTCTTTGGAGCGGCGACTGCGAAAGGGGTGTGGAACGTCGAGTGGAGAAGGTGTTGTTAGGCGGTTTCACTTTGTTTCGGTTGGGTTGGGAGCATTGAATGAGAGGTTTCGGTCGTGGGTGCGAATGAGCTGTTACCGTGCGAGAGTGGAAGGAAGATGTGGGCCCCAAGTGGGTGTTTCGGGAATGGGTGAATGCTTAAATACGAGCTTCGAAGATTGATGGGAAATTGGAATGCTCGCTCGTCCATTTTAAAACCGAGATAATATGATGGCTTTTATTTTTGGTTAATTATAAAAAAAGAAACTCTAAGCGTCCGTTTGGTTGCAGGGTTGGGCAGGGTTGAGTTGGCTCAACTCGAGGTACCTTTCCTTCCAATCCTCCTAATCCTCCTCACAATTTACTATTTACAGGAGTACTCCAACCCAACCCAATCCAACCATGTCCTTAGTAACTTAGATTTTGCTAATGATTCGGTTGCATATTTATTTTGTACCTTGATTAACTTTTCAGGTAGAAGCTCGGAGAAGCTCTTTGATGAAAAGTGTAGAAAAACTATCAATCTGACTCAGCCTAAAAGTAATTATAAAGACTCGGCTTGAAGGTTCAAGGATCAGAATTAGATTGATGAAAGAATCAAAGAAAGACACAATTCCAAAAGCTCAAGTCTTGAAGACTTCAGATGCTTATAGTTTTTGCATATTCTTTATTAGCAAGCAAACTTAAGCTAGAATGATCATTAATTTCAAAAATTATTTTTTGTATTTATGAGCGACCACCTTGACATCCGTGATCGATCACCCTTGATCGACCATATTGTTTCTCATGATCGATCAACCCTAATCGACCATACTATTGACTATGATCGATCACTTTTCAAATTTCAAACCAACAGTCAAATATGATCGATCACTTTTATGACATAAAAATGTTGAACTATCAATTTTGTGGTTTAACAACCTTATAAAATGATCACGGAAGCTCACAAAGGTATGCATTTGAAGCAAAAAAAATGATCAAACTCTTATTTATTATATTTGAAATATGAGGCTTTTAATTAAGAATCGAAATATAGTTGGGACTCTTTTGTTATTTACCCTTTAATTACTAAGGAAGCTTTATGTCAATATGACATAAGAATGGATAAGGGATATAGAAATTTATCGTCCCCCTCCTTTTATTGATTCGTGGATAGAAATTAAAGAGATAAGGATAGATAAGAGGTATTTATTTTCTATTCTTCATTTCGTTGGAGAAGAAGAGATAAAAGTTAGCTAAGTTACTTAAAATTGTTAGGGGACTATTGATTGCAGGGTTACCTCTACCTTGGTTAGGTTGTCCCTTAAAATCCATATTTTTAACCCATTAGTAAGACCCACTCACTTTCCATCAATATATATATATATAGAGAGAGAGAGAGAGATAGATATATATATATAGAGAGAGAGAGAGAGGGGATAGGGAGTATGCACCCAGGTGCATGTAGTTCTACATGCACCCGGGCCTATAACTCCTAATTTTTTTTACTTTTTCGAAAAATATCGTCATGTATATTCATCTATATATCCCTCATGTATGTCATTCCAATTTCGTCAGAAATAGAGACCCCTACGTCCTCCATCCATAACAGGTCGATTACAGCAATTCTAAGACCGTTAAAATAATGTGTTCTAGATGGAGAATGTAGGGGTCTCTATTTCTGATGAAATTGGAATGACATATAGGAGGGATATATAGATGAATATACATGGTGGTATTTTTCGGAAAAGTAAAAAAATTTGGTAGTTATAGACCCGGGTGCATGTAGAATTACATGCACTTGGGTGCATACTCCCTATCCTCGTATATATATATATAGGGGTTGATGGGACTTTCCCCTAGGGATAGCCAACATGGCTGCCCCCACTCCATTTTTCGCAAATTTTTTATTTTTTTGAAAAAATATCACCATGTATATTCATCCCTATATCCCTTCTATATGTCATTCGAATTTCGTCAGAAACAAAGACTCCTACGGCCTCCATCCAGACATGGTAGATTTAAAAAATCCTGCGACCGTTAAAAAATGACGTCTAGATAGAGGCCGTAGGAGTCTCTGTTTCTGAAATTCGAATGACATATAAGAGGGATATAGGGATGAATATACATAGTGATATTTTTTCAAAAAAATAAAAAAAATTGCGAAAAATGGGGTGGGGGCAACCATGTTGGCTCCCCTAGGGGGCATCCTCATTTTTCCCATATATATATATATATATAGGGAGCACTTGAATTGAGGTGGCACCTTTCCTTGATCAAAGAAAGGTTTCATCTTAGGCCGTGGGATGAAGATTGTACGAAGGAGATTGAAACCACTATGTGATATTCATGACAATTAACATTCCTAAAAAGAGGGATTGTTAAATTAATGCTAAATAAAATATTACACGTCACTAATCATTCTATATTTAGCAAATAAGCATGGTTAAGAACACAGCATTTCGGCAAAATCTCGGTTGATTAAAAGCAACTTATTTTGAGATAATCTGTTATGATATTACACAATATTGTGCTATTTTACATCATTATGTCATATTTTACATCTAATAATCTACCGCTTATACGGAAAAAATGCTAAGGACGTATACAAATTTTAAACATATTAAGTAAAAAAAATTACATTCGGTTGCGTAATAAAATACTAAATTGAAAAAGACATTGCAAACTCTCGTATACGCATATACATAATTAGAAATTTATACATAAGGAAATATAACATTGAATTACGTTTTATATCTATAATTTACACGATCCAGACGACAAATACATTTTATAAAATATTTTACAATGTCATTATGATAAATGTAGAATATTTTTTACAAACTTTTAAAAAAGCTTACCAACACTTTTCATAATTTACGTATGAATTGTATATTTTACAAAAGGCTACACTATTATGTTAATGTATATGTCAATTAATATATGAACGTAACGTTTAGGAATGTATATTTATTTTCTTAGAATCTTGATCACCTATACTTACAATTGTATGTTAATATATTACAAATGTAAAATTTATTTTACAAAATTTGAGTGTATTTTACCGAGTTCTTTTACATTTTGCATTAAGTAATTGCCAATGTTGCATCTATTTTACATTATCAGTCTATAGTTTACAAAAGCATGTTATATTTTTACATCTTCATCTTATATTCTACAATTTGATTTTCCGCTTGGTTTTATGTTCCCGATACTACAAATAAAATGTGAAGATATACATGGTACAAGCTGACAATGATGCTCTCATGGTGAAATTTAAATTATATAACATATTAAAAATTTTATCTTTGAAATTTTTGATGCTTTCAATATAGGACATAAGCACTGATAACTAAACAATGTATGAAATCCTGAATTACGGATTTGAAAAACTAAATTAGTGATTTTATATACAACAGGAAAATTTCGCTTTAGAATGAGATTGCAGATGATATGAATAATTTTTTGCGATAAACGCATGTCTGATTCAAAGAATCAAACGCTAAACGCAAAAATAAATCTTTTACATTATAATTGTGCATAAAGATTGATGAAAACATATACTGCAATTTTAAACAAAGGAAAAAAAGATGAAGAACAAACATATTGAGTATATGAAGATAAAATACTGACCTGTTTAGACTTGGAGAAGATAAAAGCAGAAATGATTCTCAAAAGCAAAAGCTATCTACCAATGGTTGAAGAGCAAAGGGAAAAGGGGAAATGAAGTTTTCGATGATTAATTAATTAACAAATTAATGATTACTCATTGATTAAGATAAACCAATTTGAAATTTAAAAATTCAAATTCTTTCTATTTTTAGTCAATACCAAAAGCGAGCTCCCTTTTAATTTAAAAAAATACAAAATTGCCAATAATTCAAATAAAGAGTTATTTGAGTAAATTGAATCGAATTTAAGGAAATTAACATATGAAGTATATTCATAAAATAAATTTACAAGAAAACCTAATTTGAAATTAATCAAAAAAAAACCTACCGCATAAGGGCGACGACGGCAAGGCGGGCGATCTTCTAGCTATTCGATCCAGGAGAGAGCTTCCACTCGAGAAATCACTATCTTGTGAGAAAAGAGTGACATCAGGCGACGATGGAGGAGATGCAATCCAACCTGGTTGAACCAACGATGGAACGGGATAAAGACTCAGATCAATACAGTGGGCGTGCGAATATGGAACTCCAGATCCATCGGCCAAAGCAGCAAATCAAAAGTAAGTATATTTTCATTATTATAGGACTATTTTAAAAATTTTAGACAAATTTTATCACTGGTAACTGATATGAACAGAAGGACAACAAGTACAATTTATCAAAACAAAGGAATCCGATGTTGATAATGATGCTCTTAAGCTTACTGATGATTTTGGAAGTATGAGTACTTAATTTTTCTTACATATAAATTGGGTTTTTTATTTGTAAGAACAAAATCACCGATTATTTCAAACACAATATATTTTTTCTCTTCTTTAGGCAAAGGTTATGTACAACATAGGTGCTACATTGAACATTTTGTTCAGTTCATTGATAACCATAGACCCACGTCCAAACAACAAGCACTACTGTCAAAGACAGCTTTTGGGAGAATAATTAACATTAGCCATGTTGACATACAAAGAAAAAATCTTCAATGGTTGGTTGAGCAATACCAAGGAGGAAGAAATTTCAGATTTGGGAACAAGGTAGTGAGTTTCAGTGATGAAGAAGTTGGGGCAATTTTGGGCCTGCCAAGCTCCGGATTTTCAATAACAGTGAGAGGAAGACACCTTCAATGGAAATCTTTTATATCTCACAAAATGTTTGCAGAAGGAATGATTTTCAATAGAAGGAAGTTGAATAACATACTCGAGGACTACTACAATAGAGATGATGACAACTCTGTCTCTATTTATGTTACATGCTTGATACTTTTGATGTTTGCGACATTCTTTTTCCCAGACAGTTTATATTCTTTTCCGAAAGATTTGCTACACTACGTAGAATCACTTGAAGATACAAGATACTTTAACTGGTCTGGGGCTGTAGCAAGGATGATACTATTCAACATGGATAATGTTGTGAGTAGAGTACATAAGAGAAGAGCAGGTTCATCAAGGGTAACTCTTGGTTACCTTACAGGATGTGTTGCCTGCTTATATGTGAGTATTTTAAAAATATATTTTATTAAATGATAAGAAAAATTATTAATAACACCAATGTATCAGGTATGGATGATGGAGTACTGCTGCAAGGATCTTGTGGTCAGTAGAGATCTTAGGCCACGAATAAGGAAGTGGGCTGGACCAATCAAAGGAGTTTCAAGAGCATTGGTTTTAATAAGTTGTGAACAAGTAAGCTTTTTTGAGATGATTAATAAAATACTGAATGACTCGTAATTTAATTTTTTTTCAATAATAAATTATCTTGTTTATATAGATATTGCCTGCTTTACAACTTCAAAAAAATGAAATTGTAAAGATAGGATCAGACGAGTATGTCTTTTCTTTTGAGAAGTTTACAATGGATGGTTTTGCGGTTAGAAGACCTGAAATTTTGATCGTAAAGCCAATCCCAGTACCAGATGATGCTTTAAAAAGGAAAGGAAAGCAACAGCTGGGAGAAATGATTGTCCAAAAAAATAATGATCGGGTTTCCAGTGCAGAAATTGAAAAAAAAAGAAACAAAAAACATGTATGTGTGATGCGTTTTCGATTGAGATAGAGGAGGTGAAAAAGAAGATCAAAGAAATAAGTGAAACATATAAAATAAAAGTTGAAGAACATATCAGAATAAATTCAGAATTGATGAAGGAGAATTTTAGGTTGACAACTGTGATTACGGAGCTGAATGAAAAAATAAAAATGGTTCCTGATCATGATATGAATGATCTTGGTCATAAAACATTAGATTCAGAAGAAACTTTGGAGAATATATCTGGAAATAAAATTGAAGGTGACATTGATGACAATGACCAAGGGATGGATGCAACAACACGAAATGTATCTGATGTCAATGCAGGAGATTTGGAACCTAGTGACCCAGTTATCGGAGAAAGACATCAGAAATTAATTATTGAAATCTGTGATGAAGATCCACTGTATCAATCTGAAGATACAACAAAAAAGATTAATCTCTCAAGAGTGACATGCCTTCATTCGATCTGAACATTGGTGACCATTCAAAATCAGAAAATGAGAACACACAGCCTATTACCAAAAGAAGAAAGAGGGAAAAAATTACTGTGCAACAGAGCTCAATAATAAAAAGATTGAAACAAAGAAGAGAGGAAAAAAAATTTGTACAAGAAGCAGAGAATCAAGGGAAAGAGAAAATTGGAAGACAAGAGAGTGACACATGCAGTGTGGTAAGCCACTGAAATATAAAACAAATCCTTTTATGTCAATGAATACACAACTATGTATATTATAATTATGATATCAACTGTTTCTAACCTTGACTATAATTGATTAAATAATAATCAGTATCTCTGCGATCTAGTAACCGATTTTATTGGTTACGAAAAAGTGTCCGAACAGACAAAGAAAACGATCCAAGAATTTCTTCGCGATCCTGCCGACAAGTAAGTAATTTACCACAGATTTCATCTTTTATATGTAGAAATCATTAACTTTATATATATAATCTTAATTAAATAAAATTCAACAGATTAAACGCCACATACTTCACTCCGGGAAATCGGAGTTGTAAAGGAAGGGATATTCACAACTTCTTGTACGAAAGAATGATTGAGGATACGGTACGTATGTTTATAATATCTACCATTTATATTTGTTTATGACCGAAATGTTTTTTATATTGTAGATAATCGACATGTTTATGTATGTGTTGCAACATAAATACTGCACAACTAATGATCTTGTCCCATTTGTATTCACACCCATATTTCAAATAGTGAGATTATGATTACTGATGTAATTAATCTCAAATGTCTTTATTCATCATAATTTAGTATTATTACTTGTATTTTTTCAGCAATATTTTGTGAACCTAGTGGTCAATGCTACGGAAAGTGAATTTGATAAGCTTGAAGAGCTATACAAAGATGGATTATTCATGCCAGAGTTGGATAAAATCTTAACTGTTATCCACACAAGAAACCATTGGCACCTTCTTGTTACCGATTTTAAAGCAAGAAAGGTCCTTTCATACAATTGTATGAAAGGAACAAAATTCCATAAGAAGGATGTATTGAAATGGGTATGAGATAATTAAAGTTTACATTTTATTAAACTTCTTTTTTGACTGTTAATAACATTCTTTTTTATTTACATGTCAGCATGGATGGATTTCTGAGTACTTCATGGACAGCATGCCAGATGACTGCCTTGCAGGTTGGGAGATCATTTACGTGCAAGATTGCCCGCAGCAACCTCCACATAGTCTGGATTGTGGGATTTACGTGATGAAGATGATGGAGTACTTATGTGAAGGAAGGGCGTTGGACTTCACATACGATGATATCGACAGATTCAGATCTGAAATAGCTTCATTATTGTTGACGTGTGGTCACATAGAGAACTCGGCGACACAATGATAAAGCTAAATGACATATTAGGGTTTTTTATTTTAAGTCAGAACTATGTACTCTTTAATTTTCTTAAATTGTGTAGGTTTCCACAATTTCTTCTTTATAACTTCTTTAGAAACAAATATTTCATTTAAATCTAGGGAGTAACCTATGTTTGCATTGACTATATGTTACATGTTGTATTTTTTTTTCCAAAACCTGTTTTTCAGCCGAGGAACCTGCCTTTAATTTCATCAACCATGATAGTACAAGCGGAGCCCTTCATGGGGGATTACATATAAGATTCATCTAGAACAGGAGATGATACAAAAAAGTAACTACAATACAATTTGTTGTTAAGTCAGAATCTGGTCTTTACAGACACAGCACAGAGTACATTTGCTTAGCCATATTCTTCCCAGTAATTGGGTCTTCCTTCTGCTTGTATTTGCCTCCTTCACAATGACTTTCACGTATCCAATGGATACATGCACTTCCTTAGTTCATCGCCAAGGAGTCATCCGGCTTTAACTACCCAATAATATCAGCTGTCCTTTTTCTTTTAGTGCCTCTTTCCAGTGCCCTATTCCTTTCTTGCAAATCAGTAATGCAGTTATGAATTGGATATCCCATCCAATTAACATTTATGACCCAAATTAGAGTATAATGCCTATTGATCACTCTTCCATCAGTATCAAGGAAATTTTTTTGTAGGGATAATAAGGCATTAAAAACTTCCATCAGAATCAATTTTGCATCTTCCAGCTTCCATTCTAACAGATCCCTCTCAGAGTTATTGTGGAAAAAAGATTCAATATTTTTCTGGCTTGGAATATCTTTGAAAGAGAAATAGTAGTTCTCATAAATTTTTGATTTATACAAATCAGGTGAACCCTTTTCTTCCGTAATCGGAGCATAAATTGACTCCCTTAGAAGCGAGCACTTTAATAAGTCAACAAAATCTGGCGTTGAACAGTGCTGAATATAGTCATTACTGCATCTGGAGTCAAAATCAACCAAAAGTTTCCAATAGAACTGGTAGATAGAAATAGCAGTCATGAGACCATCACCCGCATGGTATAGTTCATACCAGTATTCCATTAAGTCCAAGTAAGCATTTCCAACATCAATATATAAATCCCAAATTGATTTGACTCGGTTGATTAATAGAGAAATAGTTCTGTTCATCAGATTAAAGAACTGAAATTTAATAGGCGGAATAATTACATCTATGTCGAAATTGTACTTCTAAAAGTCAAGCATGGCTTCCATCATTAAGACTATACTTTTTCCCAGAATAAAATGAGCATTCAAAAAATTTCTTTGACTAATAAGACTCATTCTGTATTTGGCTGCCAATAATTTGAAGGGATAGACATTATCAAAGAATCTGGACTCTGCTATCCCAAGCCTTTTATATAAGAACATGAACTCATTCTCTTCGTTCTCCAACTCATTCATAAGCACATCAAGGAACGAATCTGAAGACTCGAAAAGGAAAAATAAAGCTTCAGATTTAAGAACCTGGTGTTGAAATACTACTCCTTCCAATTGCCGCCCGAAAACAATGGAAGTCGCCATTCCTTTGATATGTAGGTTGACAACAATAGCATATCTCGCTTTATATATATTAAAGAAATGCCAAAGGTCACTTTTTGTCTCGAGAAAGGGCCAAAAAATTACTATCTACTGCCGAAAACCCTGCTCCAATATCCGAAGTACTATCGTCATCATTATTTCCACTTTCTCATAACCATTCAACCGTCAGTATAACCGACGTCTGAAATTTGAAAGGACGTGTCACTCTTCGTAAAATATGATAACACTTTGTAAAATAATAACGTGGTATGTAAAATATTGAATATATTTGTAAAACATGTGTGATACATTGCAACGCTCGATATATAAAAGACTTCCTTGTAAGATTAGAGTTTTCCAATGATAGAAAAACTTCTTCTACTTTAAAGATTAACATCACAGTGAGGGGTTCACGATGATTGCTAATCATTAAAATTTACGTAAAGTATTTCAATTGGTAATTTGTATGGAAACAATTAAGTTAATAATGAAACTTTCAGCCAATAATCTAGTCGTAAAATAATGAAACTTTCAGAAACTTGCAACCTTTTATCAAAGAACCCTTCATCTAATTCAATCTTTCAATCAAACAAATAATTGTAAAATATTGTTACGTTTTGTACAGTATGATTAAGTTTTGTAAAATAATAACACGGTATGTAAATTAATGAAAAATTAGAGTTCTCTAATAATATAAAAACTTCCTATATTAAATAATAACATCACGATGATGGGTGCACGCTGATTACTAATTGTTTGTTAATCTTTATTAATGATTTATGGCCAACTTTATAATCAACTGGCTTACTCAATTTTATGATACTAACAAGGGATACATCTGAAATACTCAATGTTATGATAATACCAAAGGATACATCTGATCTGATAAAACATAAATATATAAATTCAATGATATGATAATACCAAGGGATACATATGATCTGATAGAACATAAATATATAAATTCAATGATATGATATTAGCAAGGGATACATCTGATCTGATAACACATTGTTTGAATTCTACAAAAAAATGATCGAAAAACAGGAATCATCAAACATACATATAAATAGATAATCTAAGTCTAATAAGCAACCAAACTTCAAAGGTCATTTGCATCCATGAATCTTTCAGAATATTTGAAACCTGCAGACACAGACAGAATAAAAAGGAAATTAAAAAGCAATATTAATATGGTTTATATTAGCTGTATAAAATGTGGCAACGAATTATCAAAATTATATTCTTACTTTATTAAAATTTGATCAAATCACTTTAATTTCATTCATTCTCAACTGCACAATAAAACACGAAGATTAGTGGAAAAAAATACATATCAATAAAAAACGAATGATAAATATTTATCATGACTGGCAGATTTGTTATAAGGACAATTCCTGGAATCGTGACCAACATTGTATTTGAGGCAAGATTTGCATTGACGGCCTCTGTTTTTTCTCATTTCAGTTTCCGATCTTATACGATTGCCAACGTCCTTAGGTCTACCACCACGACCACTTCCTTTTGTTCTAGCAACGTTAGGTTCTATAACAGCTGGTTCCGTAATCCTATCTGGAACATTTGTATTGTTCACTGTTGTAGAACTCGACGAAGGTTTGTTACTTATTATGCGATCAATGCTGCTACATAAATCACTTAATCTTTCTTTGGCAAATAAGAATATATCCTCATCATGTTCAACAGAAGCTGAAATAATATGAGAACACAATTGATTTAGCTGACACGACCTTTCTTGGTGTGCAACTGACACATAAATAGGATAATTTCCTGATTTTTTAATGGATCTTGTCCACCTTTTCATTATATATTCCTCATTCAAACGCTCCATGTTCTGTATCTTCAATACTGCAAGTATGTGCTTACATGGATATCCAAAGAATTGCATATTCTTGCATTCACAAACAAGAACGTCGCTTTCCGCTGACGATGACACACATAATTCTTCATCAGACTTCCCAATATATGACACAAAATACTGACAGTAATTCAGGGAGTTCATATTCGTTCGAACATTAAGTTCCTTCACTTCGTTCAATTCATATCGAAATTTATAAAATATGAACTTGGTGTATATACGAACCATCTGTACCTCCATCTTCCATTTGAAGTTTGATTTTGGAGTGTAAACATCACCCATGTTATCCAGGTCATTCTCTCTTTCCCTGCGTCGTTGAATTGCACTTTGGAATCTACAGACAAATTCTAGCAAGGAGTTCTGTTTAGTGATGTGATGCTGCAAAAATGCATTTATACTTTCACTCCTCTGTGTACTACGCTGACCAGCCCAAAAAAATCCTTAAGATATAAACTAATCCATTTATATCTTATACTATACTTCTCGTTCAACCAGACATTAGATGAAAGATCATACTGATCAATTATCTTGCACCAACCCTGCTCAAATGCACTTATAATTATACTTTTCCATACAACTATGGAAAACGCATATAGAACATCGTTTATATCTTTAATCTTTCCAAGCTTACTTTTAAGCTTGGCCATTATATGCCAGGTACAGAATTTATGAACAGTATGTGGTAAGCATATCCTAACAGATGCACAGATTGCCGGATCTTCATCTGTGATTATAGATACTGGATGTTTCATCATTACTTCTAGAAATCTCTCAAATAACCACGAGAATGACTCGGTTGTCTCCCTGCTCATGAACGAATTCCCAAAGAAGATTGTGTAACCGTAATGGTTAACACCACAAAAAGATCCAAATACCAGGTTGTATTCATTGGTCCTATATGTTGTGTCAAAAGATATTGTATCTCCGAATAATTTGTAATCCTCAATGGAGGCACTATCAATCCATATACACTGAGTAAGCCTGTTATCATCATCGGTTGTATACGCATAGTAAAATTCAGAGGTTTTGGCCTTACAACTTTCAAAATGTTCAATTAGAAGGTGCACATCCATCCCAATACGTTGTTTCTTCTCCTTTCTGTTCAAGTTATAAATATCTCGAACAATGCTACCAACTTGACCACTGGACATGTTTATGAAAGCTGACTGCTTGGATACAGGTATATTTACATCATTCATTGACTTCACAAGCATCTTAGTGGCTTTTGAAAAACGTCTATTTGGTCTGAGGTATCTGCGTTTAGATGGAGAAACAAGATTGTGATTGTGATTAGGTTCAAAATTCGATACAACCCAATCATTGAGATAATGCCTATATGATACAGACATGAAAGCTTTGCACCCAGTCCTTGATATGCCAACACGGCGCTCCTCCTTATAAAATATACATTCATCACTCTCATCACTTCTTGCATTGTCCACTGACATTGATTTATCTGTATTTTTAGAAAACCCCTCTTTCCAGCAAACAAATGATTTAAATATAACTTTGCGCTCCTTGGAAATCTTATCTTTACCAACTTTAGAGCTTGCTTTCCTAACATTGAATCCAATCTCAGTTGCGTATGCCTTATAAAAGTTATATGCATCTTGAATAAATAGAAATATTTGGCCTATATGCGGTGTGATAGCATTGACGGAGTCACTGATAGAGCAGTTATCTGAAATTTATTACAAATGTAATTGCAATAATTAGTTATTTTTAGTTTAAATTATTACCTGTACTTGTAAAATAATGACAAAAAGTATAAAATGATGCACGTATATGTGATTTAACTGGTATAATGGACTGGAATCGTCACCAATTGGACGATATCACATATGATCATATGATGTAAAATGATGTTCAAGATTGTAAATTGTAGGTTATTAATATAAAATACTGACAGATAATATAACATGATACACGTATATGTAATTTAACTGATATAATGGACTGGAATCGTCACCATCTGGACGATATAACATATGATCGTATGATGTAAAATGATGTTCAGGATTGTAAATTGTAGCCCATTAATGTAAAATACTTCAGTAATTTGCGATTTTTTATTTACAACAACATATAAATGAACAAAGGTTGCAAAGTTTTAAACCTGGGTGTAGTTCAGCATACCTGTTTGATGTAAATTATCATCAGTTCGTGCCCCGAGTGCATTAAGTTCACCCTCTCCGTCAGATAACTAGAAATACAAAATATAATAATGTCACGTAACAAAATATAATAAATTATCATCAGATCGTCTTTCAACGAAAATTAAAATATTTCTGGAGATTTGCATACATAACATTATTACATGGAAATGAAAAACGTACATTACCTGGGCATTATCTCTGTAAAATTGAGGATCTGATGTTTCGCCGATTTCCATTGAGTTTCACGGAGATATGACTCGAAATTCTGAATACTACTTCAACGAAATGTTAATGAAAATAACATATTTTAGGAAAAAAGGGCATTCCATTCGAACCTAACCAATCCGCTAGAAAATAGGAAACATTGATTTCCACCATATCAGTCATCAATAATCGCACTTGATAATTTTCTATAAATAAAACATCGTTAATAGAGTGTTAGTGGTATCGACTCTCGAAAGGCAGTTTTTACTATGACCGTCGATGGTAATCGGACGGATAAGTTTAAGTGTCGCACAGTGATTGAAATGAAGCGCCACCTCAATTCAAGTTTTCCCTATATATATATATGGGTGGTTAAATGAGGCTACACCCTGGGTGTAGCCAATTGGCTACTCCCACCCTCATTTTCCCCCATTTTTAATTTTTTTTTGGAAAATAAAAAATATGTATATTCATCACTATATGCCTCTAACATTCTATTAAAATTTCGTCAGAAACAGAGACTCCTATGCCCTCCATCTGAAGGGGGTCATTTTCAGCAATTCTGAGACCGTTAAAATTTGACAGTCTTGATGGAGGGGATAGAAGTATCGAATTAAGTCGAAATTTGAATGACATGATGGTGACATATTGTGATCTAAATTCCAATAGGTTTCATTTAAGAAAAATAAAAAAATATAGGGAAAAAGAGGTGGGAGCATGTAAGTTAGCTACACCCAGGGAGCATACTCCTTTTTCCCTATATATATATATAGAAAATATTTCAAATGAGGTGCACCTTTCCTGGATGCATGGAAAGCCACGTCAATTTAAGCATTTATTCTATTTATTTTACACATTCTAACTCCATAAATTTAATATTAAATATTAATATAATATGTATATCATGAAAAATTTATGAAAATATTACTATATTTGACATTAAAATATTACTATATTAATAAAATATGGATGATATATTTTACATAACTGTATAATCGTCAGTATTTTACAATATGTAGTTTAAATTTACAAAATTGTTACGTAATTTATAAATTTGGTAGTGGCTTTCTGAATTTCAGTAAAGACCCACCTCATTAGAAGGGCCCCCTATATATATATATATATATATATATATATATATAGGGTGCACTTGAATTGAGGTGGCACCTTTCCTTGACTATGGATAGGTGCCATCTTAAGTCGTCGGATGATGCGTGTGCGAATGAGATTGAAATCAGTAGGTGGTTTTCGTGCCAACTAACATTCCTATTATGGTGCTGGATTAAATTATTGCTAATTTGGTAAATTACACGTCATTGATCATTCTATATTTAAGTATATATCGAGTGACGTACAGAATTTTTCAGAAATATCGGATGAAATAAATGTCCATATTTTGAAATAACCGTTAACAATTTACAAATGCTTAAGATATTTTACAATTCTGTGTTATAAATTACAAACGCGTAACCACTAATATTCGCAAAAATGTCCAAATCTGACGAAGATTTGTATTTTTTGTGTAGATGTGTTTCCTAAAATATAAGGTGCTTTTATTATATACTTTTGTAATTATATTTTTTGTAAATTTCGTAATCTTTTTTCTAATCCGCATTATTTATTTTGAAACTTTTTGTAGTCTTATTTGAGAACATTCTGTTAGAGCAATGTTTGTAAACTGTGATACTTTTTTTTAAAATCTGTTTCTCTTTTGTAAAATTCATATTATGTTCGTAAAATAGATTGCTTATTATTAATATATAAATTATTTTATATGTCCATCCAATATGTTTCCCAACGTCGTGGGTCCATCAAAATTCGTCAGCCATTGTGAACTTTGTGCATATTTTGTAAAATCCACGCTCACATTGTAAAATTTTTATGCTGATCTGCAAAATATATAAAGATTGTAATGGAAAAAATAAAGATTTGCAGTAGCGAGACGATTCTTCCTCTCTTCTTTTTCCTCTTCTACACCCACTCTCTTTCTCATCGATTCATCTTCTTCCGATCACAGAATCACCAAACAAATCACACTTTCACGGATAAATCACACGTTGCGAACGCAACGGTGATTTTTCTTGAATTTTTTGGCGAACTTTCATCAACCGATTAATCATTTATTCGCGCACCCTAAACAAATGCATGCAAAACAGGGGATTTTGTGAAATCCCCTGTTCTGCCCTCTCCCACATCTCTCTCTCTTCTTCTTTCTCCACCTTAGCACCCGACCACCTCTCGCCGTAGCCGCGCCGCCTCCTCTGCCTCGACGACTTGGTCGTGTGTCGGCCTACCTCTCGCCGTCGCCACGCCACCTCCTTGCCTTTAATCGCGCACCACCAAGTCGCAACCACCAGCAACTTGGCCGCACCGAACTCATCATTTAAAACTTGAAATTAAAAGGTATCAAAATATATAAAGATTGTAATGAAAAAAAATAAAGATTTCCAGTAGCGAGACGATTCTTCCTCTCTTCTTTTTCCTCTTCTACACCCACTCTCTCTCTCTCCTCGATTCATCTTCTTCCGATCACAGAATCACCAAACAAATCACACTTTCACGGATAAATCACACGTTGCGAACGTAACGGTGATTTTTTTTGAATTTTTTGACGAACTTTAATCAACCGATTAATCACTTATTCGCGCACCCTAAACAAATGCATGCAAAAAAGGGGATTTTGTGAAATCCCCTGTTCTGCCTCCCCCACGTCTCTCTCTCCCTCTCTCTTCTTCTTTCTCCACCTTAGCACCCGACCACCTCTCGCCGTAGCTGCGCCTCCTCCTCTGCCTCGACGACTTGGTCGTGTGTCGGCCTACCTCTCGCCGTCGTCACGTCACCTCCTTGGCTTCAGTCGCGCACCACCAAGTCGCAGCCACCAGCAGCTTGGCCGCACCGACCTCTACCTCGTCTCCTTCGGCTGCACCATAGCCTGCGCGTGGGGCTCTCGATCGTGAGCGCCAATATTTTTAGTATGGTCGTTTTAGTAATTAATTGAATACGCTATTATATAGCATGAAATCCGGGATTCAAATTGAAAGAGAGAGACATGTTACTAAATTTAGCATATAAACTCCGATTAGATAAGTGGTTTTGGGAGAGAATTAGTGGTTTTGATGAGGGACGTTGATCATTATCGGACGGCTAAACATAGGTGTCGCATCATCTTTGTAGAAAGGTGCCACCTCAATTCAAGTTTTCCCTCTATATATATATATATAGGGTAAAATGGGGCTGCCCCCAGGGGGTAGCTAACTTAGCCACCCCCGCCCTATTTTCTTCATGTTTTTAATTTTTTTTTTGAAAATTTCTTCCATGAATATTCATCACTATATCCCTATATTGTGTCATTAAAATTTCGTGTGAAACAGAGACTCCTACGGCCTCCATCCAGACAGTCATTTTTTTAACGGTAACAGGATTTTTTAAATCGACCCCGTTTGGATGGAGGTCGTAGGAGTCTCTGTTTCGCATGAAATTTGAATGACATGATATAGGAATTTAATAATGAATTTACACGGTTTTAGATTTCAAAAAAATAAAAATTTTGTGAAAAAGAGACGGGGGGAGTTAAGTTAGCTCCCCCTAGGGGGCACACACATTTTACCCATATGTATGTATGTATGTATGTATATATATATATATATATATATATATATGAGGAGTGATCCTATGAGAGCAAAAAATTGTGAGAGCATAAGAGAGATGATTCTGAACCACATGATTCTGTTTTCTCTCTCCTAGTCTTCTCTCTCCTAGGTGAATGATGTGGTCTAGAATCATCCTTCTCATACTCCACAACTTTTTGCTCTCATAGGATCACTCATATATATATATATATATATGAGTTCAATGTGGCTGCCCGCAAGGGGCAGCCAACATGGCTGCCCCCGGCCTTATTTTGATATTTTTTATTTTTTTTCAAAAAATGTCGTCATGTATATTCATCCATATATCCCTCCTATATGTCATTCGAATTTCGTCAGAAACAGAGACTCCTATGGCCTCCATCCAGACAGTCATTTTTTAACGGTAACAGGATTTTTTAAATCGACACCATCTCGATGGAGGCCGTAGGAGTCTCTGTTTCTGATGAAATTCGAATTACATGTAGGAGGGATATATGGATGAATATACATGATGATATTTTTCAAAAAAATAAAAAAATTTGACGAAAATAGCGCGGGGGCAACCATCTTGATGGCTGCCCGCAAGCGGCAGCCCCATTTTATCATATATATATATATATAGGTTTGGGGATCCTAAACCCAGGTGTAGGTAACTTTCCTACACCCACCCTTTTTCTCTTTTTTTTTATTTTTTAAAATGGATCTTCGAGGGGTTTACTTATAATTTTAAGTAGAATGTGTGTTTCAAATTTTGCGTAAAATAGACATTCCTAACATGTCCATCAGACAGGGTCGATTTCAGAAAATCTGAGACCGTTAAATTTGTCTATCTTGATGGATAAGTTAGAAGTCTCAAAATAAGTTGAAATTTGAATGGCACGACGCTGACAAATAGTGATCTAAATTCCCTAAGGATCTATTTCAAAAAAAATAAAAAATTGAGAGAAAGGGGTGGGTGTTAGAAAGTTACCTACACCTGGTTTTAGGATCCCTTTTCCCATATATACATTATACCATCATATCATCTAAAAATCATAAAATACTCAAATTCTATTCACTATTACAAATTTCAATACAATTATATCACAATAATTACCCCACTTTTTCAAATTTAATACAATCATATCATAATAACTACCAACTTTTTCAAATTTCAATACAATTACGTCACACAAACCTTCCAAACTCTAAACTCATCAACCAAACACCAAAACACAAAAACGGGTTATCCTCACCTATATTTATAATTTTGTTACTACGATGAATGTAGTTGCCCTTGATGTTCTAATTAATTTAGTGTTTTTATCACTTGTGTCCCTCCGAGATATCGCAATATCAGTTATGCCCCTATCTTTTTGGTAATATCAGTTGCGCCCCTCACTTCTTTCTCCGTCATCAATTGTGTCCTTTCGTCAGATTGACCGTCAAAAAATTAAAATAATCACGGTTTATTCAAACCATGGTGTGGTTAAGAAGGGTATTATGATCAAAATAAAATTAGGGGTGGAGGAGGAGCTTGGGGCGAACCGCGACGAAAGGAGGGGGAGGCCCAGGGGGAGGGGGAGCAGGGGGCGGCGCGGGGCAGGGGCGGGGGCGACGGGCTGGGAGGAGGTGCGGGGAGCTCGGGGCGGAGCTGGGCGGTGCGGGGCAGGGGCGGGGGCGGCAGGCTAGGAGGAGGTGCGGGGAGCTCGGGGCGAAGCTGGGCAGCGTCGGGCAGGGGCGGGTGCGGAGAGGGAGGAGGAGGAGGTTGGAGGAGGAGGAAGAGGATGGGGGAAGAGGAGGAAGAAGAAGAGGATGAGGAAGAGGGTGTAAAATGACCATATAATCCTTTTTGTAAAATTAATTCCGTTTATGTTCTCAAAGTTAACGTCCATTTGCACCGTGAATGGACGGTCATTAATCCGATGGGCACAAGTGATAAAATAGCAAGAAGTGAGGGGCGCAACTGATATTACAAAAAAAAGATAGGGGCATAGCTGATATTGCGATATCTCGAAGGGGCACAAGTGATAAAAACCCATTAATTTAATGTGGAATGAAGTATTGGTTAGCCTAAGTATTGTAGTGCTCTTCCTTTTAATTCCATTTACTTTCTTTCCCTATACTTTTATTACGGTAGTTTGACCATTAAAGCATCTAATGCACCAATAAAGAAGACAAAATTTCAATGATAATAAAACATCTAATGCACCAATAAAAAAGATAGGGGCATAACATCGAATTGTTTGCACATGCATTTATGATGCATTTATGAGGTGGAATTTACCATGCATCCTAAAGTCCATACAAGTGCTGGGATGTGCCCTGAGTTCGAGAAATAAAATGATAATAAAAAACATAACCCATAAAATGTCCAGGTAACCCAACAAACTTTTATGGCCGATTAGGTGAAAGGTTGACGCACAAGGTTTTAAAATTCGAACCCAACATCAAACGGGAAAGATATTGGTTTTGGATTTTCATATTTGAACGAATGAGACTGACAAATCGAATTGGTGATGAGGATAGTTGTTCATAAAAATTAAATTTGATCCGTTATGTTGTTGGTTTGGTTCGTATGATCCATCTAGGATAAATCTTGTTACAACAACATTTCACACAAACAAATATGAATAATGTTACATCATTTATTTAAAGGAATTTCACTTGTGTTTCTTCCCTATTTTTTACAATCACATGTGTACCCGTGTATTTGGACATAACTTATAGTAGTGGCCTTTTTATTGATACACTTGTACTTCTATATTATATCAATATAAGGATAATATTGTGATTTTTTTAAGAATATGGAGGGTATAAATGTTATTAGAAAAATTTAGATATTTTGTCAAAATCATATAAATGCATATATGTGATGCATAAAATCAACTATTTTAAAACTATTCAGATTTTAATTAACGACATGTGCTGTTGATTTACTGCTTTTATCAGTGCATGACTACGACAAATTCTTTACGTGAAGGCATTGTTTATTGATGTCGTAAGGAGACACTTTCATGCACAATGTGAGAGGAAAGACGTAATGCTCGTAAGGTACAAAGGGAGAAGCAATATGTGGTTATTGACACACATAGAAGAAGAGGAGATAAAAAAGTACCATGCCTATGTTATAATGGATATAGATTGTGAATATTTTTTAAAAGTTTACATTTTATTAAGATTTTTTTTATCGATTTTGCCCGCTCAGATATTGCAATATCAATTATGCCCCTCCCCTTTTAGAATATCAGTTGTGTGCTTAACTTCTTTCTATGTTATCACTTATGCCCCTTATGTCAGATTGATCGTCAAAGAACTAAAATAACCATGATTTATTCAAATAATTATGTGGTTAAATGTGTATTATGGCTAGAACAAAATCTCCCCCTCATCCCCCCTAACCCATCTCGTGTTGAGGGGCTATCAACCCATCTTGTGTTATATTAATACAAAGCAGAGATATATGGTGCGTTTGGTACGCGAGTTAGGACGGGTTAAACTGGTAGAGTGTAACCCGTTTTTTTATTTTGGTGTTTGGACAGATGGTTAAACTAGAGGTGAGTTAGAAGGGAGTTTGTTGTGATATGATTGTATTGAAGTTTGAAAAAGTGAGTAGTTATTGTGATTTGATTGTATTGAAGTTTAGAAAAGTGAGTAGAAATGGAATAGTTTATAATTTTTATATGATATGATGGTATAATATATTATTTTTTTGATGGAATTGATGACGGAGATTTGTTTTATTTAATTTTTAAAAAAGAAATAAAGTGGACCCTACATGGAAAGAGGAGGAGTGGGATAAGGGAGGTAAACTCCTACCCCTCTTGTGAGGGATGAGGTGATTTTTCGGGGTGAGAGGTTCCATTTAGTGAAGCATTGTAATTCCGATAATTAAACTCGCGAATATATTTGTTGGAGACCTTTTTTACGTTTTTTGAATGTGTAGTTTGAGGATGTTTTAAATTTACTTCAGAAAGAAAGGTCAAAAAGCACAAAACCCCCGATTTGTGACTGGAGTTGCACTCCCTCTCCCCTTTCGCGGTCTTTCGCCTGCGCAGCCCGGTTCCCCCAACTGCTCGCGACGGTGGAGTTGGAGGTGGTGAACCCTACAAGATGGGAAGCAGCTCTGATGGAGATCGGCCATGGCAGTCCTATCACACCGTCTACACCAACGCCAAAGCAGGTGATAACTAAGTAGCGTCAGACGCGCTTTTTCCCCACCACCACAGCGTTTTTCTTCCTCCCGTTTGAATGCAGTATCTCACCTCCAGGCACGTTCTTCTCGATTTTCCTTAAGATCTAAAGCAGGGATAGTTATGTTGTGGCCTGACCCACCCCAAACGGTGATTGTAGCTATTTAATGTTGAAAGTGGCGTGGAGGGGGGAAACTGATCGAATTGGGATAGTCAAGAAAACAAGATCTGTAACAATTTACCCATTAGGATCGAAATGTTCATATTATAAGTCGACCTTGACAACGACTTATAAATGGTTCGATATTTACTAAAATGAGAAAATCGACCAAATATAACCATGTTGCAGTGGAAGCAATCTATGAATTTCTGGTGCTCTAACAATCTCGATCCACCTTCATGGATTATAGATGTGGTGGAGATTGCGTTGCTTGTGTTGGAGCTCCGCTAGCAAAACGCTTTTTTTGAAACTTCTTGCATTGGTGTTCGGGTGAATGGATGGACATATCGTGAAATATCTTGCTGTAAGATTGAGATGGTTTTCCGTGGCAGATGTTCGGGTTACAAAGGACTATGATTTTCAAAAGGTATCAAAGAGGGTGAAATTTATGAATATTGCATCGAATCACCTTACTTCATTAACATCAACCAAAGGTTAATTCCGGTGCAATTTGAGCGGGAAAGGAGGAAATGCATGGAAAGGAAATGGAATGGGCAAAGTGACAAAGATATAAGAGATTTTGTCCAGGGTATATGCAAAGATAAGTACATGAACATGGGAAAATCTATAAGGCTGGGTGTTTGTGTGTGTTTGGTTGGGAGGGGGTAACAGGGTATTTCTTCTGCAGCCAAAGAAAGAAGGGACATCGGTTTTGTTATTCCATCAACCGTGATATGCATAGCTTATCAATTATAATCCTAATTATATATTGGGCAAGAACTTATAACCGATACCACATATACTTGCATACTTCTGACATGAGTTTCATATTTTCTGATCACCGGATCACTGAGAAAATGCGACAGAAGACAACGATATGATACGGAAATCGATTTTGCATGCATTGGAATGGGTAATCCAGACAACGGATTGACGTGAAAATGACACACATGCGAAGTACAATGGATGTGGGACCCATCAATAAGGAGGAAACTAAAATCTGTACCTTTGGGGGTCATTCCTTGGATTTCTCCTCCACCTCAAAATTGAAGAGTTCGAGCTGTTTCACGTGAAACACATGTGAGCACGACGTGAAACTCGTCGGCTCTTCGAAATAGTGTATTCAGATCACTGATCGACCGTAGGAAAAGTTAGTGGTAGTGGAGTGGAGCTCCGGCGAGCTCTCCATTGGAACTTCGACAACGAGCTCAAATGGAATAGGCCTAAGTGGCTCAACCACTTAGCTATTGATAGGCTCAGGTTTACAGCTTAAAAATCGTAAATGATTTTATTTCGTACTTAACTTTCACACATGTTAAGTGACTCTTCTTAAGTCTCACCTCTTGTAGTATGTTTTATAGTTGTTAATATATTTATGTGGTGGACACTTCCATGTATTCTTGTAAGACCCTTCATTTTATCTTTTTTTTGCCCGCCTATTTCAATACCAGCATGACTTTTTCCCCTTTTTTGGATCTTGTCTTCGGGTTTGATTTTATCCTTATTGTTTCCACTCTTTCTCCCTTTTTCTTTGCCATTTGATGTCATGAAATTGACCTTACTCTGAACATCAACATGGAATATAGACATGAACTATAGGATTTTGCTTCCTGTGTTTTTCAATGACTATTGCTACTATCAAATGATCCATATAGCTTTTCCCCTTCCTATATTTTAGAGTCATATCGAAGTTTTCCCAAGACATGGGAACTAATTTATAATTGGCACAACTTGAAACTTTTCTGGAGGTTTCATTTCAGCATCTTCCAATCCAATGGAGCATGAGCATGGATTCATGTGCATGTTTAGAAATCGAGTTACCTTGGGCTATAGAAAACTTCAAAAACTCTATGATCGAATATTTCTCAGTATCGAGGTATTTGGTATTATACTTCTTATCGAGTTCTTCCCAAAATTCTTTCATAGTTCGTGTGGAATAATATGTGCCAAACAAAGTGTTGGACATAGCCAATAGAATGCAACCATAACATATACAACTGCGTTTCGTCCACACATATTGTGCCCTCTGGCTTTTGGGTGTAGGGTTTTCTTTTTTGCTCATGGGACGTTTGGTTTCAGGCTTAGAGATCAGTCCTATGGTGATTAATCATATTTTCATGCGTTGCTGTAAACACTTAGAATTTTGTCCATCGAATTTTTCAGGCATCCCTTTCGTATCCACCCTTGATTTGAATATTATATCCGACGCAAATTTAATTTCAGTTCTTAAAATTCTCTCCAAGATTGTTGGTAATGTAATTAATGAAAATGAAATTAACAGGTAATATTCATGATTCACATGATTTAGTTTAGTGCCATCATAGATTAAACACAATATAACCAACCATACATAAACCATATTCCAATTGTAGATATCTGTTCATGAACTGATCATACTTACAATAAACATATGTAAGATCTGAAAAGAGCAACATCACAACAACAACAAAGCCTTCTCCCACATTAAGTAGGGTCCGCTACATGAATTCTCTGCCTCTATTCAGATCCATGCTAAGTCATTCTCAAACTTAGATTCAAATAGTTATTATCCTTCCAACACTTCTTGAGCCTTACTCCTCCTCTCTTAGCTGACTCAACATCCCAAATCTCGCATCTTCCAACTGGTACATCAACCGACCTCCTTTACAAATGGTCAAACCACCTTTAGTGGGTCTCTTTCATCATATCCTTTATCGGAGCTATACCAGCTTCCCTTATGATCACATCATTTCAAATCTGATCTTTTTGTATATGACCACACATCCACTATAGCATTTCCATTTCTGCCACTATCATTCTCTGCACTTGTTTATGACTCACAGGCCAATATTCAGATCCTTGGAGCATAAGGTGTCTCATGATTGCTTTGCAATACTTTCCTTTGATCTTCAAAGGATTTTCTTATTACAAAGAACATCAGAGGCTTCTCTCCACTTTAGCCAACTTGTATTTATTATATGAATATCATTTCCATCGATTTCCCCTTCGTGTTACAAAATAGATCCCAAATATCTAAAAAAATCTTTCTTCTAAATGTTATCTTCTCAATCTTCGCCTCAATTCTCTCACTACTGCTTCCATCAATTGCACACTCAATATATTTAGTCTTAGCCCTACTTATACTAAATCATATAGTCTCTAAGGCATGTCTCCAAACCTCAACCTTCTCATTGACTCCATCTTTAGTCTTATCAATCAACACAATATCATCAACAAACAACATATACCAAGTATATCATCATGAATGTGACTAGTCTATTCGTCCATAATCAAAGTAAAAAGGAATGAAATCAAAGTTGAACGTTGATGCATGTCGGCGTTGATGTCATAATAATTGATCTTTCCAGAATAGATCCTTACATAAGATGAAGCCCCATCACACACATACATATATATCCTTTATAAGGTTAATGTACATGACATGTACTTATCTCTTATCCAAACTCTCCATAAAGATCTCTCATGGAACTGTGTCATAAGCCTTCTCCAATTAAATAAAATCATACGGATGTTATTCATTTTACTATATAAATCTCAGTTGTTCTCCTCAACAAGTGGATAACTTCAATAGTTGAGTGAGCTGACATGAATTCGAAATGGTTTTATGTTACTTTGGAAACTTGCCTTAGTCTTCTTTTAATCACACGTTCCCAATTTTTTGGTATGACTCATTAGTTTGATACCTATGTAATTTAAACAATTTTGAGTGTCTCCAAAGCACCTATTATAAAATTGTCCAACTATTTGTTTGATGCCTTTGTAAAGATCCAAAAAGAGCAATGCAATAAATAATTTTCGACAAACAATGAACAAGAGAAATTAGTTTAGAGATCTCTGAAGTGCCCATTATTAAACTATCCTTGGAGAGGATTACTCCCCTACGATATCGTTGCATAAGGTCTAGCGATCCACTCCCAGGATTTGATGGTAACACGATCGTTGCCGAAGCACTTCGATGGGGCTTCCCTAGAAAGCACCTTAAATAAAACGCAAACCGTAAGAAGAAGGATTTTCACGGGTGGAGAGAACACTCAAGAGCAGAGATTGTGTGTGGAACAGAAAGATAGTGTCAAGGAAGGAATAATGGTGGTGCGAATCATTGACCTGTAAGCGTTCACTAAGGAAGGCGTTTCCTCAGATTCCCAACGTTTGGATTCCCAATGTTTGAAATGGCTAGAATTCAAAATGTCTAAGTTTAATCGAATTTCCAATGTTTGAATTACAAATTAATTGATAAGATTAATTTATCCTCGTTTAATGAAACCCGCAACAAAAGTACCAAGATCCCAATTAACTTTCTCGAGTCCAAGTCGGAGACGGTGCCGGATTTGGAGCCAAAGCAGAGCGAGTGTGCGCTTGTGGTCCTCCAGCCCTCTTCTCTATTTTTGTATTAAACTTTTACTCCCTCATGTTACAAGTAGGGGATTCTCAATCGACCAAGTAATTAACTCCCAATTGAAGTCAATTATTTTTCAAAGATTCAAAGTACACCAAGCTCCTTGACAGGGTTGAGAGGGCAAAGCTCCTTGCTTTTTTTTGTGGGCCATATGGTTTGGTAGAAATCATTTGAGGGCAAAGCTCCTGTGAGGAGGAAGTACCCTTGTGAATAGTAACCAGGGTTGGGCCAACCCAGCCCAACCCAACCCAGTCCAACCCAGCAACCAAACAGGCCCTATTGGGTAGCATTTTTATGTCGGGAACATTCTCACACATGCGCACTTTATTTGTAAATCCTGGATCACATCTTTGTAATTTGAATTTTGTTTGGCAATGGAGATCATGGGAGAGGCTTGCAGTGCTCACCCTCAACTTTATCTCAAAAGTAATTTTGTGATCTATACTTAGAATTATCTCCAAATTTGCAACTTTCTTCCGAACGGTGGTTTGAATTGAGTTTCTCATTCTGTCACATCTTTCTAAATGACATTCCACTGGTGCCAGTCTTGATGTTATCTTTTGAGGAAAAATGCGGATACTTTTGTATTATATTAGTCTTCCAAAAACGAGATGTTGAGAAACTCATGGATGCTATTATATGTTTTGAATTCTGTACTAAAATCTCCTTGTGGATTCTTTCTTTCATGTACTTGTTTATGGAACTATTTGGGTATTGATCATTTATAATGAGAGAATTGTGTATTTTGTCCCTTTTTCTCTTAGGAATGGATGGAGTGGACAAAGAAAAAGTCCAGAGGATAGTTTATGAAATGAGCAAGGGTTCAAAATATTTTGAGAATGAGCAACGGAAGGATGCCTATATAAAGCAGAAAATCAGCAGCTTGCATGCTCATTGTGCAAAGTTAACTGAAAAAGAGACTTCTCATTATCAAAAGGTAGGCAACCTTAAAACATTCGTCCTTTCATTTCTTAAAAAAGGATCATACCCTTGCATTGGACAATGTCAAATAACTCGTACAATATGTTTTGCATTGTGAATAATGTTTTTGTATTTAAATAGTTGGAGCATTCCACATGGGTTTTTAAAAACTTTTGTATATGATCCACAATTTATGTACTTTTTCTACACTAATTTAAAAATGTAAGACAATCCATCAAGTATTGTACTTTATAAGGCAGGCAAGATGATTTTACCCATGTTTATGAGTAGATCTAGACATACAGACGAGGTGCATGCATAAATGGTAGTCATTTCTATGAGCTTATTTTTTTGGCAAGGCCAACTACTAGAGGTGGGAATAATCGAAAATGAAGGAATAAACACCCAAGTTGTGAGGTAAATATATTGCCTTTGATAGTCTCCTCCTACATAATTGTTGATAATTTTGACACATGGGATAGGGAGATGATAGAGATGGAGAGGTCTTTGCGTCGGTATGGATGGAGGGGAATGGTGGTGGGTTTTTGGAGAAGACATGTTAGGAAGGGGGCTAGAGGAGCTTGCTGCAGAAGACACTATGGTGGGAGGGTTCCTGGAGGGTGCTTGATGTGGATTTTCTTGTAAATATGGGAGGTTTAAGATAGGAGGGGTGGCGAAGGTCTTTGGTGAGGTGCTTTACCAAGTAGGCAACCGATGTGGTCCTTCAATTGAAGTTGCATCTAGAGTCTTGCATGTTATAATGTACTAAGCCTTATCCCACTCTAAGTAGGGTCGGTTACATGGATTGTTGCTCAAATATGTGTTGAAATATTCGACTATTTTTTACGCTGGCCGTCGACTACCTAACGCAACCTCTGCAAGAGTGGGATTTGAACCCCGGTCTTTTGTGTGGTAGCTCCTCCTTATAAAAGAGGCGAGATGGTGAATAGAAATGGATGTAGGAATATGAGATTAAAACATATAATGAAAGGGTATGTAAAGGAAAAACAAAAGAAAATTAAATATTGATCGACCAACTTATCTCAATATTCTCCATCAAGTTGGAGAATAAATAGCATACATGCTTTCTTTGGGGTTGGATTGCCACTATTTTGTGGGCCATTTGGTTTTCCTGGAATGGTGAGATTTTTCTTGGTAAAAGATTCAATGTGGAAAATGTTTTGGATCACGCCATGACTTGTGTGACTATTGTTTTTGTAATGTCTACTTTAATATGTGAATATAAAAGATTTTGGTTAGACTGTCTTCTGGACGCATCACCATTTTTCCTTTAAGAAATAGTATACATGCTTAGCTTGGAAACACATCGATCAAATAAGGTTCGTTGTACAGGCTTGGTAAGGACATTTATGAGTTGATTGATGAATGACACATGTGGAGTTTGAAAAAGTTTTTTTCAGATTAGATCTTGAGTGTAATGATAATCAGTCTCCATATGTTTGGTCCACTCGTGAAAGATAGGGCTATCTGCAGTAAAAATGACAACCACACTTCGTTTCTTGTTATATTATGTAACATGATTATCTCCATTAAAGGTGAAGATTTATGTAGTAGTTTTTTTTTGTCATGTTATCACCAATACAATTTGTGTAAGAGTACCTTATTATCCGTAAAGAAGAGCCTACACCGAATAGGAGTTTTTTCTCAGGTGCACTCTTAAGATGTTTCAAAATGTACATCACAACATCAGATACACCCTCATGGGGTAACTCATAATTAGCTAACTTGTTTCATCGCAAAATATGTATTTGGTACGGTAATAGTAACATATAGGAGCTTGCGTTCCGGGGTCTACATTGTCTAGAATTAACATCTTCTGAGGTGCCCTCGGAGACATATAGAAGCAAATTTGGAACCGGACTCCCAGTATCAACAAGGCAACGCCATATTCTATTGCGGTAGAGTGAGCTCTCCAGGTTTGGGGGGGCACTTAAAGATAAAAGTTGCATAAGCTATCAAGATCCTTAATGAAAAAGTGTTTATTTACCATTTTTCACCATACAATGCTCGTGTATGACCGGAAGTCAGCAATATTATCATCATCACATTAAATCTACTATCAACATAAACAAATAGCATCATAATCCCAGTTATGGTGTGCACTACAAAAATAGAAGGTTCACCAGTGGATCTGAAAATTGGTATGTGTTCCACGACTTGAGATGACTTGTGTAACCAAGTTATAGGTTTCTATTCGAGTCCATAAGTAGCTTTGTGAAGGTCTCAAACATTGTGAGACCCCCTCCCCCCTTTCACATGAACTTCTGGATGAAGCGACATGGTTGAGCAACCAAAGAGTTCCAGAAGATTCCCGAATTCTTTGAGGCCTCAAACATTGTGAGGTCCCTCCACTTTTGATGAAGTGACAAGGTTAGATGATGTGCTCTTATTTTCTCAGTTACGGTACTGTTTGTTTTGACATTTAATGAGATGATGTAGTGTGTTCTGCAAGAATAGTTAGACTTGTTTTGGGAACTCCCATCCATACAAAAAGAGTGCATTGATGTTGCAGATGTCTCTAAGCTCTATAGGGTGCTTGTTTTGTGGAGTATGGAGTTTATTTTGGAGCATACATCCCCTTTTCTAAAAAAACATTGTCAGTAGATGATTGTAGTTGATTTTTGGTTGGTTGTGACTTCAGTCTGTAGACATATGTTGGTCGCATATAGAGATCGATTTTGGCTAGAATATGGAGAGGCCATATTCAGATTTCTTCACTGGCCTTGGCTAGTGGGGTAACTCCAACTGAATTTTACTTGTAGTTGACAGACAAGACACTCCAGTGGATCCGAGATCCGCCTAGTTTTAGTCTCTCATTGGATTGATGCAACCAAAACTGTGTATGTTGCTAATAAGAAGTTTACTTGGATGAGTTCCTCCTCTCATTAGATTTGACATAGATGTTTGGGTTCTTCAGAACTTATGCAAGCTTCCCAGTTAGTAGGTTCAAAGGGATCTTAAGAAGCAGATTCAATCGTATACCCATCTTATGGGACTCAGGGGAGGGGCTGTGAGATTGCGACTGCCATATTATTTTAAGTTCTAAGGATATTGGCTTGTGAAGCCAAATTTGGGAGTGGGTGGTTAGTCGTCAGGGGGCAGATGCGGCTGTAGGAACTACTACGGTTCGTCTTTCCAAGAAGCTTGTACATCTCAAAAAGGATATGAAGAGCTTTCATCTTAGTTTGGTTTGCAATGTTGTTAAAGTGCCAAGAGATGGAGCAGAGGTTGAAAAAAATGCTGGTTAAGACTTTGGGTTGCAGATACCTTAAGATATTGACTCTTGGATGAAACGACAAGCGATAATGGAATAGGAAGAAAAAAAGCAGAGGTGTTGCACATAACTAGGCTAGGAAATGTCCAGTAACTCAACATAGGTCCATCGAGCTTGGATATATTGGTGCTGATATATATTAAGAAAAATGGTTAGGGATGGGAGATTTGACCATCTAGACCACCCTTATGCAAGTTCTTGCATGATATGATGACTGATGAAAGAAGGCAAAACATTGCATGGTACACACATTTCTGGTGGTCCCTTGAGTGTGAGGGTGTTCCAACGCTTGAGCATATGAGTTCTTGACATTCTCGGAGGCAGAGATCTATAGGTACCGGATAAGGGAAGGAGACAGCATCACAATGTTCTTCTATTCCATTACTAGTGGGTAAAGGTGGAATTCCATTCCTGTTGGCTCCTCTTCTTTTCGTGTTGGTGGCCGACTGCCTTCCGCTCTTGTTTCAGCGTGCGGTGGGGGAGGCTTGGTGTGAGGGCTTCCGGCTGGAGGACATATCGGTACCTGTGTTGCAGTATGCGGACGACACACTGATCTTTCTCGGGGGGACGGAGGAACAGAACCACAATGCTGCTACTCTGGTGGATGTGTTCGGGTGCCTCTCGGGTTTGCATATCAACATGCTGAATTCGGTGGTGGTTCCGTTGGGGATGGATGACGAGGAAAGCGACAGGCTCGCTGGATGAACGGGATGCCCCCTGGGGCGATTGCCAATCTCCTATCTGGGGCTGCCTCTGGTTGACGGTAGGTTGAGGAGGTCAGTCTGGGACAGTGTTATTCGGAGATTGGAGGAGCGGTTGAATGACTGGTAGGCGACTACTTTGTCCAAGGGTGGGAAACTTACCCTGCTGAAGCATGTTCTATCTGCCATTCATGTTTTTTTCTTCTCGACGCGTTTGATGCTGGTTGGGGTTAGAAGGAAGGTGGAGGCTTTGATGAGGTTTTTCTTTTGGTCGGATGGGAGGCAGATGAAGAGGGGCATGCATCTGGTTGCATGGGAGGATCTTGCTAGGCCGGTTGCTGAGGGGGGCCTTGGGGTCCGGGACGTGGAGATGATGAACAAAGCTTTGCTTGTCAAGTGGGTGGTGCAGATTTGGGGGTCCTCCGACTCTCTGGTTTCCAGGCTTCTGAGGAGGATTTACGGGGTCACTGGGGAGTTGGTGGCTGGGAGGAGGTCTTTTGAGTTTTGGCTGTGGTTGGGGATCCATGACGTGCTTCCGGAGATCAGGTCTTTCCTGCGATCGAGGATGGGGAATGGACAACTCTTCGGGTGCGTTCTTTTAGCGGGTTACCCCCCACTTTGGGTGGGTAACCCCCAAAACCCCCACTTTTAACCCACTAATGGGGCCCACTCCCTTCTCATCAAAAAAATTATATATTATACCATCATATCATCTAAAAATCATAAAATACTCAACTTCTACTCACTATTCCAAACTTCAATACAATCACATCACAACAACCACCCACTTTTTCAAATTTCAATACAATCATATCATAATAACCACCAACTTTTTCAAATTCCAATACAATCACATCACACAAACCCTCCTAACCCTTAACCCACCAACTAAACACACAAACACAAAACCGGGTTATCCACCCCTGGATAACCCACGAACCAAACGCACCCTTCAGGTTTTGGCTGGATGACTGGATGGGGGAGGGGGTGTTGGGGAAACGCTTCCCAAGGTTGATGGCCTTAGCAGCTAACAGGGGGTGCGACTGGCGGAGGTGGAGGACTCGGGGGCTTGGGCCCCTTTGTTTCTTTCGGATCTGACGGATCAGTGACTGGATGATTTCTTGAGGCTGCAGTTGGAGGTTCCCTCTCCGGAGGAGATTTCTGGTGAGCTGGACCATTTTGAGTGGGCGGATGGGAGATTTTCTGTGAAGAACGCATATCGGAAGTTGTGTGGTGGGGGCATAAGGCGTGATGAAGACCTCTGTGTGGACATGAAGGTGATTTGGGCGACCAAGATTCCTCCGAGGGTTAAGGTGTTCCTTTGGTGTTTAAGGAGAAACCGTCTGTGTGATAAAATGAGGAGGGGAAGATTGTTTGGCGTGGCAGACATGTGCTGTGATAGATGCGAGGGGTCTCTGGAGGATACGGAGCACATCTTCTTCGGCTGCAGATCTTCGATGCAAGTTTGGGAATCATTGGGGTTGTCTTGGGTTCAGGCTTCCGGCTTGGAGCACTTCTGGAGATCTATTCGCTCAGTGGGGCTTGGGTCCACGGACGACGTCTCAAGGCTATTTGCAGTTCTTTGGGCTATCTGGGCTGGCAGGAATGATAGCATATTCAAGGGTCAGCGGTTTTACTATGAGAATGTGCCCGCGCACTATAATGCTTTGTACAATTTCTGGATATCCAATTGATGCACCTGTTTGTTATTAATGAAAGAGTTGGTGTGGTGACTCCCGCCTTGGGAGGGCTCCCCCTTTGTTTTTGGTGAAAAAAAGGTGGAATTGCATCTTGGAGATCAAGGTGAACATATCCTTGGTACAAGGGGAGGAGTATGTGGGTATGGTTGCCCATTTTTAAAAGCTTTGGTTGGTGGGGGCACTAACCTCAAGTGTTGGTCGGGATTGGTTGCCGATTAATTAGTTCGTCACAAAGGTGGAATTGTCTAAGGGCTTCATGGGGTCTGAAATGTGGAGGGCATTGCTGATTTGAACAAGAATGGGTCTGTGGGTCTTGACAGGTTCCTAGTCTTTTTGAGGAATTCTTCAAGGTGGTGCGGTTGGACATGATGATTGTGGCTATGGAGTTTGCCTCCAGAGCTTTGGATTTGATAAGATAAACAAGGTGGTCATTTTCCTTCTCCTTGGGAAGGTTGTTGAACAGTGCAACTGGGCGAGGAGGGATCCACCTGGTGGGATGGGAGGATATTTTACGCACAAAGGATTGGGGGGGACTGGGAGTTAAATCTTTGGAGCAGATGAATGAGGCACTTTTACTTAATAGGGTATGGGGCCCGGGAAATGATCTTGTGTACTTGGTGTTCCGCGATAAAGGGCGCTCCCCGCTCTCAGTTGCTTAACCGTACGACCATGACACCTTTCTGGAGGGGCGTGATGAAATCTTTCGTGAAGAATATAAATCTTTTCAGACCGGGTCTATGGGGGACGACTTTGCTTTTTAGGAGGACGATTGGTCGGGGGCGGGAGCTCTGTGCTCTCGCTTCCCTCGCTTATATGCCTTGGCAGATGATAAGCTGTGTTCGGTGGCGGATTGCTGGATGGAGGGGTCTTGGTGGCCTACTTTCTCCGCTAACTTCTCGGATCGGAGATTTGATGAATTCCTGGAGCTTCTTGATGCCGTGAGGAAGGTGGAGGCCCCTAGAGGGGGAAGAGATCATTGGTGCTGGAAGGAAGGGCGGTTCTCGGTTAAGGGGGCTTACGGTGCCATCTCCAGACCGCCGCCGGCGAGCTCAGAGGCTCTGAACAGGGATTGTGCTTCCATTTGGGCTCTTTGTCTTCCGGAACGGGTTGGGATCTCCATGTGTCTCCTAAGGCGAAAGAGGCTAATGACACGTGATCGGTGCGTCAGGCTCCTGGGGATCATTGCGGACAAATGCTTAATTTGTGACAGTGCAATTGAATCTGTGGATCACCTTTTTTCCCTTGCCTCGTGGTTTCCCAAATTTGGCAGGATGCAGATATTGAGTGGTGCCGCTTCGAGGAGTTCCATGCTTTCTGGAATTCGATCTATGCGAATTGGGCAAGACCAAGAAGTGAACGACTGTTCCCCATGGCTATTCTCTGGGCGATCTGGCGTGGAAGAAATGACTTGCTATTCTCGGGACAAAGGTTTTATAAAGAGAACGTGGGTATCTAAGCAAAAAAGGCTGTTAGAGGACTGGACACTGTAATGCATTTGTGTGTGCGTGTAGGGTGCTGTAACTTTTTATCTTTTGGAGTTGTTTCCTTTTTGGTTCTCTTTTGAATAAATTTTGATGGGGCGGGCACCACCGAGTGCTTCCCCCTACCTTGCAGACTTTCAAAAAAAAGGTTGTTGCAACCGAAGTAGGTGATTTCTAGCCTATCAAACTTTTCTATCTTGTTTACTTGTTCATGGCAAATGTTTAAATTTGGTGCTTTACAATCTCGTTGGTCCGTTGAAGATGACTTTAATTCCAGGCAGGTTGATGGCAAATACTATGGTTCTGGTCGTGGAGGTCATTGCTGATTAGAAAAAAAGAAAGGTTGCTTGCATACTATAAAAAGTCAACTTTCCGAAGGTGTACAATGTACTTAGATTCGAGGTTTCTTTGGAGTTCATTGCACAAGAGGGGCTTTCAGAATTTATGGATTTCCTGGATGAAGAAGTATGACTCCGCCTCTTTATCAATATTGGTCATTAATAGGAAGTGGGGTTCTTTCAACCGTAGGGTAGTGTCAGAAAATGCTGCCACCTGGCTCCCCTCTAGTTCGTTACGGTCGTGGATGCTCTTGCCACGATATTGAATATGATTTTTGGTGGTGGATGTTTTATTGGGTATTTAAATCATGGTTCTCCCACTTGGTGCTGCAACTTGTGGATGACATACTGCTTTTTGCCCAGGAATATGACAGGGAGGTTGACAATTTGTTAGCCTTGACTGAGATTATTGGATTTTTCTTTAGACTTCAGGCCGATAAAGCAAGTCGTCCTTTTTCACTTTTGGGCTTCAGAGGCAGAGGCAGGCATGCATTGAAGTGTGGGGCATGGCTCGAACTTTCGACGAAATTTGGCGAACTTTCCATTTCCCAAGTTGGCAAATTCGAATCCACAATGAAATTTCATCAGACTTCTTTGTATATTCATGATTTCGATCGAAAGGATGAAATATCGATGGCATGTCACCGATATTTTGATTTCCTCAAGTTACCAATATGCTAACGAAATCGACATTTAAGGCCTTGGTGTGGGGAGGCAGTGGGTTCTCCATTTTTTGCAATGTTGATTTTGTATGTGGGTCTTCCTTTGACGATGGATAGGCTCCGTGAAGAGGATTATTTGAGAATTCTGGAGCGATTGGAGAGGATACTGGTTGATTGGAAGGCTTGGTGCTCATCAAGTGGAGGTCGCTTGGTGCTTCTAAAGTCGGTATTGGCAACCATTCTTTTTTTTCTTCTACTTATTATAGTATAGACTTCTGGTGAAAGTACTGGCACAACTGGAGAGTTAGATGAAGCAATTCTTGCAAGGCCTCTCTTGGGTGAAGAGAGCCATGGGGTGTCTGTGGTAGCTTGGGATGTGATAGCTCTCGCTTGATGATGACAGTTTGGGGATTCCATGTACTAAGGAGATTGATAAAGCTCTTCTTGAAAAGTTGGTGGTGCAGCTTTGGAGAGAAAAGGAGGACCCTGTGTGTCGCCTGATGAGAGGTATATACATGATTCCTGCTAGTTTGGAGGTTTGTCAGGTAGAGGTAATCCTTCCTCCATCTGTTGGAAAGGCATTTGCTATGCGATGGTTGATGTGGCACCCCACTTGAGGTCGAAGTTGGGGAACGATACGAGCTTAAGTTTCCAGGTAGAGGACCGGGTGGAACATGGTGCTATATGTGACAGATTCTTGACTGTATATGCCTTGGCTTCAAACAAAGAGGCAATGACGGGGGATTCTTTGTCCTCCCCACTGACAAGGGTGCATAAGATCCAGGCCTTATGTTTGGTTTTACAGTTCAACACACGATTTAGTTCATTATCTTGGTGATTGATTAGAATGTTCTGGATGGCCCTTGTACCAGTAGGGACCGCTAGGCCTAGTACAAGGGGTCATGGTAAAAAGGGCTTGTACAGCCCCCACTTCCCAGTTAGGTGATCATGTGATGGCAAACGATGCAAATTCTTGTGGAAACCCAGATGTCTTTGAGGGTAAATATTTTTGCTTGGTTGCTCAGGAGATGGAGGCTCATGATGAGGTCCATTAGAGCCCAGTTTATACTCGTTGTGGATGTCTCAAACCTGGTGTGGAGAAAAGAAGGGGGACCTCGTTCGCTTGTTCTTCAATTTCTCAGGTGCAGGGGAGTTTTGGAGGGGATTCTTGGGTGACTGGTTTCCTGGAAATGTATCACATTTTCGGGAAGAAGCGTTTGGATACAAATATATCACAAGGGCAGAGAGAGATAAACCCTTGGTTGTCCTGTGGGTCATCTGGATGCAAGTAATGAGCTTGTTTTTCACAAGGAAATGGATTGTTTTAGAATATTTTGGCATATGTTCACATGCTTGTAAAGTTCTTGCAAATTTTTCCTATTTTTAATGGAGTTGGGTAAATACCCTCAAGGGTGAACTTTCATTCAATTTTCAAAAAAAGTGTGCAAGTAGTGCTGTTAACTTTTAGCATATTTGATGTTTCAGCTCGCTGATGGAAGAATTATGGAGTTAGAAGTTGGACGTGACCTTTCAAAAGTCTGGTTGCATTCTGACATGGATGCTTTCTATGCAGCAGTGGAAACACTGGAAGATCCATCCTTGCAGGGAAAACCTTTGGCTGTTGGTAGCATGTCTATGATCTGCACTGCTAATTATGAGGTTTGCATGTCTGCCTATTACATATCCATCATTTGTTTGCTCCAAACTTATATGTGTTTTGTAAATCCTGGCAGGCAAGGAAATATGGAGTTCGAGCAGCTATGCCTGGTTTTATTGCACGCAAACTATGTCCAGACTTGATTTTTGTTCCCACAAACTTTGAGAAATATACTTACTATAGTGAATTGACTAGAAAAGGTTGCTTATGCTTAAACCATGAAAGGTTGTGATTGCCTTCTTTATATTTTGTTTTTTTTATATAGACTGGTTTTATTGCATTCAGTCTTTAGGAAATATGATCCCAGTTTTATCGCAACTAGCTTGGATGAGGCGTACCTTAATATAACAGATATTTGTAGAGAAAGATCCATCAGCGGTGGTGAAGTAAGTTCAGGAATTCATCTTGGTCGCTTAATTGATCTTTGCTAAAGATTTGAAGCTGTAACTAAATTCCCAGTTTCAAATTGATGGAATTGGCTTTTAAGTAGACCATTCAATCACTGAAGCTACTTGTATGTTTTCAAGGTTGCCGAGGAGCTTCGAAACTCTATTCACAAGGAGACAGGCCTCACATGCAGTGCTGGAGTGGCACCAAACCGATTGCTTGCTAAGGTTATATTGTTTAGAACAATAATCTCTTCAATCGGATGGTGAATATAATATTTTATAATATTGTTTAGAACAAGATGCTTTTCAAATCAGATGGTTAAAGAAGGAATTTCGGTTGATTAATACTTAAATGGTGCTAATGAGAGAGTGTGATTGCTGTTAGGACTCTGCATATAAAGTAACAAAATTAACAACCTTTTCAATTTCCTTCTCAAAATGTCTTATTTATAACAAGGATGGGTTGGATAAGGAGATTTATGCCGCCCAAGTGAAACACAGAGGCGATCATAGGCTAAATGGATCACCTATTTTCTTCTTTTTTACCTACAATGTTCGGAAGTTAGTGGAAGATGATGATTGTTGACCTGCTAATATTCTGCCAGATCTTGCCACCACATTATATTATTCTCTATGCACAGGTGAACTTTTTCCAGTTCTTATAATGTGGTGAACTGAAAAATTCTTTATTTTGGCCACATAGTATATCTTTAAGGGTGAACTATTTTCAGTTCTTAGGAGTCAATTTTCTCCAGAGTTTTGGAATAAAGAAAAGAAAAGAAAAGAAAAGGAATAAAATACCAAAGGTATTTTAGGACCCTAAACCCCGAGATCCATGCATCTTGATGATTGGGTCGACAAGGAATAAAGTAGGGGAGATAAGTGCTAATAAATCAATAAAATTCCATTCCTTTATTCATTAATATTGCCTTTTTGGGACCTATATTATTTTCCATATTTTATCTCAAATAAAGAAATTTTGTACATGAAAGTTGTAGATAAAAATATAAATAAAATACTCGCTCTTTGTATCTGATTGGTCAAGGCGCAAGTGTCCTTTGGATCTTTATATCCTTTCAGATTCGGACTCGGTTGTGTCGACAACTTGGATGTAATCGTGGGATATGAATGTCTCTCTCGCCACACCCCATGACTAGGTTTTGTTGCCACCACCTTTTCAGCTAGTCCCTCTTGGGAGACAAGGTAACAACCGAGTATGCACCGAATCCGCAACCTCCTGTGGAAGCTGTAATCCAGCCTGTGCCCCCATGGCACTATCCTGGATCCTATGGGTACGTTCCAAGAGTTAAAATAGGTCAAAGTCAAACCCTTGATGTTTCCTCTCAATGCTTGCCATTTCCATCTGTATGGCAGATTGCCTAAAGTTTTTTCTTGTGGTGATCATCGATACCCCTTGCTAGGGTTTCATTGTCGCATCCATTGCCCGATTTCGTGATAGTCTGAGGCTCTGAGCTGATGATGGTTATCACCCACATATGAGGGTGGAGTACTAACGATGTTTGTAAGGCTGACGTTCCTGTGGAGTATCCATGTGGCGAAATTGAAGATGTGGAAAAGTTCGCGGATGTGACAAGCTGTATTAGGGTGAAGTTGGCAGGGGCATTCCTATCTGTTGCTAGATGAAACTTGTCTCTTGGAATGTCCGAGGCCCGGGGCAACGAGATACCACAGGGTGTTTGATTTGATACTTGAGGACTTTAAGGCAGATATCATGTATTTGCATGAGACAAAGATAAGGGTTTGCGATAGGTTCCATTGGAGAGAGTTTGCAGGGTGTCGATTGCCCGAGTTTGAGGTAAGGCCTTAGTGAGTGCTTTGGGGGGGAATTGTGGCTGAATGAAAAGACAATTTGTTGGAATTAGTGGACTAAGTGTGTGCTACTTGGGCCGTATTTGTTCCATTGCAGAGGCACTCAGACATGTTTCTCTTGTTGGTATCTGTGGACCTCTGTGGCCTGTCACGGGTGCCTGCTTTGACTAATATGTGGAATGAGCTCTGATTGGTGAGATATCGCTTTCTAGATCTAACTTGGGTTGTGGGAGGTGATTTTAATGCTAGTCTGTTTCTTGTTGACCTCCTGCATGTCAGGAGGGGCGAACCCTGATGCCTTTCTATTTGTCGATTTTGCAGAGGAGATGTTTATGGAGGTTTTGGTTGTTGAGAAGTCACAATACTCTTGGTAGAACTCCTCTTTGCGATCTTGGTTGGATCGATATCTTAGCTCAATGGAGTTGTTGGAGAGCTTTCCTTGGGCGAGTGTAGTGCCATTGCTCCAGTCATACTTGGAACATACATCGATCTGCTGGGATTCGTGGGATGATCATTCTTCGTGCAATTTGTTCCGATTTAAGCATTCATGATTGCATGAGGAGGGCTTTCATGAGAAAGTCTCGCTCACTTGGCTGGTGGCAGATGATGGATGGTTCGACGTCGAACAAGATGGTTGAGAAGCTTAAGGCTCTGTGTAATATGCCTGTTCATTTCAAATGGGAGATTTGATAGCTTTGAGGGCATCATAGGGAGGAGGATCATGTGGAGGTTGTGCACTTGGATTAACTTGAGGACTCTCAGGAGATGTCATAAGAGGAGAGGATGAGGTACAAGCAACACCATATATTGTTGGATGAGGAAAAGAAGAGGGAGATTGACTGACAATAGTGGCTGAGGCAAATGTGGTTGATAATGGTGGTGCCTAATGGTTGTGCAGAAATGTGCTACTGCTTGCTGAGTTGCATGCTTAGGAGCATAGAAGGTCGTATTGGTGATATCGTCGATATATCGGTTTCGACAGGGAAAGGGTATCGAAATCACCCAATATATCCTTTTACAGGGATATCGACGATTTATCGCCATATTGGCTCATATCAGTAAAAAATGTCTTGATTTAGTAGAAAAAATCCTGGATATCGATCGATATCGCCGATATTTCACCGATATCTCTATATATCAATACTATTATTCATGCAAGATTGATTCCACTACTTATCTAGCTACACCAGTATTAAAACACATATCTAGCTACACCTAGTAATAAAATACACAATGGCTGCCCCCGCACCCCCGCAACATCAATCCCGCACCCCCGCAACATCAATCCTGCACCTGGAGATGACTTAAGATACATTAGTATCGTACGTATAGTGTCCTTGTGTACCTGACGAAGTTGCTCCATAAACTGGCTCACTTTATTTACTGCAAATGTAATATCTGGTCTGGTAATAGTAACATAAAGAAGCCTTCCTAGAAGTTCCCTGTATCTTTTTCTGTCAACCTCCTCAGTATCGTCATCATGCATCTTTATGCTTGGATCCATGGGCGTGGAAGCAGGTTGACATCCAAGCATACCTGTGTCACTTAGCAAGTCAGTGACATATTTCCTCTGAGTCATCACAAGTCCTTATTCATTTCTAGCAAACTCCAATCCAAGGAAATATCTAAGTACTCCTAGATCCTTGGTAAAGAATTCACGACTCAAGAATTCTTTTGCTCTTTTGATTCCATGCATATCATCTCCTGTAATGAGTATATCGTCAACATACACCATAATGACAGTCATACCTCTGGATGTCCTCTGTACAAAGAGAGAATGGTCTGCATTTGATCTTTTGAACCCTTGCTTCTCAAACAATTTTGAGAGCTTCTGGAACCAAGCTCTCGGGCTCTGCTTTAGGCCATAGATCGTCTTATAGATCGTCTTATGAAGCCTGCATACCTGTATACACTCCCCCTTAGCAGTAAACTTAGGTGGCTGCTGCATGTAAACCTCTTCCTGAAGATTACCATACAGAAATGCATTTTTGACATCTAATTGAAACAGGGGCCAATCTCAAATCACATCAACAGATAAAAGAATCCGTAAGGTAGATAAGTTGCATATGTAGACCTAAAGGGTTATGTCGATACTCGCTATTGACCTAGTAACCCAGCAAGAATTTATAACAGCTCAACTGATGCAATGTTAATTTTGTTTTTTTCAATATTATCCTTATTTTCACCCAACCACAATATTTTTATTTTGTTATAAATGATCTGAAATCAATTATAAATATCTAATTCTGGTTCTAGATGCAGTTATTTAAATTAGATTTCTATGAGGGCCAATCAGTTAGGTTTGAATAGGATTGGATTTTACTTTCCTTTTATATGGAATAGAAACTTGGTTTCCATTTTCATCTATCAACAATCTCTCTTCTTTCCCTCCCATTATCACTTCTGTCAGTCCCCTCCCTGACACTGTTATCATATTTGCCTGTCCAAGTTCCACATTCTATTTCTTTCTATTCTTGGTAGATATTGTTGTGCGATACTAGGACCGATCGAGGCATCAGTTTCTTTATACTATGATGACATATTTGTAATTTTTATCAAATTTTGATTGAATGCAATTCTTTCATGCACATCAAAACAACTTTATCTTTGAATCGAGCATGAATGCAATTCTTACATGCACATCGAAACAACTTTATCTTTGAATCGAGCATGTTGAATTAAAATTTAAGGAGGTTATTACGTTGCCCATGCCAACAAGTTACTTCACAATGTTTGAGTATCGACTTTAACCGGTGCTTTACACGGTTCTTAATTAATAATTATGACTTTATTTGTCATGCTATATAATGTTATGGTCATTCTAAGCACATCTTAGCTCCCAGTTTGGTTTTCTAATAAAGAAGTTAATACTTCGATGTTCTTGGCTTTGAGACAATTATTTGACATGAGAATGCTTTGTAAACACGAATTTTAGATGCTAAAAGTTGTGCAATTAATTTGTTTTAACGACAATGACGACGACGATGACAACATCAATGGAAAACTTCAGACTTTTCCCCATGGATTCTTTGCTTCGAAAATGATCTAACTTGGGTTATTCCCAGGCTTAGATTCAAAAAACAATCCCTTGTAATAGTCTCCACAACGTTTCTTTGGTCTTCCTCGCCACCTCTTAGGCTCTTTTGCTAATTTCTCACACCTTTGAACTAGAACACTAGATGATTTTCTTTGCACCATGTCCGAACCATCTTAGCAGAGTTTCTCTTATTTGATCTTTTACAGGTGTCACACAAAGCTTTTGTCCGATACTTTTGTATCAAATCCGAGGTATCTAGGAATATTAAATATGTATGATGCAAGGAACTGTGGAAGAAGTTGCTTGCTGGCATCATGTTTTGTCAATGTTTTGAATGTTGGCTACATGCACACTTTTTCTCTTCATGTGGACCCTTTTCTCCACTTCTTCTTGCTGTCAAGATTTTGATGTGCATGATATTTACACTGGCCATATTCTGACCAGAAAATCACCATTGATATCGCTAAATGGGCGATGGTTATGAAGGAAGGCTAAAAATAATGGAATGAAAAGAAGCGAGACAATGAGGGAGACCAATGATTGTCTGATGGCCAATGGCTTGTTGCAAAACCGAATCCAATGGATGATGAGATGAGAGTATTCACTCTATTAGTAATAAGGTGGGGCTTTTTAGCCATTGTCATGCTATTGGAATATCATGGTATACAGAATCTCACCAGCCTTCCAAAAAAGTGTATATTGACCCACCAGATGCATGCACAAGTTTTTTTAAGGAACATCCAACAAACGTTTCCCTCTCTTATCCATTCATTTGAATGAGCAGATTTATAAATGATAACTTAGAAGTCTAACGTTGGTTGTTGAACTTGAATTTTCTAATTTATTGCTAGGTATGCTCTGACATCAACAAACCCAACGGGCAGTACATTCTACCAAATGATCGAAGGGCTGTCATGGCATTTATTTCATCGCTCCCAATAAGAAAGGTTGTAGTTTTTATTGTATGGAATTTGTTACCGTTATTTTTGTAGTACAATGGCTTGTTGTGCATCATTGTATTTTTCTTATTTCGTTTTTCTCCATGTCAAAACATTAGTTGTAGGGGTAATAATTGTGATTTTGTCTACTTGTGTATATTTTCCCTGATGTCACTCAGCATTCTGCTTTTAAGTTTTTCCCCTATTTTCTTAACTATTTTTTATTGAATAAAAAAGGGGCATGCACCTAGATGCCCACTCCAAATATATTAACACAACTTAACAATTTTTTGAAAAAAGATAGGGTGTGACCTTGAGATGAGCCACGCCTAAAAAGCTTTTCTGAGATATCTCAAAGAAAGAAAACATTTTACAAAGGCTACGCGTCAAATAGAGCCTCAACATGCAAAGGCACATTCTCACCACAGTAGCGATCCTTCCTAAACACAATACTGTTCCTTGATAACCAAATAAGCCACAATATAGCAAAAGGATGCAGGCAACCACACTGAGAAGAAAAGAAAGCAAAGTGTACGGAAGCCCAAAAGTCCTCCGAACCCGCACATTCCATCTAAGGGATGTCAAAGCTCTTCCCGATCTTTGCAGAGCATCAACACATGAATAACAAGTGTTCAACATCCTCTGTGGACTCCAATGTTCTCTCTCCACGGATGGGCCCTCAATGTTACACAGTTCATTCAACAAAGCAAAGTAGTCCCTACGGGCGCTGATTAGAAAAGTTTAAGGTTGTAGAATTCGATAGTCGGTACTCGATCGACGGGGTCACTGACTAAGGATTAATCGACAGTTGGGCGACTGATCAGATTTAGTCAACCATTCATTGGTTTTAATTTTTAAATTATTTTAAATATATAAATAATTTTTATACACATATTCTTATATATTTGCATAGATTTGTACAATACTATCATAATGAAACAAAAGAAGTAATTAACTTTAAATATAACATTAAGCATATGATAATAAGTTTTCTTTTTAAAAATTTTTAAAAAATGGAAAAAAGCTCTATGTAAAAGTCGGCCGAGTAGGCGACCGACTAGGTCGACTAGTCGTCTCGATTAGTCGGGTTGACCAACTAATGGCAGACTAGGCCTAGTCGAGTATGCTACCCTCAACTCGACTAGTCGGATTGACTAGTCGGCCTAGTCAGCCGACTTTTACAATAGCGGAAAATTTTGTAGAAAAAAGTGGGAAAGCTCATACTATTCTCCTAAGCTTCAAGATTGACGACACTCTGTTCGTAGCAAGTGCAAAAAACCTCGAGTATGATTTTGAGGGAAGACTATTCGCAGTCCCGTCATCCCTCCAAAAGCAAAAAGAATCCATTTCTCAATTACGACTTCATTAAGTTTCTCACCACTCACTAGTGGCAGGATCTAACAGATACCACGTCAGAAGATAGAAGGGTGGCGTCTCTTGTTCTCTACCATCTAAGCCCATGGTTACTCTGTAACTACGATGCATCAACCAACATAAATTATCCCCCTTCTCTAAATCCTTACCACCCATTTTGCCAAAAGTGTTTGATTTATGTTTTTAAATTTTGTAACCCCGCTCCTTAGGTAAGGTGACCGTATTACAATCTACAAGACAAGGCCCTAAGTAAACCTTGCTCCCTCCAAACCAAAAAAAGTGCCTTGTAAAATTCTCCCGATGGTTTCAAATCCCTATATGAATGCATCTTGTGGACATGAAAAAATTGGATTGGCTGCCGATATCGACTTTATTAGCAAACATCAACAACCCTTTAAAACAGAAGAGGACTTCTACAAGTGCACATGAGTAAGTCTACTACTAGTGAGGGGATGCCCAAAGCATGTAATGGGGAGCTCGAGACACGAGGATCTAAGGATTGAGCCACACTAGGGGAGCTCGAGACATGAGGATATGAGGATCGAACCACACTATGTAATATCTTCTATGAAAAGGCTGAAAGGGATAAAGGCTCTCCAATCAAATCTAAGACCGGAGTTGACACCGAACACATGCAATACCACATGCATACATCTAACCGCATGCGCCCTCCTTCAATGAAGAATACCGTTTCATCCGTGTATTGTAATAGGCGAACAAATATCTCCATAAGTGTACCAAACACTAAAATTGCCGCAATACCATTCTTCGGGCCATACTACAAGGGTATCCAAAATAATCACAAAGATCATGGGAATATTGGACCCCTTGGGGCTGTAGTTCACCAAGATAGAGTATGCAACCATCATGATACACTGTTTATTTAGGTAATCCAAGTCTCTGGGAAGCCCCCTTTTCTAAGGGCAACAAAAAGGAATCTTTGATCAACATTGCCATGAGCTTTTGAGAGGTCAACCTTGCATAAGATACCCTTCACCCAACATATCTTCTAGTTAGAAGCCATCTCATAGACTAGAAGCATGCTATCGGCCATAAAATGATTAGGAATGTAGGTCGTCTGTTTAGGGGAAATGATGTCACCAAACAAAATCCTAAACCCTCCAACAACCATGATTACTTGAACTTGAATGGAGGTAGCTGACCTCAAGCACTAGTCCTAGAGTCCCAAAAAGGGGAGTATGGTCAGAGCATGCTTGATGCAGGTTTCTTACAAATCGAAGACAAAAGAGATGTGACCATCCAACGCAATCAAGAGTTAATAAATATGCGAATGAGAAGCCCTATTCCTCCAAATGTATCTGCAGTTATTGGCATCAAGGATTTCTAGTTGCAAGTCATCCACCACTGATGCAAAGGTTGTCGATCATTGATCTTGGCCACTTGATCGAAAATGAATTGTCCATTCTCAAGGTGACATTGAAGTTGCTACCAATTAGACAAGGAAATGCTGGAAAGCAGGGAGAAATTGTCTTAACTCTTTCCACAACATAGACCTAGCGGGAACCCTAGGAGTGGTCTGGTGGTAGAGCAGTGTGCCTCCACTTTAAAGGACCCGGGTTCGAATCCTAGTGGGGACGCTCCAGACCCCCGAAATTACCGGGCCTACTATTAAAAAAATTTAAAAAAACATAGATCTAGCGGTCTCGTCCATCAGGTCTTGAACGTTAGAAATCATCGGCAACCCTTCTGAGAATGACATTGAGCACATGGTGGTCCTTAATCTTGTTAATCAATTCTTGGGCGTAGAAAAATAGTGTGAGATTCTTGGACACCACATAGAATTCCACTACTGTTTGCTCCATATTTGCATCTACGTCTCCTGTAACTTGATTACTTAAGGTTGTGAGTCCATGTGCAAGGTGAAATTTGTTCTTCTTTTCTTTGGCTTCCCAAGCCGTTGCACGTTCTACATGATCTTCTTCTTTGAATCCTAAAAACGACCCCCTTCTATGCGTGATATCTAATAAATCCATGAGAGCCTCCAGAGCATCATCGACCACCACAGATCCACAAATCAGACTAGATTATTGTAGTGTATGCTGTCCTTTTGACGAAGTAAAATTCTCTGAGCTTGGTTCCCCTGGGAATTGCTGGTGCCTTTGTTTGAAGAGCGTAGATCGATCCCACTTTCCTCCCCCCTCTCTAAGGAACCATGACATGAGCCCTTATAATATGCGGAAGATGTCGAGCCACAACCTTCTTGTATGAAACTTTCCTTATCGTCGAGATCTTCACACATATACCTTACCCCACTACATAAATCACATAGGATGTCCTATTCATCAAAATTTTGCGAGCGTATAAAGCATGATTTCCCATCGACGAGAGCGAGTATGGAGTTAACATCATGCAATGCTTTTGAGCAGACTTGGTCAATCGACTTCGCGAGTTGAGCAGAACAAAAGGAGTTTCTTGAATTACAACAATTGCTCTTGAGGGCTTGAAATGACATCTTTCCCATATAATTGAACATGTCCTGATATGAGAGCCTTGGATAATTTGTGTCCACCTCTAATGCTACCCGAATGGCATTGACTTAGCCCGGATTTAGATTGTCTTGACTCGACCCGATTGTTTTGTGCAGGTTCGACCTGATTTGTATGGCGAATTACAAGGACCAATACTTAAGAGGAGTCTTTGCATGTTGAGTTAAATTCTCAACATCGTGAATTACAAGAGCTAATACCCAAGAGCCAATACCTAAGAGGAGTCTTCTCATGGTTAATTATATTTTCAACATGCTGAATTACAAGAGTCAATATTCAAGAGACAATACACAAGAAGAGTCTGATTTAACTCGTTACAAGAAACAATTCTCAAAAAGGGTCTTCGCATGGTGAATTTCATCCTCAACAGAAAATTTCTCCTCGCGGAAGATGGCCATATTGGGTTAGCCAAATAGCCCACATATAGGCTATATATTCCATATGTTTCACCATAGTTTTGAATTGAGCCTTAAGGAGTGATACCCACAATTTCTCAAGAGAATATAGGTCAAATTAATGAGTTGATCTCATTAGACAGATCTTTCTACTCTATATACATATAAGAAATAGATGCATCAACTCCTTCGGATTAGCCTCACTAAGAGGGCACCCCACCTCGACACAGAGAGAACTTCGTTCTATGTACCTTGGTCATTAATCTCCCACATCTCAATAGCATTATGAAAATCTTCATTCTCAAGGGCACCTTCAAACTCCAAATCTGTTTGCATTCACGCTATAAATCACCTGGATCAAACACAGTAGGAATAGAGGTAGCCTTACATGTTTTTTTAGAGAGAAATCCCCATTCTACCAAAACCAATGATCTCTGCAATTTGAGGTATCACAATGGGGTGAAAATCCTCCAACTAAAACTTTAAGAACCTCCGTATCCTTGCTTAGAGAACACTAAGCAGAAAGTGGGGAGCTAGGCTCCATCCAACCAAGCCTTTGAGACTCGCATGTCTCGATCGGAAACTAACGCGAATAACCTTGGTAAATAGCACACAAAGATCCCCCTCCCGACCAATTGCCAGTTCAAAACTTGAGATCGAATATCTATCCCTCATCACTGGTGCATTCACACAAGAAGTTATAGGAGAATATAACAAACCCCTCAAGAATGAAAAGTAAGAAGGGTTCTCGCTTGTCTAAGGAGATATTTGCACATGAATATGATAGATTCCTCTGAAGTGTCTACAAAGCATGTCATTATCACTACCCAGAACCGAGCTACCCACTTCAATAGGAGTGCCCTATTGGCTTGAAGGAGGTGTGCCTTAAAGTTGGCTATTCGTGGTTTGCCTTACGGGTGGAGGAGACGTGTTCCATGTCAATGTAAGTCATGGAAGGTGCTTCCACGGGGGTGTGGTCTAGCAAAGCCCATGTTAATGCCACACCGCTGATAAATATGGTTCAAGAGCTGGTAGTTGCTGACACTGGTGAATGAACGGCAGTTGATTGAGAAGCAGAAATCTCTGATGATGTTTCTGAATCTTTTTTGAATTTGCAGATGTCGGTTTGGGGATTTAAACACCTCCTCAACTTCGACAAGGGAAGATTTTCGTATTATGTATGGGGAACTATTGCCAGCTCAACACTTGTACTATTGTGAGGGAGAATCTCACTGTTGGTGGGCTACCACTTTCAAAGTTCGTAATTTTCTCACTGCTTTGAAGGTCCCGGAAGTTGAAGTAGGCCTCGACCTTTTCCCTTGGTAAGACCCTTGGACCGGATATCTCCTTTTGATGTCAAGAGCTGGGGAGAAAACCCAGCTTTAACTAAGGTATATAGATGTTGAAACTTCCAGTCTTATTGTTTAAATGAAACTAAAGACCAATACCAAAACGCTCTTTCCTAGATTGAGGATGCTGATACATGGGCTCTTGTGTCAACTGTGATCTATCATGTGGGCACACCTAGGCTAAAAGATCCCTCATTGACAGCATAGATTGGTCTTTTCTGCAAATGTCTAAATTGCCTTAAGTTGAATGATAGCGTTGCTTAAACGGGGAATTTATCTTTTGAGGTTTTTGGTTTAACAGTAGATTCTTTTGGCAAAATTTCTGATTCGTTTTTTTAACTCGGCATTCTTGTTGATGCCAACTAGTCAATAAAATGTAGACCGGAAGCTGTTCTCTTAATTGATTACACGTTTCTATTGCACCATTTTCAATCGTATAATTTCTATAGAAGCATTAATGAAACGTTAATTAAATGGGAAATCTGATTGTGTAGAAATGTAAAAGATTTAAAGTAGAAAGCTTTGGTAGACTGCTTCTGTTTGTTTAAAAAATGTGGCGTGTTCAAATGCTCTTCGTGTTCTCATTTAGCACATGCCTTGATTTAAATCAATTTAATGTTGTGTTGAAGATCCTATCCTGTGTGTAACTCTCAGTTTATTTTGCTTGGTACAGATCGGGGGCATTGGAAAGGTAACCGAACATCTGTTGCGTGAGGTTCTTGGTATCAACAATTGTGAAGAAATGCTACAAAAGAGAGCCTTAATATGTGCATTATTTTCACGCAGCTCTTCTGGTATGCTTACCTGGAGTTCTCTTATTTGTGTTTTTGCTTTCAAGCTAACTACCTTTTCTTTTGCAAGGCAACATATGGCTACTTTGGATTAGCAGTCATTAAAAAATAAGGGATATTTACACCCATAGCCTTGAGTAATTTTGTAATTACAATCATAACCCCACATAATCGTGAATTACACGAGAATCCCTGGATAGTCACTCCGTCTCACACCCCTAACCATCCGTTAGTTTTGGATTAATCTAACCCATGATCCATCCAATGACTGTTAAAAATTTTCAAAAAAATAATAAATAATAAAAATAAAACCCCTCCCTTCTCCAATGCCTGATGCCCTCCCTCCCGCCCCTCTGCCTCTGCCCTCCGCCTCCAGGTTGCCGCCCTCTGGCCTCCTCCTCCAGGATATTGCCCTCCGCCTCCTCCCCGACACCCTCTGAAAGGGTCGAACTGAAAAGGCTGTGGAGTGCAATCCTCATCGGAGTCCACGGTCGCTGGAGAATGGAGTCTGAAGAAGTCTCCTCATCGGAGAACTGGGTCTCTCCCATCTAGACCTGGCCAACGGGCTGGGGCCCACCTGCCCAGCCTGCTCATGGGTTGGGCTTGGGCTTCGAGATTTAAGCATGGGCCGGCCCGACTTGGCCCGCAAAAAATAAAAAATATATAAATATATGTTAAATTACACATGTATTAATATGATGTGCTTTAAGTTTTTCATTTGTGACACTAGTTTTAAATAAAAATTCAAAAGTTTACGTGTAACATGTAAACTACATATATTAGTTATATAAAGTATTGTTGGTATTAATAACTCGTTTATACGTACTAAATACCATAAAAAATCAATAGAAAAGGACCAAAATGGGCCATGGGTCATCCCATGGGCGGGCTTTGGACAGAGGTTTTTTAACCTTGGCCCATTCGGCCCGGCCCATGGGCTGGCCCGACCCACAATTTGGCCAGGTCTACCCCCATCTGGCACAGAGAATGATACTCTACTCTGGAGTCCCTATGATACCACATGAAAACCCTTACCCACATGGCATAGGGAATGATCATCTACTCTGGAGTCCTTTTGGCTCAAATGAAGGCTCTGACCGAAAACATAAAAAATGGGGACCACGAAACTGAAGATTGCGCACTCTTGCGTTTTGAATTGAAGACTCGGAACCAATCGTCGAGTCTGAATCTGAGAAATTGTAGAGTTTGAAAAACTGAACGACCTCTGAAATTTCTGAATATGGAGAATTTGGAAAATCTGACAATCTGGCCTGTACTCTACATAATACTCTGCCTTTCTCCCATATTAGTCAGAATACATGAAATCGACTATGTTGAGAGAAAACAATAAAATGGGGTAAACAAAACCAAATATGCCGATCGCATTTTTTTTCGGTTTTTCTTCTCACATTTAATTTTTTTTAGAGTCATTTCACATTTTTTTCAGCTTTCCTTCCAATAATTTTTTTCTCTCGGCTATTTTTTAATAGTCGTCACATAAGCCGTTCATAATTTTTTACGTTCCAACGGTAGTCCCTGCTTGGGAACCCTCGTTACGGATGTTGCCAAAGCCCCCGATTGGGGGATACTTCATGCCGCTACCGTCGTCAGGAGGGAGAGGCTGCATATGGCGTGACCTGGAGCACGTCATTGCATGTAGGGGGTGACTACCGTTGGAGGATATCGAAGGGAGGGAGAGCCTTTTTTCGATTTTTCTTCTCACATTTAATTTTTTTTAGAGTCATTTCACATTTTTTTCAGCTTTCCTTCCAATAATTTTTTTCTCTCGGCTATTTTTTAATAGTCGTCACATAAGCCGTTCATAATTTTTTACGTTCCAACGGTAGTCCCTGCTTGGGAACCCTCGTTACGGATGTTGCCAAAGCCCCCGATTGGGGGATACTTCATGCCGCTACCGTCGTCAGGAGGGAGAGGCTGCATATGGCGTGACCTGGAGCACGTCATTGCATGTAGGGGGTGACTACCGTTGGAGGATATCGAAGGGAGGGAGAGCCACACGTCGCTTAGAGCCGCTCGGAGTTCGAGCGGCAAACAGGGGGGCGTCGCTAAGATAACACGATTAGAGGGGGCGGCACCACATGGCTACTGGAGCAGGAGATGGGGCTGCGCGTCGCCACCGCTTGGAGATGCGTTGGCTGAGCGTGCTGGAGATGCGCGGGCTGAAGGGGGGCTCGACTAAGAGGTTCGCCGATAGGGGAGCCTCCTGGAGGAGGCTCCTGGGGCATGATCTCGTCTCCACCCACGAGATGGCTTCCCCAACGAAGCCTGGAGGTGCGATCGGGAGATCGCCTGTAATTTGTGTTGCTTAGGGGTCGCGCGATGGAACTTGGAAGCACCGTCTGGGGGCACCTGAGGGAGCAACGCCCTCTGGATCTTCGCATGCACGCCGCCTGGATGGATCGCCACCAGGAACCATATGGGGCGATGGGCCTGATCTAGAATCGCTGGAGGATGTGAGGAAGAAGGCGGGCCCGCATGGGCACCTGGACGAGAAGATGGTGCAACATGGCTCTACCTTGTGGTCGCCATTGTCCTGGAGCCGCGATTGTGCGTGAGGAGGATGATTTTCGTGCATGCACTAATGTGATAGCGCCTGGATTTGCTGTCGAATATCATGGCGATGCTTGTTGCGCAAGAAACTAGGGTTCAAAAAACCTTTGTCTGGAGCCTGGAACCTGGAGGTTGAAGTGAGCCTCCACCATATACGAGGCTTTAATGAATATGGAGTTGCCGAGCATGCTGATTGTCCAGAACTTGTGAGAACAACATAAAATTAGGGTTTCCGTAAGAAATCCTAGAAATTGCTTGATCAAATCATCAAAATAGGAATCAAATCTGGAGGATATATGACAGTCTCCAGAACAAAAATCGAATCTCAAACAAGAACATTAAATAAATCCTTAAGAACAAATTCTCGAGAATCGACCAGCTCTGATACCATGTTAGAAAATAATGCGGAAGCTAAATGATAAACATGGCATGAATAGAGAAAGATAAACATGAAGAACAAGATTTTTAACGTGGAACCCTACTCCCTAAGGAGCGGGATGAAACCGTAGGAGAAGGCCTCAAAAGGCCATATTTTGCAGACAACTTTCTCAATGGATACAGGAGGTTTGGGGCTCCTTATATAGCCTCCACAGAGCCCTCAAGTCCCACCACTGGTAGATGTGGGACTAAACACATGGATGCGGTAAATGGATCCTGGAGTGATACATTTACCCACCTACAACTCAAGTAGCGCACAACCAAATACTTCATCATTCTTCATACTTCCTTATGTGGTTATCTTGGATCACGCTTCCGCATTATCGTTTTCTATACATATTGTAGGGCTTTTCACATGTTTTGGTCAATTGTATGGTAACATTTTTTTATATTAATAATGCTATTTTGAGGTGGGTCCCATTTCAGGGCTTAACCCTTTTTCCTCTAGAAAAAATCTCGTTGCGAATACAATCCAGTTTTTGTTTCAGTCATCCAACTTTGTTATCTATATCTTTACTGTCTACGTCCTTTGCGCAGTCGACGCCAACGGTTGCAAATTCCATTAATTATTCTCTTATGTTGGAGTATGCATCATTTATATGTAGATGTGTATATGGATCTCTCCAGGATCCATTTACCACATCTAGAGTTTAGTCCCACATCTACCACTGGTGGGACTTGTAGAGTCTATGGAGGCTATACAAGAATCCCCATACCTTTTGTATCCAGTGAGAAAGTGCAATGCGTAAATTAACCATAAAAGGCGTTCTCCCGTGGTTGTGGTTTCATCCTGCTCCTTAGAGAGTAGGCTTCCACGTTAAATCCTGGTGTCCATAATGTTTTTCCCTTTATTTCTCTTATGTGCTTATGCGTTTTTTATATTAACATGGTATCCGAGTGGGTTCGATTCTCGAGGAGTTATTTTCGTGATTTATTCGAGATTCGATTGTTTCTTGAAGGTGATTATTATTATTTGTTCTAGTTCTGTCCAACATTCTAGGGTTTCTTTTGAAGCCCTAATTTCTTTCCAGCTATCCTCATGGCATTTGAAGATTTCTGTCGTCATATCAGATCATCACGCATGGTGGTCTCTCTGTAAAGTTCAAGTAAGGCCATCTCCAGGCCCTAAGAAGCAGTTGAAGGACATCAACCTTTGCATGGTTATCCCTTCAGCATCAGGGAAAATAGTTATGCGATTTGATGATCGGAGCTAGACATCATACTCCTCTGGAGACCTCTCAACTACCAGCAGCTTGAAAAAAAGGATGGCTCGACTGGTGCATTTTTTTTGCAAAAAACAAAAAATTCTAGCGATGGCACAGTGATGCCATCTTCAACAGCGCATAGCCCTTCACGCGCAGAGCCCTAAGATCTCGTTGCATCGATCCAGCAGGCGGCGACGCCATCAAGTTCCAAGCGGTGGCCCTCCTAGCCATGCCACACATAGCCTCCCAGGCGACGCCCCCTCATATAAGCCCTCGGTCTCCTTCTTCGCATTTCCAAGGAGGCGGCGCTCCTTCCAAGATCCATTTACCCATCTTACATATGAAGGAGGGTTCCCACGATGGGAACCCTAGTGCTTTCTGCCGGAACAGAGGGACCGATGGGCCTTCCTTTATTAAAAAAATGTGAAAAAAGAGCAGAGGAGTTATGTTTAAAAAATGCTACATATTTGGGCCTACTATTTAGGCCGAGAAGTTGTGTTTCAAAAAAAAAACATTCTTTTGAAAAAGACGCGTACAAAAGAAAAACTGTATATAAGAAAAAATTTGCAGAAAAGTGGACAGAAAAGAAAAGTAAAAAAATGTGTGAATGACTTATTTGAAAAAATGGTCAGCTATTTGAATAAAAGGAAATAACCAGAAATAAATGATTCGAAAAAAATTGATTGAAAAAAGAAGCTGAAAAATTTGATGAGATTGACATTTGGGATGTTTGTTGTTTTCCCCACTTCATTTGTCCTCTTACAACTTTGTCGATGCTATTTTTTTCCGACAAGTATGGGAGAAAGGGGGAGTATTGTGTAGAGTCACAGGTCTGTTCCAGATTCAGATGTCAGATTCTAGACCAGCCAAATGTTCAGACTCTACAATTCAGTTTCAGACTTTGCGGATTGGTTCAGAGTTCAAGTTTGAGGCACTCCATATTTGACTGACCTGATTTCTTCGTGATCTTTAGAGAGAGACTCCTTTTCAGACACACACATGTATGCAACCTTCATTTTGATGTACACATGTTTTGTGGAATTGTAAAGAATCAAAAAGTGCATTCATCATAGCCCTAGAGCTCTCTTATATAGGAGAAAAGTTCTAGGGAAAGATGGCTGACAGAAATAAAGAAATTACATGATAACATATAAAGAGACATATATCTCAACACTCTCCCTCAAGCTGGAGCATAAATTTCTATCATGCTCAGCTTGGAACAACAATGGTGAAACAACATGAGAAGTGAGTATAAACCCCTTTTGAATCAAATCACGAGTGTAGTGGCAGTCAACCTCAATGTGCTTTGTTCTTTCATGAAAGGAAAGATTATTCACTATAAACAACACAACTTGATTATCACATTGTAGATGCATAGGAAGAGACACCTCCACAATTAGGTCAGTCATAACAGACTTGACCCACATCATTTCTGTGCTCCCTTAGGCCATCGCCCTATACTCTGACTTTAAGCTAGATCTGACCACAACTGTCTGTTTCTTGCTCTTCCATGAAATCAACGAGCTGCCTACGAATACAGTGAAACCCGAAGTTGGCTTCCTATCCTTGGGACACCTAGCATAGTTTGCATCCGCACATTCTGACACTATCAGGGTTATGTCACTCCTGAATGGAAGTCCTGCACCTGGAGAAGACTTGGGATACCTGAAGATCATGTTGACTGCATCCATATGAGACTGCCTAAGTTGCTCCATAAATTGGCTAACCCTGATGACCGCAAACGATATATCAGGCATGGTAATGGTAACATACAATAGCTTCTCTACCAGCTCTCTGTACTGTATCTTATCTACCTTTGCAGAGTCATCATCATAAAGCCGTGCATTAGGATCCATTGGAGTAGTAGCATGTCTACATCCTGTCATACCCATCTCGGATAAAAGATCAATGACATATTTCTTTTGCGTCATTACCATTCCGTGCTGGTTTCTTGTAAATTCTAGTCGAAGAAAATACCTCAGCTTACCAAGATCCTTGGTCACAAACTGTTGTCCAAGAAAATCCTTGGCTGCCTGAATTCCTTCGCTATCATTGCTTGTAACAACAATATCATCCACATAAACCAAAATAGTAACCGTACCTTTCTGGGTCCTCTTAACAAAAAGAGAATGATCCACAATAGATTTGACAAAACCATGTAGTTTGATCAATTCTTAGAGCTTATGAAACCAAGCCCTCGGACTCTGCTTATGGTCATATATGGCCTTATGAAGTTTACACACCATGCTAGACTCCCCCTCAGCACGAAACCCTGGTGGCTGCTGCATATACACTTCTTCGTGCAAATCGCCATATAAGAAAGCATTCTTGAGATCTAATTGAAAAAGGGGCTAGTCCTTTACCACAACAACGACAACAAGAATGCGTAGTGTAAAGTGATGCGTAAGTTTGGGTGAATCCACGAGCAACCAAACGGACCTTGTATCTGTTTACGGAACTGTATGCACGGTATTTAATAGTAAACACCTACTTACTGCCAACGATAGAAGCACATGGGGGAGTGGGAACGACAATCCACGTACCATGAGATTGTAAAGCGACCATCTCCTCTTCCATAGCAAGATGCCAAGGGCCACTCTGTAATACCTCCTGATAGGATCTCGATATCCGTATTGCCAATAAGGCAACAACAAATCTCTGAAAGTCCCAGATAGCCATGCCGGAGAAACATGAGAGGAAAGAGGATGCATCGTACATGCACGCCGCTTCCTTCGTAGAGCAATAGGCACATCCAGGTTCATTGTATTCTTAGGAATAGTATCGTCCAGATTATCCTGTACACTCAAATCACCAGTACCATTAGTAGGACTCAATAGCTCAGGACATACCTTGGGCTTGCTGGATGTTGATGGAGGCACATGAGCATGAGACCGACACTGGTAAACCTGAGGAAAGAATGTAAGTGTGTCAGGAGGTGTAGGTGGTGGTGGAGGATGTGGTGATGGTAGTGGCATGTAAACTTCTTGTCCACTCTATGAAGGAATGATCTTGTCACCTGTAGGAGAGAAATACATGATTGATTCAAAGAAGGTGACATCTGCACTAACATAGTACCTTCGTCGAGCAGGGTCAAAGCAACGATACCCCTTTTGGGTCTTGGAGTACCCAACAAATACATACTTGACTGCTCTAGGAGAGAGCTTGTCAAGCCCTAGAGACATTTGATGAACAAAGGCAACGCAACCAAAAACACGAGGTCTAAGAGAAAAAAGATCCTTCTCGGGAAACACAATCGAGAATAGAATCTTTTTCTCCAGAATCGATGAAGGCATATGATTCACCAAATAACACACATTGAGAACAAAGTCCCCCCAGTATGAGTGGTGAACACAACTCTGAATTAGAAGACTCCTGGTGACATCTAAGAGATGACGATGTTTCCTCTCGGCCACCCCATTCTGTTGGGACGTATAAGCACAAGATGTCTGATGCACAATATCATAGGATCTAAGAAATTGAGAAAGTTATGTACTACAAAATTCAAGTTCATTATCAGAATGTATATACTTGACATTTGCAGAAAAAGACATTCTTTATTTCATTAATAAAAGACTGAATGATAGGACTAGCATTAGACTTGTTCTTAAGCTGAAAGACCCATAACAATCTAGAAAACTCATCAACAGCAACATGATAAAATCGATGTCCCCCAGGAACATGATTGGGACTCCAAAGATCCAAATGAATCAACTCAAAAAGACCATGACTACTTTGACCCTGACGACTTTGGAATGTGGACCTATGATGCTTCCCAAGCTGGCAGGCCTCGCACTGGAAAGTAGAGCGAGGAGAGATCTGACGAAGAACATGACGCAGCTTTTGCAGAGGAAGATGACCGAAACAAAGGTGCCACGTATACAGAGAGACAGATCCAGTGCGAAGTATGGAAACAACAACATATGGAGATTGCACCAGTCTGTATAGGCTTCCTTGCTCACGACCATAACCAATCACCCTGCCCGTTAGAATGTCCCGAAACACAAAAGAAGAGGTGTCGAATATGGCACGACAATGCAAATCCTTGGTGATTTGACTAATAGATAATAAATTTATAGAGAATTCATGAGTGTAAAGAACATTTTGAAACCACATTTCAAGGGTTAATTGCACGTCCCCCTGACCAATAATGGGGGAATGTGTCCCATCTGCTATCGCCACAGATCTTCCTGATTGCGTCGGGCTATAGGTACTGAATTGGCCTCTATCACCACAGAGGTGATGGGATGCTCCTGAATCCACGAACCACTCTGACAAGTCGGCTCTGTAACAATTAGTAAAAGCATATGCTGTACCTGATGTGGATGTAGTGGCTGAGACTGCTGCCTCCCAAGATTCTGATTGTGAGCTAGTTGACCTGGGAGACGACATAATCTCCCTAAGCCGTGCAACTAACTCATCAAACCTCTAGTCAGATGCGACAGAAGAACTGCTGCCTTGTTGGATCTATTCTGCCACACGTACTGAACCCATGCTTAGAATAACACATTTCCTCTGAATGACCTGGCATGTGACAGTAAGTTCAAGGCTGATGAGAGAGTCCATTGTTTCCTCCTCTTCTATGGTCTCCTCGACCACATAACTGTGTAGTGCTCCCCGTAACATGAGATGCTGCCATGGCTGAAGAAGTCTGAGACACGGAAGAACCATCAGAAGATATGGAGAGTCTGCTCAATCAACGATATGCCTCCTCCATCGGAGGTATAGTGGCATCGATAAGAATCTATGTTCTTGCTGCATCATACTTAGGATCCAGTGCCGCTAGAAAGACTTCTGTCATCACATAATCCCTGTATGCCTTGCGTTGCTCTGGTGTAGCAGACAAGGGAAGAACCACCAGAAGATATGGAGAGTCTGCTCAATCAACGATATGCCTCCTCCATCGGAGGTATAGTGGCATCGATAAGAATCTATGTTCTTGCTGCATCATACTTAGGATTCAGTGTCTCTAGAAAGACTCCTGTCATCACATAATCCCTGTATGCCTTGCGTTGCTCTGGTGTAGCAATCAAGGGAATGTAACCATATAACTTCTCAAACATACGCCTCAGAGAAGTGTAAAGGGTATGGAAAGGACGACCATTCTGCTTCGAAGTGAAGATATCATGTTGAAGTCGCTGAATCTTTGACTCATTCTTCGCCGGAGAATATGTAGCGGTGAGTATGTCCCACATAGCCTTTGCCGTGGGCTAACTCAAGATGTCATTTGCTATTTCCATGGATACTGTTCCAGAAAGCCACTCTCGTGCATACGTGTCGTCTGCCTCCCATGAGGCATTAACCCCGGTCTTGTCGACAGGCTCCTCCTGTGTGAGGATATGCTTCTTTCCATTATATTGCGTTAGACTCATGAACTGCATGGCCCACCGTTCATAATTCGTTCCATCCATCTTCACAATGGGTGCTGGACCTTTGAAGGCACCCAAGGATGGAATATCTGCTTTGTTATCTGACATGATGATAACGATCTCTCAAGACTGGGGTTGCAAACTTGGACAAAGAACGTCTACATATACATCTAGGAAGATGGTTATGGGTGTAGACTCTTACCACAACCACTTCCATGCCTTGAAGGATCCTTTGAAAGGCTAGGCTGTGATGCTTACGTGTGCGTGTGGCACACAACTATGGCTGCGTGAGGGAGCACAGGCGCTCGGGGGCGTGCGGAGGCGTGCACAGGCACAGGCGTGCAGGCACGCGTAGAGCACATGCATGGGGGGGGGGAGGGGCGCAGACGTGCATGCACGTAGGGGCGCATGCGCAACACACAGGGGCGCAGGTGCGCGCGAGGTGCATGCTCGCGGGGGTGCAGGAGCGTAGGTGCGCAGGCGTGGGGCACAAGGCGCACGGTGGCGGAGCATGCGGCGACTGTGGCAACACGTGTGGTTTTGGTGGGGACGAAGAGTTAGGGCACAGGCTCCGGTCTAGGACCGTCGCTTTGATACCATGTGGAAATATAAAGGAATCAAAAAGTGCATTCATCGTAGCTTAGAGCTCTCTTATATATGAGAAAATCGCTAGGGAAAATTACATAGATAGCCAACAGAAATAAATAAACTACAGGATAACATATAAAGAGATATAAATATCTCAACATGTTTTGCCATAACTTTTTCATTGGTCCCCATCTTTTGGTTTTTTGGTCAGAGTTTTCATGTGTTCCATAGAGACTCCATAGTAGAGATCACATTCCTATGCCATGTGGGTTGGGGTTTTCATGTGGTTTCATATGAACTCCAGAGTAGAGATCCCATTCTCTGAGCCAGTATAGGAAAGACCCAGTTATCCGACAAACTTCTTCAGACACCATGCGATCGTGGACTCCGACGAGGGTTGTCTCCAAGGCTTTTTAGTCCACCCTTTCAGAGATGGAGCATTTGTCCACATATTGTTGCGGGCTAGAGTACTCCGACGAGGAGACTCATTCTCAGTTGCAACAACTCTAACAAGCGCAGTAAAGAGCACATACTCTCCGACGAGGATATTCAGTTTGACTCACACTCAAAATCGTTTGTCCTCCTTCCTTGTATGACATGAGAAGCAACGCCCTGGACAGTAGCCAACAATTGTGCGCATTGAGTTGATATTGTATGTATTGTCTTGTATTGTGAGTTTGAGAGATTTCTTTCTATTTGTCCAAGCTGAGCATTGCATGCTCCAGCTTGACGGGGAGTGTTGGAGTATGCATCATTTATACGTAGATGGGTAAATAGATCTCTCCAGGATCCATTTACCACATCCAGAGTTTAGTCCCACATCTACCCGTGGTGGGACTTGGAGAGTCTGTAGAGACTATATAGGAAGCCCCATACCTCCTGTATCCAGTAAGAAAGTGCAATGCATAAATCATCCCTTTGAGGCGTTCTCTCGTTGTTTCATCCTGTTCCTTGGAGAGTTGGGTTCTATGTTAAATCCCTATGTCCATAATGTTTTATCTTTTATTTCTCTGATACACTTCTGTAGAGGTATATTTTCGTTACGCTATTTATTTCTTGTTTCTCGTACTGTTTCTTAATTCCCTTTCCTTATGTAATTTATCCATAGGCTATTCACCTATATAAGAGAGCCTAGGATTTGTGGAATAAACATCTCTTTTGTTTTTTCCAATATGGTATTAGAGCGACAGTCCTAGACCAGAGATCCTGTACCGAAAACCTAATCCTAACCCCACCTCATGACTCTCGTGCGCCGCTTAACCCTGACCCCCTCCCCTTCCTCACATCACCCGGGGCTGCCACCTCCTCTAGCCGCCAGTGCCGTCTCCGCAGCCACGTCACGTAGCCCTTATGGCCTCGCTGCACTCGTGACCACGCCGCCAGCAACTGCAGCCACGCCGCCTTGCTGTCCAACCCGTAGTTCCCCCCTTCCAGGGACACGCTACTTGGCCCCTGCAGTTCGCAGTCCCGCCGAAGGGGCACACCACCCTCGTTGTAGCCCGTAACCCCTGTTGCCCTTGCCACCGTTCCTTTCCTTATGGGACTTTCTTTCGCGGCTCTGTCATTGTTCGACTACCAACACAACATCTTTGTGTTGATGGATTTGGTTATTTGAGTCTACACATGCAACCGAACCCCTTTATGTCATTGTAGACTAAAGTTTATATAGTATATAACCCTAGTCTTCTCTTGTCATCATATTAGAAAGCAAAGCTGATATTCCCTCCGCAGGCGCCTTCGGAGGTCCTACGCCTATAGTAAAGATGGATGGGTCAAACTATGAACTGTGGGCTATGCAGTTCATGAGTATGATGAAGTCTACATATAAGAAACCCATTCTTATCGAGGAATAGCTGGTTGAGAAGACTGGGGTTCATGCCTCGTGGGAGGCAGATGATGCGTATGCCAAGGTTTGACATTCAGGTACATTGGCAATAGATATCACCAATGATATACTCCATCAGCCCACAACCAAGGCGATGTGGGATATTCTTGCTGCTACTTATTCACAGGTGAAGAATGAGACAAAAATCCTACAGCTACAACATGATATTTTTATTATCAAGCAGAATGAACGGCCTCTTCACTTGCTATATACATCCTTGTGCGGGATGTTTGAGAAGGTCTATAGCTTCATACCCCTCACATCTACTCCTGAGCAGCAGAAGACATAGAAATGAAACCACGGTTGGTGTATTCATGGCAGCTCTAGATCTTGAGTATGAGATGACCCGTTCTCAGATTTTGGCAGACTCTACTATTCCTCCTATGGAGGAATCCTTCCACAGACTCAGTCGGATCACTGTTCCATCTTCTACTGCCAGTCAGACGTCTTCAGCAATGGCGGCTTCTCGAGGTCGTGGAGGACCTTCCCAGTTTTACGGTCGTGGACCTTGATAAGCGTCCGAACGACTAAGGTAAAGGTACAAAAATGGTCGTTGCGACCTCGGTCGCTCAGATGCGCTAAATCAAGAAAAATCGAACCACTAATAGCAATAAAATCAATCGAAGCGAGGAAGTGGTCCTGCTATATGTTTAACCTGGTATAGCACCCAGGGTCGAACTCAAGGAGCACGGATTGGCCGAAAGCCTACGAAGTAGTCAAAAATGAATAAAATACAAGACAAAATATTTTTGTGGCTTTTAATGATTTTTATAAATTTTTTGGAATTTTTAATATGTGAAGAAAATAAGTAAAGCAAAAACAAGCTAACTTCGACAAATTATTTAATGCATCAAAAATCAAGCAAAAATTCAGACAAAAATATTTTTATGTTTTTTTGTGTTTTTTAATGTTTTTGGTGAATTTTTGGAATTTTTAGGATGTGTATTTTATTTTCTAAAAATCAAACAGTAGCTAAAATGTGGGGTACTGTCCAGCCAGGCCCAAAAGCCCTAGATAAAATATCTAAGGACCTCAAAAGGGCCTGGAGGTATTTTTCCTGTAAACTAGGTAAAACAAGGAAAATTTGAGTACCAAAATTATTGTTTTTGGGTTTTTAATGTATTTATTAGAATTTTTATGAGTTTTTGAGGGTTTTTAAGTTTTTAAGGTTTTCCAGTGATGAAAAATAGCCAAAATTGGCTAGAAAATCAAGGGACACAAGATAAACAGTACCTAATTTTTACAGAATTTTTAGGCGGGTTTTTATATTTTTTTGTGATTTTTAAAACTGAACAGTGCCAAAAATAGATGTTTTTGAATTTTTAAAAATAGCAAACAAGATCAGAAATGTCCTCAAAAATCTACAAAAATCCTACACCATGGCAGGAGCCATGTGTCAAATTTTCGTTGGATTTGAAGGTGATTTGATATTTTATTCAAAAATGACAAGAGGGCACTGTGCACAGGGACCAAAGTGCACATACCCAAAGTTCTGGGGGTCCTGGTGCAATTAACCCAAGAAGTCACGCGCCAAGCGCGTGCCTGGGGCACTCAGGGACCTATATGTAATAAAACTAAGGTTCGGGGACTAATTGGTAACTCGTACCAAAAGTCCGGGGACCTCAGATGCAAATTACCCTAAAATAAGCGCACATGCGCAATTAAAACATTCACAGGGGCATAGATGCAAATACTCAAAAGTTTTCATTCATTTCTAAACATCCAGAACTACAGGGAATATATTGCAAATAACCCAAACATACACGTGACGAAGCACGTGGCTCCACACAGACAGGGGTATAAGTGCAAATATCTAAAGTATGAGGTCCAATATGCAAAATACCCTAAAACTAAATAACTGACGAAAATAATTACAGGACTAAAACGAAATGAAAGATAAGGAAGGGCCTAAGGGTAAATTACCCTTTATTAAGTCGCCCGAAGGATGCGCGCCACGTGTGTAGATGGACGGCTGGAAATGGCTGGCGCTCCAACGCTGAGGCTCTCGCAGCGATCGGACGGCTGAGGGTACGCCACGTGGAAGATCGAACGGGTGCGGTGCTCGGTGGCTACCCCTCGTGCACGGACGGTCCTGATCGCCTCTCCAAGATCTGACGGTGTCTGGCTCTCTTCAAGTGAACGGTCTGGATACGAACTGGAGGTCAAGGACGATCGAACGGTCGGGGAAGATGCTGGAAGAACAGTCGGCCGGCGAGCTTCGCCGGCCTCGTGCAAGCGCTGGTCTCCTCCCCTGCTGCCTCTGAAGATCGGAAAAGGTCCGCGATGATTCTCCGCAGCTGATGGTCGGCTCCGATGGCCCAGCCGAGCCCTGGAGGGCTCCGGCGAGGTCGGCGGAGGAGAAGCTCCTGTCTGAATGTCGGGAGGCCTCAGATAGCCTCCTCTGGTCCTGCAAGAAGGCTCAGGAGCTTCGCGGGTCGAGGGCAAAATGCCTCGACCCGGTTAGGCGTCGTGGAGGTGGTCTGTGTGTCGGTGCGGGCGAACCCCGGCGAAGTGACGGCGAGGGGATTCGAATCCCAGCTCCTGTGCGAGCTGGGTTGAACGGAGGGGCGGAGAAGGTGCGCGGAGGGAAGGCGGAGATGGATGGGGATTCCGATGATCGAATGGATGCGCGAGGTGGTCGGAATCGACGAAGAACGGCGGCGGTGCGATTTGGGTCAAAATGAAAATTGGATGAAAGGGGGAAGCTAAGGGATTACCTGGGCGGCGAAGTAGACTGGGCTGGAGCTGGGGAAGCTCCCGGTCGTAGCCTCGAGGGTCGTCTGGGCCGGAGGCTCAGAGCTCACACCAATGGCGGAGCTACGGCGGAGCTATTCGCCGGATCAGTGGTCCGGCCACTCTCTCCTCGCTGCGACACGGCCAACCTGGAGCTGTCACCTCGAGGGTAGCTGTGGAGGTCACGGGATGAAGAATGGAGAGCCAAAGATGGCAGAATCAGGTGGCGGAGCTCGGTATTTAAGTAGTTGCGGGTCCGGCTAGGGTTGGTCGGGTAGGGCTGTGAGAAGCGCGGATCCCAATGTGGATACCCCGGCGAGGGTCTCGGATGTATGAAGAAGCGATAGGACCCGGGGTTTGCGGAGATGGCGAGCGGATCGAACGCGGAAAAAGAGGAGAAAACGGGTCGGGCGCGAGATCCGCTGGAGAAGACGGTCCGCGGAGGGAGTTGACCGGAGGTCAACATCTCCGTGGGCCAATGAGGTGCTGCCACGTATTCTATTTATGTTTATTTATTTTAGGCTAGATAACGGCGGAATTAGCAAAAACTTAAAACACAAAATATTTTTATTTTATTTTTTTTCTATTTTTGGTGATTTTTAATTAATTTTTGGAAATAAAAAATGAGGTATTTACATTATGTAGCTATATATAGGTATATGTACATTATGTAGTTTTTTTGATTTTTGATTTTTAATTATTATTTTTGTACAATTTTATTCCTATTTTATATTTTATTTATCAATAGAATAAAATGAGGGATAAAAGGGTATTTTTATTTTGTTTTTATTATTTATATACATAGGTGAAATAAATAGTTATGTACAACTATATACATGGCATTTGTACAATATATTTTTGTAATTTTAATTTTGTTATTTTTATTTGATTTTTGTTTTGATTCTTTTGTTTTATTTACTTACAATATATAGCATAGAATATTTACAAAAAAGTTTAGAAAATGATTTTATTTACAAGGTTAAATAAATAAAGAAGCATGGTCTATGTACATGGTGAAAGGGTATTTTTGATCTTTTTAATTTTCAAATTTTTATTTTGTTTTTAATATTTTCTAAATATATACAAATATGTACAAGCATAATTTTTGGGTGGGGAAAATATAATTTTATTTATTTATATAGATATTTACACTAGAGCCCCTATCTCCCTCTACTTTGGCTTTTATGCGGTCAGGCCCATGCTGAGCCCTCCCTTGGGTTAGGTTGCTTAATATTTATTCTAAATATTTCCCTCTTTTTCTTTTTAATCTTTATTCTTTTATTTTTGCACAAAAACATGCTAATTATAGGTTTTTACACAATGCATGCTTTTGGTAATTATTGATATTTACATATATCTACATGTATTTGCAAAGGTTTTTGTAGCTAAAATATAAGAATAAAGAGTGATGAATGGGTATTCATCACCCCCCTATACTTAACTTTGCTAGTCCCTTAGCAAACACTTATTTGAAAAAGAAGTGAAAAAGAAAGAAAAAGAAAAAGAAAAAGAGGATGTACATGGATCAAGGTTGATTATTAAACTTGCATTCATTAAATTGGGATATGGAGCTTGATCAGATCTTTGGATTATTAATGTGTCGGAACCTTATTTGGACTTAAGCTTAAAACCCAACAGCCTCTAAGTTCCACCAATCTATGGACAAGACTCCTCAATAAACCAGATCAGAACAAGTCTACATACACAAACTCTAATGACCATGAATCTTTCCATGCAGTGTAAGTGATATGTGTCTCCCCACCTCAGAAGGAACAAAGAAACAACCTCCCTCAACCTGGTAACTCTAATGCCTCGGTCTAGCAACTCTTTCCTCGAGAAGCGGGGTATTCCCTTCTAAGTTCAAGTGCAACCGGCTCAAGAAGAGGGGGAAGAAGTATAGACTTTTGGAAGCCTAGCCAGTGTAGCTAAGTCTTCCGCTGCAAGCTTCATGAGATGTAACATGGATACCATAAGCTTTGCTTTATTTGACTATATACACTCCGGTGGGGTTATTAAATTTTCAATCCGACCCACCACTTTTTTGGAGTTCTTTTGCATTTTTGCATTTTTTTTCAAGGATTTCTATACAACATATCTACATGGTGCAGCATATTTAAAAGAAATTTTCCTCTTGAGCCAGTAGACTATCCCTCTTTTGAAGCTTTATTGCAACCCACAGCTTCTGTCTTTAGCCTTCATCACCACTAGACCAAGTTGAGGCGCACTTCCTTCACTAGAAGAAGAAGAGAGGTTCCGCCTAGAAGTACTACCCTCATATGCTACCCCAAGCCAAAGGAAACTGCCTCCTCACTACCTCATCCGTGGAGAGCCATGTGTAAAGTGCAGGTGCAAGTCAAGCCATTGTCTCTAAGAGTCATGCGTGTGTTGTTAAGTGCTCTACTTAGGCTCATCAAGATGACATATGCTCATAGCCTAGTGGACTCAAAGAATTAAGTCCTTATGGACCTGAAAAGCCTTAACCCTAAGTCCTATAAGGTTCCTCTTAAAGTTAAGTGGATTAAGATCTTATTCAAGCTCCATTTCTCAATTTAATTCCAGGCTTAGTTTAAATGTCAACTCTCATCCAGGAAAAACTACATACATATATGTACACAAGATGCTATTTACAAATATTTTACAATCATGCAAAATTTTTGAAAAATGTTTTGAAATCATGGATGAATGCTGCATGAGGTGCAAGTTTTGCAAAAAGATATTTACAAAAATTTACACAAAGTTTCTGCAAACTTTTGATTTTCAAAACATTTTGGAAAAATTTTGTACTATATACATAATTTTGATACAAAATATTTACACAAGCTTTACACAAAAGATTTTTGAAATCATTTTTACAAAAATACTTTGTACACTAGCTATGTATGTGCAAGATAAAAGAAGTTTATGTACATGAAAATTTTTTTAATTTTTGTGATTTTTAGCCATTTTATTTATTAACACACTCACACAAAGTACGAGTTATGGCTAAAGTATATACGAAATATATACACACCCCCCTATACTTAGCTCGAACGATGTCCTCAGAGTGATCTAGAGCGATGAAGAAGACATAGCTCGTGCTTAGTAAAAGGGAAGTGAAAAGGAATGGCTAAGTATAGAAACGAATAAATGAATGGAATGAGAGGAACTCGGTGGTTTCCCCCTATACTTAGGATTAACTAATCCTAAGTATAGCAAGCTGTACATGAAGGGAAATCCGAGTGAAGAAGATACAGAATCTGCCCCCCCTATACTTAGGGTAAAATATCCCTAAGTATAGGCAGCAAAACAGGAGCAGAACGAATGAAAAGAATACTCGCAGGTCCGACATCCCCCCTATACTTAGGGTAAAGTACACCCTAAGTATAGCATAATCATAAGATGAGAAAAAGGGATGTGGGACTAAAGAATAGAATGATATGGACAATTGGATCTATACAGGCGGAGGAACAGTGAAAATCAGGCGTGAGATGCAAAAGATGTGAGTCAAGAGACCACATCTCACGCAACATGAATAGGGGCAACAATAACGTCCCGCGACTCATGATCTAGAAATGGCTTGAGCCGCTGGCCGTTCACTCGAAAGGTACTATCAGAAGATAACTCGGATATATCAATGCTACCATTGTCGTGTACCTTTCTGACCAAGTAGGGTCCCTTCCATTTGCTCTGTAGCTTCCCTGGAAATAATCGTAGCCTCGCATCAAACAGCCATACTCTCTGTCCAATCTCAAAATGCTTGTGGCTGATATGAGAATCATGCCACTCCTTGACTTTCTCCTTATAATGTAGGCTGCTTGAGAAAGCTGCATCTCTAAGCTCCTCCAGGGCAGCTAACTCTGCCCTTCTCTGGTCTCCCATACCATCTGGATCCATCAAAATGTCTGTGACTGCCCAAAGTGACTTGTGCCTCAGCTCAACAGGTAAATGGCACGGCTTGCCATATACGAGGCGAAAGGGAGATGTGCCCAAAGGTGTCTTGAAAGACGTCCGATATGCCCACAAGACCGAGTCCAAAAGCTGTGACCAATTCTTTCGGTCAGGGCGGACGACTTTCTGCAATATATTCTTGATCTCCCTATTCGACACCTCAGCTAGACCATTCGTCTGTGGATGGTAAGGTGTGGCAACACGATGGTCTATACTGAACTCGCTAGCAAGGGCCTTTACCTGGTCGTTGATGAAGTGAGATCCCCCATCAGAAATCAGAACTCGTGGAACCCCGAACCGCGTGATGATATGCTTCCTCAAAAATCTGCAAACTGTCCTCGCATCAGCGGCTCGGGCGGGGATAGCCTCCACCCAACGACTCACATAATCAACGGCCAACAGAATGTACTCAAATCCCTGACTCTTAGGGAATGGACCCATGAAATCGATGCCCCATGCGTCAAAAACCTCACAGAAGTGAATGGGCTGTATCGGCATCATATCACGCTGTCCACAAGTGCCCATCCTCTGACAGTCAGTACACCTCTTCACGAACTCATCAGAGTCCTTGAAGAGGGTAGGCCACCACAAGCCGGATTGGAGCACTTTCTGTGCCGTTCTCCTCCCAGAATGATGTCCTCCTGCCTCAAGCTTGTGGCAGTAAGTGAGGACGCTATGGTGTTCCTCCTGAGGAATACACCGACGCCAGACGCTATCCCCTCCTTCGTGGTAAAGGATGGGATCCTCCCAGTGGTAGGACTTGGCCCTCGCAAGGAAGGTCTCAAGCCTCTGCCTGGGCCAATCTTGTGGGACTTTCCCTGCAACGAGAAAGTTCACAATATCGGCATACCACGGGAGTGACGCGATAGCAAGGATCGCCTCATCAGGGAAGGTATCTCGAATGGGATCAATCTGCTCAGAATCCTCAGGCTGCTCTAATCGGGAGAGATGATCCGCCACCACATTCTTGACTTCAGGCTTATCCTTGATCTCAATGTCGAACTCCTGGAGTAGAAGGATCCATCTAGTCAGTCTGGCTTTGGCATCCTTCTTTGCCATGAGGTACCTGATGGCGGTGTGATCTGTAAACAATGTCACTCTAGATCCAATGATATACGATCTGAACTTATCTAGGGCAAACACTACGGCTAGCATCTCCTTCTCTGTGATCGTATAATTCCGCTGGGCGGAATCTAATGTGCGGCTAGCGTAGTGTATGGCAAACGGAACTCCATCCCTCCTTTGTCCCAGCACTGCCCCCACGGCAAAATCGGAGGCGTCCGTCATGATCTCGAATGGGAGAGACCAATCAGGCGGCTGAAGGACAGGAGCCTCAATAACATGCTGCTGGAGAGTCGCAAAGGACGAGAGACACTTGTCATCGACAAGGAACTCGGTGTCTTTCGTCAAGAGGTCAGTCAACGGTCGGGTAATCTTGCTGAAATCCTGAATAAATCTCCTATAAAATCCAACGTGCCCCAGGAATGACCGTAGCTGCCTTAGATTGGACGGCGGTGCGAGTTTTCTAATGACATCAACCTTGGCCGGATCAACCTCCATGCCCCTGTTGGAGATGATGTGGCCAAGCACCGTCCCTTGAGTCACCATGAAGTGACTCTTCTCCCAAGATAGAACCAAATGAAACTCAATACATCGCTGGAGTACCCGGTCTAGGCAGTCAAGACAAGAATCGAATCCGTCGCCGTAGACCGAGAAATCGTCCATGAAGACCTCCAAACACTTCCCTACCATGTCCGAAAAGATCGACAGCATGCACCTCTGAAAAGTCGCAGGGGCATTGCATAGCCCAAATGGCATGCGTCGAAAAGCATATGTGCCGAAGGGACAGGTAAAGGTGGTCTTCTCCTGATCCTCAGGAGCGATGGCCACTTGGTTGTAGCCCGAGTACCCATCCAGGAAGCAATAATGGCTCTTCCCTGCCAGTCTCTCAATGATCTGGTCAATAAAAGGCAGGGGGAAATGGTCCTTCTTGGTGGCTTGGTTGAGTCTCCTGTAGTCAACACAAACCCTCCAAGAGGTGGGTACTCGTGTAGCGATCTCCTCTCCCAACTCACTGATCACAGTCGTGATGCCCGTCTTCTTGGGCACCACATGCAAGGGGCTGACCCACTTGGAGTCGGAAATGGGATAAATAAAATCTGCGCTCCACCATTTTGATATTTCTTTCATCACGACCTCTCTCAGGTTGGGGTTCAACCGCCGCTGGAACTCATGCAACGGCTTCGCCCCCTCCTCAAGATAGATATGGTGGGAGCACACTGCTGGACTAATCCCATGGAGATCCGCTACGCTCCATCCGATCGCCTTGCGGTTCTTTTCAAGAACCCCCATCAAACGGGATTCTTGCTCTCCAGTCAACTCGGCGGAGACGATGACTGGGTACATATCTGGATCGCCCGCAAGGAATCGATACTTCAGCGAAGTAGGGAGCGGCTTCAGCTCTGGAATGCTGGGTGCTGGCAAATCTGGCTGCGGAAGAAATTGAGTGAAAGCTGCTAGGTCTGCCAAATCTGCCTGGGAAAGTGAAAGCGTACTCTCGCAAACTGGATCGGGAGAAGGCTGCTCAACTGCACTGTCTCTGCTCGGCTCTGCATCTACCTCCTCCGCATCTATAGGCTCAAGTGGACTCATGTCTGGCATCTGATCATAGCAATCGGCCCAATCAGACTCTGAATCCGAGGTATCTGTATCGATCGCGGTGGCTTCAGTACCACCGGAAAATAAGGTGGCCTCAGCACCACCATCACTAAACATCGTGTCGCGATCAAGGACCGGCTCTGCTGCCTCTATGGTATCCTGAACCAGGGCTGTGCTCTCCAGACTCTCCTCTGCTATCATCTCGGCATCAGCTGTATCTGAATATGAGAGGATGGTCTGTGCTGCAGGATCTGCCCAAGCTGCCTCATCGTCTGTGATCACAAAATCACAGTCCTGGTGGATGTCTGGCTCTGTGTCTGTCAGCTGCTCCGAATCTGTACTCGCATCTGAGCGGGTTCTCTCTCTAGCTCTGTAGTCCTCGACCGTTTCTATTTGTATACTCTCGCCCTCGACGCGAAAGTACACCTTCCCGCTATCATGATCAGTCACCGCCTTGGCTGTGGCCAAGAACGGACGACCAAGGATGATGGGGGTATCGACCACTGACTCAGGGATCTCCATGTCCAACACTACGAAGTCCACGGGGAATTTCAGGCCCTGAATCGTGACGATAACGTCTCGTAATAACCCCTTCGGCCTTTTGACAGATCGATCAGCGAACTGAAGGACTGTCCTGCTCTATCGAAGAGTGCCCAACTCGAAGCGGTCGAGAAGGGCTGCCGGAAGAAGGTTGATCGACGATCCGCTATCTAGAAGAGTACGGTCGAACCTCTTCTCACTGATCTGGCATCTGACATACGGGGCACCTGAATCTGGCCTCTTGGCTGGCAGTCGGTTCTGGATCGCAAAACACGTGGCTTTCGTCAGCACATGGATCTCGGAAGTGTGGTTCCTCCTCCTCCTCCTGACTGTAGTCCTGTCTCTCAAAGATCACTGGAGAAGGGGGATGTGCTGCAAAGCCTCCTGGAGGGTCAGCTGGATGTGGAACCTATCAATCATGCTCTGGCTGAACTCCTCAAGCTCTCTCTTTTTTGGATTTTCTTTTTTCTTCCCCTTCCCCATCTGAAGGGCTCTAGGGAAGGGGATCACAGGGTCCTTCTCAGATGAAGGACTAGGAAAAGGTCTAGACGGTTCAAGGACCGGATCCACACATACATCATGCACCACAGTGGGACCAGAAGAAAGTAAACCCTTTCCTTTATTCATAACAGAGTTCTAAGATATAGGAATGCGAGGAAAGACAACATCTCTATCTGTACAAACACCGGTGGCCTCAGTACCACCACGGGCTGGCTCTGCTGCTGCTGCTGGTAGTAGACGTCTCGCGGCATCAGTACCGCGGGCTGGCTCGGCTCTACTGGTGGCGTCAGTACCACCTCCTCGAACTGGTGAAGCGGCGGCCTCAGTACCGCCGGTAGGATCAGCATCCTTGGTGGCATCAGTGCCACCATCATCATCTGGAGCGGCCTCAGTAACGCTCTCCTCCTCCTCATGTGGCGCCTTTGAAGTATCCTCGTGGTGAAGCTCAGATGAGGCGCCGCCGCCTGCTGGGGTCCTACCGCTCCTAAGTGTGACAAAATCAGCATCATATAGATCCGAAGATGTATCATCAAATGGGTCACTAGGAGTGGCTAACTCAGTATGTACTACCTGCTCAGATTTCCTCTTGAGATTGTTCGGGTTCGGCTCAATCTGGGCTGGAATGGCGGCCTTCCCTCTCACCAAGTCCCGCATCTCCTGGCGGAACTCGTCCATCTCCCGTCTGAATGTGGCCTGCTGGTCCGTGAGGAGGCGGGCGATGTCATCCAAAGCGGGGCTCTCGTGGGAGCCCGACGGGTAGCCTCTCTGTGGGTGAGGCTGCTGGATCTGCTGCTGATGGTGCTGGTAAGAGGGATATGAGGACGGGTGCTGCTGCTGAATCGGGTGAGCCTGCTGCTCACGCCTCCACGACTGTCCCTGCTGCTGATAGGGACGAGGACCGAAGGATGATGGCTGGTGCTGCTGGTGTGCTGGGTGCTGCTGCTGCGACTGGTGATGATCTCTCTGCTGGGAGTACTGCCCTCCCTGTCCTGACGGCTGCTGCTGGGGCTGGGCACCACCACTCCCCCACCTGAATCCGGGATGGTCTCGTCGGATCCCAGGTTGGGGGCGGTCATACCAAATCCCATTGACATCCATCAATGGCTCTGCATCGAAGGGGTCTGGCGGCAGTACTGCCAGAGGCTGATCCGGCTGGTAGACCACCATCTGCATGTCTGGAGATGGTGGGGACTGGTAGGTAGGCTGCGGCTGCTGGTACGGCTCCGCCTGTACAAGGTGAACCTGTCTAGGCTGCTGTGAGGAGCTGGAGCGCTGGGACGAGCTGCTGCTGCCGGTATCGCCTCGCGACAGAAGACGGGGCTGTGAAGCCGTCTGTGTCTCCTGGAGACACATGAGCTGGGTCTTCATGTCGCTCAGAACCTGTGCCATCTGTTCCATCTGAGTGATGCTCTGGCACTGCTTCTTCTCGATCAGCTCCATGCGGTCCAACTTCTCGCTGATAATACCCATGTCCGCAGCGGATGACTCTGCCTGTGCTGCTGCGACTGCGGACGAACTGGATGGACCTGCTTCTACCCGTGCTATCCGCTGGTACTGCACGGGTCCTGGCTGCTGTGGCTGGGGTCTCTGAGAATACAACATGGTCTGGGACATCACCATGTAGTTCTCGGACATCTCCTCGTAGATGACCCAGACCTGATCGTGGTCCTTGGCAAAGTAGGACCCGCCGCAAGAAGCGTTCACCAGACCCTGAAGCTCTGGCGTCAACCCGCTGAAAAAGCTCTGAACTAGGTTCGGCTTGGAGATGTCGTGGTGCGGGCATCTGTCTAGGAGCTCTCGGAACCTCTCCCATGCCTCGTGAAACTGCTCATTGGGGAACATGGAGAAGTTGCTGATCAGGGCCCTCGCTGCATTCGTCCGCCCGAGTGGATAGTACTTTTTCAAGTACTCGGTGCGGAGCTGCTCCCAGGTGTAGACAAACTTCCCTAAATGCTTCAGCCAGGTGGCTGCTCTATCTGCCAGTGAAAAAGGGAAGGCTATCATCCGGATCGTGTCCTGGTCCACGTGGCGATCGTGGACAGTGCTGCAGATCATCAAGAACTCCTGGAGGTGGAGGTGGGGCACCTCAGTGGCTAGTCCGTGGAAACGGGGCAGTAACTGCAAGGTGTTCGGGGGGAACTTGAAGTCCCCCACGATCGCTGGCACTACCACCCAGTGATGCATCAGAGTAGATCCGGGGTTGTGTAACGCCCGCATCGGCTGTGGTGGTCCTCCTGCCGCGGGCCAACCTAGATGATCGGGTAGACGTGCCCGAAAGCGGTGCAGCCAGAGGCTGCCTAAGAGACCGTCTACCCATCATCTTGATCTGGCGAGTAAGGCGGATGAGATCTGGAGTCAACTATGATCACAAAACAAACCCCCGGTTCACCAACGCAACGCGAGCTGAAGACCGTGAAAGTTCGGTCAAATTATCTTGTCTATTTTATTTTGGTGAACACACAAAATATCAGAGCGCTTACGTGACCTGTTAGGATATCCGATGCTATCCCAACCGACTGGCCCGCACGAAAGAGTCGGTAATCAGTCGGGTCTAGCACCGGGAGGCTCTACCTAGGGTGCGGGTCACTCTCTCGCGCATCCAAACCATACAATGAGGGGGTTGCTCTCCCTAAGACAAAGTTTTTAGGGTGAGCGGTTTTTAAGATCAATAGTCTTAGCCAGTCCCAATTTTATGGTTTTTCTTTTAATATTTTTCAAATCAAACAAAAGGCCTAACGAATTTTTCGGTTCTCCTGATTATTTAGTCCGAAAACAGGGGGGAGAAGACGAAAAAGCCGATGCGCGAGAAATCAATGATGCATGCTGAGATAGAAATGCGTACCTTGTCTCCAGCACTCTACATGCAAGTGATCCGCGCAGAATTTAAAGACAGAAAGAAAACTACCTAAATGATGCAACGGGAAAAACCGAGTCCTAAACGAGCAATTTCTAGCGCAGAACCGTCTAACTCAGTCACTCGCCCTCGATCCAAAAAGTCCGGTCTAGACCCACCCCTCCTCTTCTCGACAGGTCGAGTTCAGGAGTAGCGCTTGACGGGGCAGGCTCGCGGCGCGTAGGCTCTCAGGAAAGCGACTAAGTTATTTTTATTATTTATTATTAGTAGGTCCAATTAACGTTTTATGGGAACAGATAAGCAGTTAGGTGTGTGGATCCTACTAATTACGGCACAATCACCAGAAATTCCTAAGTCTAGGGGCTCGAGCAAAAACCGCGTAAACACCGGAAAAGGCAGCTAAAAAGCTAAAACCGCGAAAAATCTAAAGGGTCCCCCGAGTACACCGGTGCTCGGCGAAACAGACCCGAGAGTCCAACTGTCTCTGACTGTACCTGTATTATTACAACAATAATCAAATGTACTGGAAATAAATCCTAATCTAAACTACGCTAATCCGCGGTTATTCCGCGACTCCCGCACTCCTGCTTGCTTTCCTGCACTCTCCTGCGGCTCTGTGAAGAAGAGAGCCGCCTCCGGTTCTCGCGGTTGCGTCGGCTTCCGAAAAAGCCGCCTCGATCCTCGGGCCCTCGCAAGAAAACAAAAACAAGAGTGTCAAACCAGATTATTGTAAGAAAATGTCAGAAAAATAATATCTACACAATTCTATACAAAAAGCCGCGAAAATCAAAAGCCGCGGAAAAAGCTAAAAAATGACTACTAAGCCGTGCTCCCCGGCAACGACGCCATTCTGATAAGCGTCCGAACGACTAAGGTAAAGGTACAAAAATGGTCGTTGCGACCTCGGTCGCTCAGATGCGCTAAATCAAGAAAAATCGAACCACTAATAGCAATAAAATCAATCGAAGCGAGGAAGTGGTCCTGCTATATGTTTAACCTGGTATAGCACCCAGGGTCGAACTCAAGGAGCACGGATTGGCCGAAGGCCTACGAAGTAGTCAAAAATGAATAAAATACAAGACAAAATATTTTTGTGGCTTTTAATGATTTTTATAAATTTTTTTGGAATTTTTAATATGTGAAGAAAATAAGTAAAGCAAAAACAAGCTAACTTCGACAAATTATTTAATGCATCAAAAATCAAGCAAAAATTCAGACAAAAATATTTTTATGTTTTTTGTGTTTTTTAATGTTTTTGGTGAATTTTTGGAATTTTTAGGATGTGTATTTTATTTTCTAAAAATCAAACAGTAGCTAAAATGTGGGGTACTGTCCAGCCAGGCCCAAAAGCCCTAGATAAAATATCTAAGGACCTCAAAAGGGCCTGGAGGTATTTTTCCTGTAAACTAGGTAAAACAAGGAAAATTTGAGTACCAAAATTATTGTTTTTGGGTTTTTAATGTATTCATTAGAATTTTTATGAGTTTTTGAGGGTTTTTAAGTTTTTAAGGTTTTCCAGTGATGAAAAATAGCCAAAATTGGCTAGAAAATCAAGGGACACAAGATAAACAGTACCTAATTTTTACAGAATTTTTAGGGGGGTTTTTATATTTTTTTGTGATTTTTAAAACTGAACAGTGCCAAAAATAGATGTTTTTGAATTTTTAAAAATAGCAAACAAGATCAGAAATGTCCTCAAAAATCTACAAAAATCCTACACCATGGCAGGAGCCATGTGTCAAATTTTCGTTGGATTTGGAGGTGATTTGATATTTTATTCAAAAATGACAAGAGGGCACTGTGCACAGGGACCAAAGTGCACATACCCAAAGTTCTGGGGGTCCTGGTGCAATTAACCCAAGAAGTCACGCGCCAAGCGCGTGCCTGGGGCACTCAAGGACCTATATGTAATAAAACTAAGGTTCGGGGACTAATTGGTAACCCGTACCAAAAGTCCGGGGACCTCAGATGCAAATTACCCTAAAATAAGCGCACATGCGCAATTAAAACATTCACAGGGGCATAGATGCAAATACTCAAAAGTTTTCATTCATTTCTAAACATCCAGAACTACAGGGAATATATTGCAAATAACCCAAACATACACGTGACGAAGCACGTGGCTCCACACAGACAGGGGTATAAGTGCTCTAAAGTATGAGGTCCAATATGCAAAATACCCTAAAACTAAATAACTGACGAAAATAATTACAGGACTAAAACGAAATGAAAGATAAGGAAGGGCCTAAGGGTAAATTACCCTTTATTAAGTCGCCCGAAGGATGCGCGCCACGTGTGTAGATGGACGGCTGGAAATGGCTGGCGCTCCAACGCTGAGGCTCTCGCAGCGATCGGACGGCTGAGGGTACGCCACGTGGAAGATCGAACGGGTGCGGTGCTCGGTGGCTACCCCTCGTGCACGGACGATCCTGATCGCCTCTCCAAGATCTGACGGTGTCTGGCTCTCTTCAAGTGAACGGTCTGGATACGAACTGGAGGTCGAGGACGATCGAACGGTCGGGGAAGATGCTGGAAGAACAGTCGGCCGGCGAGCTTCGCCGGCCTCGTGCAAGCGCTGGTCTCCTCCCCTGCTACCTCTGAAGATCGGAAAAGGTCCGCGATGATTCTCCGCAGCTGATGGTCGGCTCCGATGGCCCAGCCGAGCCCTGGAGGGCTCCGGCGAGGTCGGCGGAGGAGAAGCTCCTGTCTGAATGTCGGGAGGCCTTAGATAGCCTCCTCTGGTCCTGCAAAAAGGCTCAGGAGCTTCGCGGGTCGAGGGCAAAATGCCTCGACCCGGTTAGGCGTCGTGGAGGTGGTCTGTGCGTCGGTGCGGGCGAACCCCGGCGAAGTGACGGCGAGGGGATTCGAATCCCAGCTCCTGTGCGAGCTGGGTTGAACGGAGGGGCGGAGAAGGTGCGCGGAGGGAAGGCGGAGATGGATGGGGATTCCGATGATCGAATGGATGCGCGAGGTGGTCGGAATCGACGAAGAACGGCTGCGGTGCGATTTGGGTCAAAATGAAAATTGGATGAAAGGGGGAAGCTAAGGGATTACCTGGACGGCGAAGTAGACTGGGCTGGAGCTGGGGAAGCTCCCGGTCGTAGCCTCGAGGGTCGTCTGGGCCCGAGGCTCAAAGCTCACACCAATGGCGGAGCTACGGCGGAGCTATTCGCCGGATCAGTGGTCCGGCCACTCTCTCCTCGCTGCGACACGGCCAACCTGGAGCTGTCACCTCGAGGGTAGCTGTGGAGGTCACGGGATGAAGAATGGAGAGCCAAAGATGGCAGAATCAGGTGGCGGAGCTCGGTATTTAAGTAGTTGCGGGTCCGGCTAGGGTTGGTCGGGTAGGGCTGTGAGAAGCGCGGATCCCAATGTGGATACCCCGGCGAGGGTCTCGGATGTATGAAGAAGCGATAGGACCCGGGGTTTGCGGAGATGGCGAGCGGATCGAACGCGGAAAAAGAGGAGAAAACGGGTCGGGCGCGAGATCCGCTGGAGAAGACGGTCCGCGGAGGGAGTTGACCGGAGGTCAACATCTCCGTGGGCCAATGAGGTGCTGCCACGTATTCTATTTTTGTTTATGCTAGATAACGGCGGAATTAGCAAAAACTTAAAACACAAAATATTTTTATTTTATTTTTTTCTATTTTTTTGGTGATTTTTAATTAATTTTTGGAAATAAAAAATGAGGTATTTACATTATGTAGCTATATATAGGTATATGTACATAATGTAGTTTTTTTGATTTTTGATTTTTAATTATTATTTTTGTACAATTTTATTCCTATTTTATATTTTATTTATTTATAGAATAAAATGAGGGATAAAAGGGTATTTTTATTTTGTTTTTATTATTTATATACATAGGTGAAATAAATAGTTATGTACAACTATATACATGGCATTTGTACAATATATTTTTGTAATTTTAATTTTGTTATTTTTATTTGATTTTTGTTTTGATTCTTTTTGTTTTATTGACTTACAATATATAGCATAGAATATTTACAAAAAAGTTTAGAAAATGATTTTATTTATTTACAAGGTTAAATAAATAAAGAAGCATGGTCTATGTACATGGTGAAAGGGTATTTTTGATCTTTTTAATTTTCAAATTTTTATTTTGTTTTTAATATTTTCTAAATATATACAAATATGTACAAGCATAATTTTTGGGTGGGGAAAATATAATTTTATTTATTTATATAGATATTTACACTAGAGCCCCTATCTCCCTCTACTTTGGCTTTTATGCGGTCAGGCCCATGCTGAGCCCTCCCTTGGGTTAGGTTGCTCAATATTTATTCTAAATATTTCCCTCTTTTTCTTTTTAATCTTTATTCTTTTATTTTTGCACAAAAACATGCTAATTATAGGTTTTTACACAATGCATGCTTTTGGTAATTATTGATATTTACATATATCTACATGTATTTGCAAAGGTTTTTGTAGCTAAAATATAAGAATAAAGAGTGTTGAATGGGTATTCATCACCCCCCTATACTTAACTTTGCTAGTCCCTTAGCAAACACTTATTTGAAAAAGAAGTGAAAAAGAAAGAAAAAGAAAAAGAAAAAGAGGATGTACATGGATCAAGGTTGATTATTAAACTTGCATTCATTAAATTGGGATATGGAGCTTGATCAGATCTTTGGATTATTAATGTGTCGGAACCTTATTTGGACTTAAGCTTAAAACCCAACAGCCTCTAAGTTCCACCAATCTATGGACAAGACTCCTCAATAAACCAGATCAGAACAAGTCTACATACACAAACTCTAATTACCATGAATCTTTCCATGCAGTGTAAGTGATATGTGGCTCCCCACCTCAGAAGGAACAAAGAAACAACCTCCCTCAACCTGGTAACTCTAATGCCTCGGTCTAGCAACTCTTTCCTCGAGAAGCGGGGTATTCCCTTCTAAGTTCAAGTGCAACCGGCTCAAGAAGAGGGGGAAGAAGTATAGACTTTTGGAAGCCTAGCCAGTGTAGCTAAGTCTTCCGCTGCAAGCTTCATGAGATGTAACATGGATACCATAAGCTTTGCTTTATTTGACTATATACACTCCGGTGAGGTTATTAAATTTTCAATCCGACCCACCACTTTTTTGGAGTTCTTTTGCATTTTTGCATTTTTTTTTCAAGGACTTCTATACAGCATATCTACATGGTGCAGCATATTTACAAGAAATTTTCCTCTTGAGCCAGTAGACTATCCCTCTTTTGAAGCTTTGTTGCAACCCACAGCTTCTGTCTTTAGCCTTCATCACCACTAGACCAAGTTGAGGCGCACTTCCTTCACTAGAAGAAGAAGAGAGGTTCCGCCTAGAAGTACTACCCTCATATGCTACCCCAAGCCAAAGGAAACTGCCTCCTCACTACCTCATCCGTGGAGAGCCAGGTGTAAAGTGCAGGTGCAAGTCAAGCCATTGTCTCTAAGAGTCATGCGTGTGTTGTTAAGTGCTCTACTTAGGCTCATCAAGATGACATATGCTCATAGCCTAGTGGACTCAAAGAATTAAGTCCTTATGGACCTGAAAAGCCTTAACCCTAAGTCCTATAAGGTTCCTCTTAAAGTTAAGTGGATTAAGATCTTATTCAAGCTCCATTTCTCAATTTAATTCCAGGCTTAGTTTAAATGTCAACTCTCATCCAGGAAAAACTACATACATATATGTACACAAGATGCTATTTACAAATATTTTACAATCATGCAAAATTTTTGAAAAATGTTTTGAAATCATGGATGAATGCTGCATGAGGTGCAAGTTTTGCAAAAAGATATTTACAAAAATTTACACAAAGTTTCTGCAAACTTTTGATTTTCAAAACATTTTGGAAAAATTTTGTACTATATACATAATTTTGATATAAAATATTTACACAAGCTTTACACAAAAGATTTTTGAAATCATTTTTACAAAAATACTTTGTACACTAGCTATGTATGTGCAAGATAAAAGAAGTTTATGTACATGAAATTTTTTTTAATTTTTGTGATTTTTAGCCATTTTATTTATTAACACTCACACAAAGTACGAGTTATGGCTAAAGTATATATGAAATATATACACACCCCCCTATACTTAGCTCGAACGATGTCCTCAGAGTGATCTAGAGCGATGAAGAAGACATAGCTCGTGCTTAGTAAAAGGGAAGTGAAAAGGAATGGCTAAGTACAGGAACGAATAAATGAATGGAATGAGAGGAACTCGGTGGTTTCCCCCTATACTTAGGATTAACTAATCCTAAGTATAGCAAGCTGTACATGAAGGGAAATCCGAGTGAAGAAGATACAGAATCTGCCCCCCCTATACTTAGGGTAAAATATCCCTAAGTATAGGCAGCAAAACAGGAGCAGAACGAATGAAAAGAATACTCGCAGGTCCGACATCCCCCCTATACTTAGGGTAAAGTACACCCTAAGTATAGCATAATCATAAGATGAGAAAAAGGGATGTGGGACTAAAGAATAGAATGATATGGACAACTGGATCTATACAGGCGGAGGAACAGTGAAAATCAGGCGTGAGATGCAAAAGATGTGAGTCAAGAGACCACATCTAACGCAAAATGAATAGGGGCAACAATAACGTCCCGCGGCTCATGATCTAGAAATGGCTTGAGCCGCTGGCCGTTCACTCGAAAGGTACTATCAGAAGACAACTCGGATATATCAATGCTACCATTGTCGTGTACCTTTCTGACCAAGTAGGGTCCCTTCCATTTGCTCTGTAGCTTCCCTAGAAATAATCGTAGCCTCGCATCAAACAACCATACTCTCTGTCCAATCTCAAAATGCTTGTGGCTGATATGAGAATCATGCCACTCCTTGACTTTCTCCTTATAATGTAGGCTGCTTGAGAAAGCTGCATCTCTAAGCTCCTCCAGGGCAGCTAACTCTGCCCTTCTCTGGTCTCCCATACCATCTGGATCCATCAAAATGTCTGTGATTGCCCAAAGTGACTTGTGCCTCAGCTCAACAGGTAAATGTCACGGCTTGCCATATGCGAGGCGAAAGGGAGATGTGCCCAAAGGTGTCTTGAAAGACGTCCGATATGCCCACAAGACCGAGTCTAAAAGCTGTGACCAATTCTTTCGGTCAGGGCGGACGACTTTCTGCAAAATACTCTTGATCTCCCTATTCGACACCTCAGCTAGACCATTCGTCTGTGGATGGTAAGGTGTGGCAACACGATGGTCTATACTGAACTCGCTAGCAAGGGCCTTTACCTGGTCGTTGATGAAGTGAGATCCCCCATCAGAAATCAGAACTCGTGGAACCCCGAACCGCGTGATGATATGCTTCCTCAAAAATCTGCAAACTGTCCTCGCATCAGCGGCTCGGGCGGGGATAGCCTCCACCCAACGACTCACATAATCAACGGCCAACAGAATGTACTCAAATCCCTGACTCTTAGGGAATGGACCCATGAAATCGATGCCCCATGCGTCAAAAACCTCACAGAAGTGAATGGGCTGCATCGGCATCATATCACGCTGTCCACAAGTGCCCATCCTCTGACAGTCAGTACACCTCTTCACGAACTCATTAGAGTCCTTGAAGAGGGTAGGCCACCACAAGCCGGATTGGAGCACTTTCTGTGCCGTTCTCCTCCCAGAATGATGTCCTCCTGCCTCAAGCTTGTGGCAGTAAGTGAGGACGCTATGGTGTTCCTCCTGAGGAATACACCGACGCTAGACGCTATCCCCTCCGTGGTAAAGGATGGGATCCTCCCAGTGGTAGGACTTGGCCCTCGCAAGGAAGGTCTCAAGCCTCTGCCTGGGCCAATCTTGTGGGACTTTCCCTGCAACGAGAAAGTTCACAATATCGGCATACCACAGGAGTGAGGCGATAGCAAGGATCGCCTCATCTGGGAAGGTATCTCGAATGGGATCAATCTGCTCAGAATCCTCAGGCTGCTCTAATCGGGAGAGATGATCCGCCACCACATTCTTGACTCCAGGCTTATCCTTGATCTCAATGTCGAACTTCTGGAGTAGAAGGATCCATCTAGTCAGTCTGGCCTTGGCATCCTTCTTTGCCATGAGGTACCTGATGGCGGTGTGATCTGTAAACAATGTCACTCTAGATCCAATGATATACGATCTGAACTTATCTAGGGCAAACACTACGGCTAGCATCTCCTTCTCTGTGACCGTATAATTCCGCTGGGCGGAATCCAATGTGCGGCTAGCGTAGTGTATGGCAAACGGAACTCCATCCCTCCTTTGTCCCAGCACTGCCCCCACGGCAAAATCGGAGGCGTCCGTCATGATCTCGAATGGGAGAGACCAATCAGGCGGCTGAAGGACAGGAGCCTCAATAACATGCTGCTGGAGAGTCGCAAAGGACGAGAGACACTTGTCATCGACAAGGAACTCGGTGTCTTTCGTCAAGAGGTCAGTCAACGGTCGGGAAATCTTGCTGAAATCCTGAATAAATCTCCTATAAAATCCAACGTGCTCCAGGAATGACCGTAGCTGCCTCAGATTGGACGGCGGTGCGAGTTTTCTAATGACATCAACCTTGGCCGGATCAACCTCCATGCCCCTGTTGGAGATGATGTGGTCAAGCACCATCCCTTGAGTCACCATGAAGTGACTCTTCTCCCAAGATAGAACCAAATGAAACTCAATACATCGCTGGAGTACCCGATCTAGGCAGTCAAGACAAGAATCGAATCCGTCGCCGTAGACCGAGAAATCGTCCATGAAGACCTCCAAACACTCCCCTACCATGTCCGAAAAGATCGACAGCATGCACCTCTGAAAAGTCGCAGGGGCATTGCATAACCCAAATGGCATGCGTCGAAAAGCATATGTGCCGAAGGGACAGGTAAAGGTGGTCTTCTCCTGATCCTCAGGAGCGATGGCCACTTGGTTGTAGCCCGAGTACCCATCCAGGAAGCAATAATGGCTCTTCCCTGCCAGTCTCTCAATAATCTGGTCAATAAAAGGCAGGGGGAAATGGTCCTTCTTGGTGGCTTGGTTGAGTCTCCTGTAGTCAACACAAACCCTCCAAGAGGTGGGTACTCGTGTAGCGATCTCCTCTCCCGACTCACTGATCACAGTCGTGATGCCCGTCTTCTTGGGCACCACATGCAAGGGGCTGACCCACTTGGAGTCGGAAATGGGATAAATAAAATCTGCGCTCCACCATTTTGATATTTCTTTCATCACGACCTCTCTCAGGTTGGGGTTCAACCGCCGCTGGAACTCACGCGACGGCTTCGCCCCCTCCTCAAGATAGATATGGTGGGAGCACACTGCTGGACTAATCCCATGGAGATCCGCTACGCTCCATCCGATCGCCTTGCGGTTCTTTTCAAGAACCCCCATCAAACGGGATTCTTGCTCTCCAGTCAACTCGGCGGAGACGATGACTGGGTACATCTCTGGATCGCCCGCAAGGAATCGATACTTCAGCGAAGTAGGGAGCGGCTTCAGCTCTGGAATGCTGGGTGCTGGCAAATCTGGCTGCGGAAGAAACTGAGTGAAAGCTGCTAGGTCTGCCAAATCTGCCTGGGAAAGTGAAAGCGTACTCTCGCAAACTGGATCGGGAGAAGGCTGCTCAACTGCACTGTCTCTGCTCGGCTCTGCATCTACCTCCTCCGCATCTATAGGCTCAAGTGGACTCATGTCTGGCATCTGATCATAGCAATCGGCCCAATCAGACTCTGAATCCGAGGGATCTGTATCGATCGCGGTGGCTTCAGTACCACCGGAAAACAAGGTGGCCTCAGCACCACCATCACTAAACATCGTGTCGCGATCAAGGACCGGCTCTGCTGCCTCTATGGTATCCTGAACCAGGGCTGTGCTCTCCAGACTCTCCTCTGCTATCATCTCGGCATCAGCTGTATCTGAATATGAGAGGATGGTCTGTGCTGCAGGATCTGCCCAAGCTGCCTCATCGTCTGTGATCACAAAATCACAGTCCTGGTGGATGTCTGGCTCTGTGTCTGTCAGCTGCTCCGAATCTGTACTCGCATCTGAGCGGGTTCTCTCTCTAGCTCTGTAGTCCTCGACCGTCTCTATTTGTATACTCTCGCCCTCGACGCGAAAGTACACCTTCCCGCTATCATGATCAGTCACCGCCTTGGCTGTGGCCAAGAACGGACGACCAAGGATGATGGGGGTATCGGCCACTGACTCAGGGATCTCCATGTCCAACACTACGAAGTCCACGGGGAATTTCAGGCCCTGAATCGTGACGATAACGTCTCGTAATAACCCCTTCGGCCTCTTGACAGATCGATCAGCGAACTGAAGGACTGTCCTGCTCTGTCGAAGAGTGCCCAACTCGAAGCGGTCGAGAAGGGCTGCCGGAAGAAGGTTGATCGACGATCCGCTATCTAGAAGAGTACGGTCGAACCTCTGCTCACTGATCTGGCATCTGACATACGGGGCCCCTGAATCTGGCCTCTTGGCTGGCAGTCGGTTCTGGATCGCAAAACACGTGGCTTTCGTCAGCACATGGATCTCGGAAGTGTGGTTCCTCCTCCTCCTCCTGACTGTAGTCCTGTCTCTCAAAGATCGCTGGAGAAGGGGGATGTGCTGCAAAGCCTCCTGGAGGGTCAGCTGGATGTGGAACCTATCAATCATGCTCTGGCTGAACTCCTCAAGCTCTCTCTTTTTTGGATTTTCTTTTTTCTTCCCCTTCCCCATCTGAAGGGCTCTAGGGAAGGGGATCACAGGGTCCTTCTCAGATGAAGGACTAGGAAAAGGTCTAGACGGTTCAAGGACCGGATCCACACATACATCATGCACCACAGTGGGACCAGAAGAAAGTAAACCTTTTCCTTTATTCATAACAGAGTTCTGAGATACAGGAATGCGAGGAAAGACATCTCTATCTGTACAAACACCGGTGGCCTCAGTACCACCACGGGCTGGCTCTGCTGCTGCTGCTGGTAGTAGACGTCTCGCGGCATCAGTACCGCGGGCTGGCTCGGCTCTACTGGTGGCGTCAGTACCACCTCCTCGAACTGGTGAAGCGACAGCCTCAGTACCGCCGGTAGGATCAGCATCCTTGGTGGCATCAGTGCCACCATCATCATCTGGAGCGGCCTCAGTAACGCTCTCCTCCTCCTCATGTGGCGCCTCTGAAGTATCCTTGTGGTGAAGCTCAGATGAGGCGCCGCCGCCTGCTGGGGTCCTACCGCTCCTAAGTGTGACAAAATCAGCATCAAATAGATCCGAAGATGTATCATCAAATGGGTCACTAGGAGTGGCTAACTCAGTATGTACTACCTGCTCAGATTTCCTCTTGAGATTGTTCGGGTTCGGCTCAATCTGGGCTGGAATGGCGGCCTTCCCTCTCACCAAGTCCCGCATCTCCTGGCGGAACTCGTCCATCTCCCGTCTGAATGTGGCCTGCTGGTCCGTGAGGAGGCGGGCAATGTCATCCAAAGCGGGGCTCTCGTGGGAGCCCGACGGGTAGCCTCTCTGTGGGTGAGGCTGCTGGATCTGCTGCTGATGGTGCTGGTAAGAGGGATATGAGGACGGGTGCTGCTGCTGAATCGGGTGAGCCTGCTGCTCACGCCTCCACGACTGTCCCTGCTGCTGATAGGGACGAGGACCGAAGGATGATGGCTGGTGCTGCTGGTGTGCTGGGTGCTGCTGCTGCGACTGGTGATGATCTCTCTGCTGGGAGTACTGCCCTCCCTGTCCTGACGGCTGCTGCTGGGGCTGGGCACCACCACTCCCCCACCTGAATCCGGGATGGTCTCGTCGGATCCCAGGCTGGGGGCGGTCATACCAAATCCCGTTGACATCCATCAATGGCTCTGCATCGAAGGGGTCTGGCGGCAGTACTGCCAGAGGCTGATCCGGCTGGTAGACCACCATCTGCATGTCTGGAGATGGTGGGGACTGGTAGGTAGGCTGCGGCTGCTGGTACGGCTCCGCCTGTACAAGGTGAACCTGTCTAGGCTGCTGTGAGGAGCTGGAGCGCTGGGACGAGCTGCTGCTGCCGGTATCGCCTCGCGACAGAAGACGGGGCTGTGAAGCCGTCTGTGTCTCCTGGAGATACATGAGCTGGGTCTTCATGTCGCTCAGAACCTGTGCCATCTGTTCCATCTGAGTGATGCTCTGGCACTGCTTCTTCTCGATCAGCTCCATGCGGTCCAACTTCTCGCTGATAATACCCATGTCCGCAGCGGATGACTCTGCCTGTGCTGCTGCGACTGCGGACGAACTGGATGGACCTGCATCTACCCGTGCTATCTGCTGGTACTGCACGGGTCCTGGCTGCTGTGGCTGGGGTCTCTGAGAATACAACCTGGTCTGGGACATCACCATGTAGTTCTCGGACATCTCCTCGTAGATGGCCCAGACCTGATCGTGGTCCTTGGCAAAGTAGGAACCGCCGCAAGAAGCGTTCACCAGACCCTGAAGCTCTGGCGTCAACCCGCTGAAAAAGCTCTGAACTAGGTTCGGCTTGGAGATGTCGTGGTGCGGGCATCTGTCTAGGAGCTCTCGGAACCTCTCCCATGCCTCGTGAAACTGCTCATTGGGGAACATGGAGAAGTTGCTGATCAGGGCCCTCGCTGCATTCGTCCGCCCGAGTGGATAGTACTTTTTCAAGTACTCGGTGCGGAGCTGCTCCTAGGTGTAGACAAACTTCCCTAGATGCTTCAGCCAGGTGGCTGCTCTATCTGCCAGTGAAAAAGGGAAGGCTATCATCCGGATCGTGTCCTGGTCCACGTGGCGATCGTGGACAGTGCTGCAGATCATCAAGAACTCCTGGAGGTGGAGGTGGGGCTCCTCAGTGGCTAGTCCGTGGAAACGGGGCAGTAACTATAAGGTGTTCGGGGGGAACTTGAAGTCCCCCACGATCGCTGGCACTACCACCCAGTGATGCATCAGAGTAGATCCGGGGTTGTGTAACGCCCGCATCGGCTGTGGTGGTCCTCCTGCCGCAGCGGCTGCCGCTGCGGCGGCGGCGGCTGCCGCTGCTGCTGCGGCTGCTGCGGCTGCGACCTCTGCATCTGGTATCTCCTCGGGCTCGCTCTGCTCTGAACCTCGCTCTGCTCTGAGCCTCTTTAACTCTCGTCTCATCTCTATCATGAATGCCCCCTGATCGCGTAACTGCTGCTGAACTGTCTCGAGTGATGCGATTAGGGTGGAGTTGATCGCCCCCTGGTCAAATACAACATGCTGGTCTCCCTTTGGACCTCCGGGGTAATCGTCTGATCTGGCGGCCATAGCGACGTCTGCAAAATCATATGAGCCCAACTCAGGTGCTGTCAAATCTGCTAATCTCTCCTCGGGCTCATGTCTCTCAGTGCCGAAAGAAAGGGGGTCGAGGGGGAACATGGCGGAATCGTACTCGGGCTCGGAGAGCTGGTCTCGGCTCTCGCGGGCCAACCTAGATGATCGGGTAGACGTGCCCGAAAGCGGTGCAGCCAGAGGCTGCCTAAGAGACCGTCTACCCATCATCTTGATCTAGCGAGTAAGGCGGATGAGATCTGGAGTCAACTATGATCAGAAAACAAACCCCCGGTTCACCAACGCAACGCGAGCTGAAGACCGTGAAAGTTCGGTTAAATTATCTTGTCTACTAATTACGGCACAATCACCAGAAATTCCTAAGTCTAGGGGCTCGAGCAAAAACCGCGTAAACACCGGAAAAGGCAGCTAAAAAGCTAAAACCGCGAAAAATCTAAAGGGTCCCCCGAGCACACCGGTGCTCGGCGAAACAGACCCGAGAGTCCAACTGTCTCTGACTGTACCTGTATTATTACAACAATAATCAAATGTACTGGAAATAAATCCTAATCTAAACTACGCTAATCCGCGGTTATTCCGCGACTCCCGCACTCCTGCTTGCTTTCCTGCACTCTCCTGCGGCTCTGTGAAGAAGAGAGCCGCCTCCAGTTCTCGCGGTTGCGTCGGCTTCCGAAAAAGCCGCCTCGATCCTCGGGCCCTCGCAAGAAAACAAAAACAAGAGTGTCAAACCAGATTATTGTAAGAAAATGTCAGAAAAATAATATCTACACAATTCTATACAAAAAGCCGCGAAAATCAAAAGCCGCGGAAAAAGCTAAAAAATGACTACTAAGCCGTGCTCCCCGGCAACGGCGCCATTCTGATAAGCGTCCGAACGACTAAGGTAAAGGTACAAAAATGGTCGTTGCGACCTCGGTCGCTCAGATGCGCTAAATCAAGAAAAATCGAACCACTAATAGCAATAAAATCAATCGAAGCGAGGAAGTGGTCCTGCTATATGTTTAACCTGGTATAGCACCCAGGGTCGAACTCAAGGAGCACGGATTGGCCGAAGGCCTACGAAGTAGTCAAAAATGAATAAAATACAAGACAAAATATTTTTGTGGCTTTTAATGATTTTTATAATTTTTTTTGGAATTTTTAATATGTGAAGAAAATAAGTAAAGCAAAAACAAGCTAACTTCGACAAATTATTTAATGCATCGAAAATCAAGCAAAAATTCAGACAAAAATATTTTTATGTTTTTTGTGTTTTTTAATGTTTTTGGTGAATTTTTGGAATTTTTAGGATGTGTATTTTATTTTCTAAAAATCAAACAGTAGCTAAAATGTGGGGTACTGTCCAGCCAGGCCCAAAAGCCCTAGATAAAATATCTAAGGACCTCAAAAGGGCCTGGAGGTATTTTTCCTGTAAACTAGGTAAAACAAGGAAAATTTGAGTACCAAAATTATTGTTTTTGGGTTTTTAATGTATTCATTAGAATTTTTATGAGTTTTTGAGGGTTTTCAAGTTTTTAAGGTTTTCCAGTGATGAAAAATAGCCAAAATTGGCTAGAAAATCAAGGGACACAAGATAAACAGTACCTAATTTTTACAGAATTTTTAGGGGGGTTTTTATATTTTTTTGTGATTTTTAAAACTGAACAGTGCCGAAAATAGATGTTTTTGAATTTTTAAAAATAGCAAACAAGATCAGAAATGTCCTCAAAAATCTACAAAAATCCTACACCATGGCAGGAGCCATGTGTCAAATTTTCGTTGGATTTGGAGGTGATTTGATATTTTATTCAAAAATGACAAGAGGGCACTGTGCACAGGGACCAAAGTGCACATACCCAAAGTTCTGGGGGTCCTGGTGCAATTAACCCAAGAAGTCACGCGCCAAGCGCGTGCCTGGGGCACTCAGGGACCTATATGTAATAAAACTAAGGTTCGGGGACTAATTGGTAACCCGTACCAAAAGTCCGGGGACCTCAGATGCAAATTACCCTAAAATAAGCGCACATGCGCAATTAAAACATTCACAGGGGCATAGATGCAAATACTCAAAAGTTTTCATTCATTTCTAAACATCCAGAACTACAGGGAATATATTGCAAATAACCCAAACATACACGTGACGAAGCACGTGGCTCCACACAGACAGGGGTATAAGTGCTCTAAAGTATGAGGTCCAATATGCAAAATACCCTAAAACTAAATAACTGACGAAAATAATTACAGGACTAAAACGAAATGAAAGATAAGGAAGGGCCTAAGGGTAAATTACCCTTTATTAAGTCGCCCGAAGGATGCGCGCCACGTGTGTAGATGGACGGCTGGAAATGGCTGGCGCTCCAACGCTGAGGCTCTCGCAGCGATCGGACGGCTGAGGGTACGCCACGTGGAAGATCGAACGGGTGCGGTGCTCGGTGGCTACCCCTCGTGCACGGACGGTCCTGATCGCCTCTCCAAGATCTGACGGTGTCTGGCTCTCTTCAAGTGAACGGTCTGGATACGAACTGGAGGTCGAGGACGATCGAACGGTCGGGGAAGATGCTGGAAGAACAGTCGGCCGACGAGCTTCGCCGGCCTCGTGCAAGCGCTGGTCTCCTCCCCTGCTGCCTCTGAAGATCGGAAAAGGTCCGCGATGATTCTCCGCAGCTGATGGTCGGCTCCGATGGCCCAGCCGAGCCCTGGAGGGCTCCGGCGAGGTCGGCGGAGGAGAAGCTCCTGTCTGAATGTCGGGAGGCCTCAGATAGCCTCCTCTGGTCCTGCAAAAAGGCTCAGGAGCTTCGCGGGTCGAGGGCAAAATGCCTCGACCCGGTTAGGCGTCGTGGAGGTGGTCTGTGCGTCGGTGCGGGCGAACCCCGGCGAAGTGACGGCGAGGGGATTCGAATCCCAGCTCCTGTGCGAGCTGGGTTGAACGGAGGGGCGGAGAAGGTGCGCGGAGGGAAGGCGGAGATGGATGGGGATTCCGATGATCGAATGGATGCGCGAGGTGGTCGGAATCGACGAAGAACGGCGGCGGTGCGATTTGGGTCAAAATGAAAATTGGATGAAAGGGGGAAGCTAAGGGATTACCTGGGCGGCGAAGTAGACTGGGCTGGAGCTGGGGAAGCTCCCGGTCGTAGCCTCGAGGGTCGTCTGGGCCCGAGGCTCAGAGCTCACACCAATGGCGGAGCTACGGCGGAGCTATTCGCCGGATCAGTGGTCCGGCCACTCTCTCCTCGCTGCGACACGGCCAACCTGGAGCTGTCACCTCGAGGGTAGCTGTGGAGGTCACGGGATGAAGAATGGAGAGCCAAAGATGGCAGAATCAGGTGGCGGAGCTCGGTTTTTAAGTAGTTGCGGGTCCGGCTAGGGTTGGTCGGGTAGGGCTGTGAGAAGCGCGGATCCCAATGTGGATACCCCGGCGAGGGTCTCGGATGTATGAAGAAGCGATAGGACCCGGGGTTTGCGGAGATGGCGAGCGGATCGAACGCGGAAAAAGAGGAGAAAACGGGTCGGGCGCGAGATCCGCTGGAGAAGACGGTCCGCGGAGGGAGTTGACCGGAGGTCAACATCTCCGTGGGCCAATGAGGTGCTGCCACGTATTCTATTTTTGTTTATTTATTTTAGGCTAGATAACGGCGGAATTAGCAAAAACTTAAAACACAAAATATTTTTATTTTATTTTTTCTATTTTTTGGTGATTTTTAATTAATTTTTGGAAATAAAAAATGAGGTATTTACATTATGTAGCTATATATAGGTATATGTACATAATGTAGTTTTTTTGATTTTTGATTTTTAATTATTATTTTTGTACAATTTTATTCCTATTTTATATTTTATTTATTTATAGAATAAAATGAGGGATAAAAGGGTATTTTTATTTTGTTTTTATTATTTATATACATAGGTGAAATAAATAGTTATGTACAACTATATACATGGCATTTGTACAATATATTTTTGTAATTTTAATTTTGTTATTTTTATTTGATTTTTGTTTTGATTCTTTTTGTTTTATTGACTTACAATATATAGCATAGAATATTTACAAAAAAGTTTAGAAAATGATTTTATTTATTTACAAGGTTAAATAAATAAAGAAGCATGGTCTATGTACATGGTGAAAGGGTATTTTTGATCTTTTTAATTTTCAAATTTTTATTTTGTTTTTAATATTTTCTAAATATATACAAATATGTACAAGCATAATTTTTGGGTGGGGAAAATATAATTTTATTTATTTATATAGATATTTACACTAGAGCCCCTATCTCCCTCTACTTTGGCTTTTATGCGGTCAGGCCCATGCTGAGCCCTCCCTTGGGTTAGGTTGCTCAATATTTATTCTAAATATTTCCCTCTTTTTCTTTTTAATCTTTATTCTTTTATTTTTGCACAAAAACATGCTAATTATAGGTTTTTACACAATGCATGCTTTTGGTAATTATTGATATTTACATATATCTACATGTATTTGCAAAGGTTTTTGTAGCTAAAATATAAGAATAAAGAGTGATGAATGGGTATTCATCACCCCCTATACTTAACTTTGCTAGTCCCTTAGCAAACACTTATTTGAAAAAGAAGTGAAAAAGAAAGAAAAAGAAAAAGAAAAAGAGGATGTACATGGATCAAGGTTGATTATTAAACTTGCATTCATTAAATTGGGATATGGAGCTTGATCAGATCTTTGGATTATTAATGTGTCGGAACCTTATTTGGACTTAAGCTTAAAACCCAACAGCCTCTAAATTCCACCAATCTATGGACAAGACTCCTCAATAAACCAGATCAGAACAAGTCTACATACACAAACTCTAATGACCATGAATCTTTCCATGCAGTGTAAGTGATATGTGTCTCCCCACCTCAGAAGGAACAAAGAAACAACCTCCCTCAACCTGGTAACTCTAATGCCTCGGTCTAGCAACTCTTTCCTCGAGAAGCGGGGTATTCCCTTCTAAGTTCAAGTGCAACCGGCTCAAGAAGAGGGGGAAGAAGTATAGACTTTTGGAAGCCTAGCCAGTGTAGCTAAGTCTTCCGCTGCAAGCTTCATGAGATGTAACATGGATACCATAAGCTTTGCTTTATTTGACTATATACACTCCGGTGGGGTTATTAAATTTTCAATCCGACCCACCACTTTTTTGGAGTTCTTTTGCATTTTTGCATTTTTTTTCAAGGACTTCTATACAGCATATCTACATGGTGCAGCATATTTAAAAGAAATTTTCCTCTTGAGCCAGTAGACTATCCCTCTTTTGAAGCTTTATTGCAACCCACAGCTTCTGTCTTTAGCCTTCATCACCACTAGACCAAGTTGAGGCGCACTTCCTTCACTAGAAGAAGAAGAGAGGTTCCGCCTAGAAGTACTACCCTCATATGCTACCCCAAGCCAAAGGAAACTGCCTCCTCACTACCTCATCCGTGGAGAGCCAGGTGTAAAGTGCAGGTGCAAGTCAAGCCATTGTCTCTAAGAGTCATGCGTGTGTTGTTAAGTGCTCTACTTAGGCTCATCAAGATGACATATGCTCATAGCCTAGTGGACTCAAAGAATTAAGTCCTTATGGACCTGAAAAGCCTTAACCCTAAGTCCTATAAGGTTCCTCTTAAAGTTAAGTGGATTAAGATCTTATTCAAGCTCCATTTCTCAATTTAATTCCAGGCTTAGTTTAAATGTCAACTCTCATACAGGAAAAACTACATACATATATGTACACAAGATGCTATTTACAAATATTTTACAATCATGCAAAATTTTTGAAAAATGTTTTGAAATCATGGATGAATGCTGCATGAGGTGCAAGTTTTGCAAAAAGATATTTACAAAAATTTACACAAAGTTTCTGCAAACTTTTGATTTTCAAAACATTTTGGAAAAATTTTGTACTATATACATAATTTTGATACAAAATATTTACACAAGCTTTACACAAAAGATTTTTGAAATCATTTTTACAAAAATACTTTGTACACTAGCTATGTATGTGCAAGATAAAAGAAGTTTATGTACATGAAATTTTTTTTAATTTTTGTGATTTTTAGCCATTTTATTTATTAACACACTCACACAAAGTACGAGTTATGGCTAAAGTATATATGAAATATATACACACTCCCCTATACTTAGCTCGAACGATGTCCTCAGAGTGATCTAGAGCGATGAAGAAGACATAGCTCGTGCTTAGTAAAAGGGAAGTGAAAAGGAATGGCTAAGTACAGAAACGAATAAATGAATGGAATGAGAGGAACTCGGTGGTTTCCCCCTATACTTAGGATTAACTAATCCTAAGTATAGCAAGCTGTACATGAAGGGAAATCCGAGTGAAGAAGATACAGAATCTGCCCCCCCTATACTTAGGGTAAAATATCCCTAAGTATAGGCAGCAAAACAGGAGCAGAACGAATGAAAAGAATACTCGCAGGTCCGACATCCCCCCTATACTTAGGGTAAAGTACACCCTAAGTATAGCATAATCATAAGATGAGAAAAAGGGATGTGGGACTAAAGAATAGAATGATATGGACAACTGGATCTATACAGGCGGAGGAACAGTGAAAATCAGGCGTGAGATGCAAAAGATGTGAGTCAAGAGACCACATCTCACGCAAAATGAATAGGGGCAACAATAACGTCCCGCGGCTCATGATCTAGAAATGGCTTGAGCCGCTGGCCGTTCACTCGAAAGGTACTATCAGAAGACAACTCGGATATATCAATGCTACCATTGTCGTGTACCTTTCTGACCAAGTAGGGTCCCTTCCATTTGCTCTGTAGCTTCCCTGGAAATAATCGTAGCCTCGCATCAAGCAGCCATACTCTCTGTCCAATCTCAAAATGCTTGTGGCTGATATGAGAATCATGCCACTCCTTGACTTTCTCCTTATAATGTAGGCTGCTTGAGAAAGCTGCATCTCTAAGCTCCTCCAGGGCAGCTAACTCTGCCCTTCTCTGGTCTCCCATACCATCTGGATCCATCAAAATGTCTGTGACTGCCCAAAGTGACTTGTGCCTCAGCTCAACAGGTAAATGACACGGCTTGCCATATACGAGGCGAAAGGGAGATGTGCCCAAAGGTGTCTTGAAAGACGTCCGATATGCCCACAAGACCGAGTCCAAAAGCTGTGACCAATTCTTTCAGTCAGGGCGGACGACTTTCTGCAAAATATTCTTGATCTCTCTATTCGACACCTCAGCTAGACCATTCGTCTGTGGATGGTAAGGTGTGGCAACACGATGGTCTATACTGAACTCGCTAGCAAGGGCCTTTACCTGGTCGTTGATGAAGTGAGATCCCCCATCAGAAATCAGAACTCGTGGAACCCCGAACCGCGTGATGATATGCTTCCTCAAAAATCTGCAAACTGTCCTCGCATCAGCGGCTCGGGCGGGGATAGCCTCCACCCAACGACTCACATAATCAACGGCCAACAGAATGTACTCAAATCCCTGACTCTTAGGGAATGGACCCATGAAATCGATGCCCCATGCGTCAAAAACCTCACAGAAGTGAATGGGCTGCATCGGCATCATATCACGCTGTCCACAAGTGCCCATCCTCTGACAGTCAGTACACCTCTTCACGAACTCATCAGAGTCCTTGAAGAGGGTAGGCCACCACAAGCCGGATTGGAGCACTTTCTGTGCCGTTCTCCTCCCAGAATGATGTCCTCCTGCCTCAAGCTTGTGGCAGTAAGTGAGGACGCTATGGTGTTCCTCCTGAGGAATACACCGACGCTAAACGCTATCCCCTCCGTGGTAAAGGATGGGATCCTCCCAGTGGTAGGACTTGGCCCTCGCAAGGAAGGTCTCAAGCCTCTGCCTGGGCCAATCTTGTGGGACTTTCCCTGCAACGAGAAAGTTCACAATATCGGCATACCACGGGAGTGAGGCGATAGCAAGGATCGCCTCATCTGGGAAGGTATCTCGAATGGGATCAATCTGCTCAGAATCCTCAGGCTGCTCTAATCAGGAGAGATGATCCGCCACCACATTCTTGACTCCAGGCTTATCCTTGATCTCAATGTCGAACTCCTGGAGTAGAAGGATCCATCTAGTCAGTCTGGCCTTGGCATCCTTCTTTGCCATGAGGTACCTGATGGCGGTGTGATCTGTAAACAATGTCACTCTAGATCCAATGATATACGATCTGAACTTATCTAGGGCAAACACTACGGCTAGCATCTCCTTCTCTGTGACCGTATAATTCCGCTGGGCGGAATCCAATGTGCGGCTAGCGTAGTGTATGGCAAACGGAACTCCATCCCTCTTTTGTCCCAGCACTGCCCCCACGGCAAAATCGGAGGCGTCCGTCATGATCTCGAATGGGAGAGACCAATCAGGCGGCTGAAGGACAGGAGCCTCAATAACATGCTGTTGAAGAGTCGCAAAGGACGAGAGACACTTGTCATCGACAAGGAATTCGGTGTCTTTCGTCAAGAGGTCAGTCAACGGTCGGGAAATCTTGCTGAAATCCTGAATAAATCTCCTATAAAATCCAACGTGCCCCAGGAATGACCGTAGCTGCCTCAGATTGGACGGCGGTGCGAGTTTTCTAATGACATCAACCTTGGCCGGATCGACCTCCATGCCCCTGTTGGAGATGATGTGGCCAAGCACCGTCCCTTGAGTCACCATGAAGTGACTCTTCTCCCAAGATAGAACCAAATGAAACTCAATATATCGCTGGAGTACCCGGTCTAGGCAGTCAAGACAAGAATCGAATCCGTCGCCGTAGACCGAGAAATCGTCCATGAAGACCTCCAAACACTCCCCTACCATGTCCGAAAAGATCGACAGCATGCACCTCTGAAAAGTCGCAGGGGCATTGCATAACCCAAATGGCATGCGTCGAAAAGCATATGTGCCGAAGGGACAGGTAAAGGTGGTCTTCTCCTGATCCTCAGGAGCGATGACCACTTGGTTGTAGCCCGAGTACCCATCCAGGAAGCAATAATGGCTCTTCCCTGCCAGTCTCTCAATGATCTGGTCAATAAAAGGCAGGGGGAAATGGTCCTTCTTGGTGGCTTGGTTGAGTCTCCTGTAGTCAACACAAACCCTCCAAGAGGTGGGTACTCGTGTAGCGATCTCCTCTCCCGACTCACTGATCACAGTCGTGATGCCCGTCTTCTTGGGCACCACATGCAAGGGGCTGACCCACTTGGAGTCGGAAATGGGATAAATAAAATCTACGCTCCACCATTTTGATATTTCTTTCATCACGACCTCTCTCAGGTTGGGGTTCAACCGCCGCTGGAACTCACGCGACGGCTTCGCCCCCTCCTCAAGATAGATATGGTGGGAGCACACTGCTGGACTAATCCCATGGAGATCCGCTACGCTCCATCCGATCGCCTTGCGGTTTTTTTCAAAAACCCCCATCAAACGGGATTCTTGCTCTCCAGTCAACTCGGCGGAGACGATGACTGGGTACATCTCTGGATCGCCCGCAAGGAATCGATACTTCAGCGAAGTAGGGAGCGGCTTCAGCTCTGGAATGCTGGGTGCTGGCAAATCTGGCTGCGGAAGAAACTGAGTGAAAGCTGCTAGGTCTGCCAAATCTGCCTGGGAAAGTGAAAGCGTACTCTCGCAAACTGGATCGGGAGAAGGCTGCTCAACTGCACTGTCTCTGCTCGGCTCTGCATCTACCTCCTCCGCATCTATAGGCTCAAGTGGACTCATGTCTGGCATCTGATTATAGCAATCGGCCCAATCAGACTCTGAATCCGAGGGATCTGTATCGATCGCGGTGGCTTCAGTACCACCGGAAAACAAGGTGGCCTCAGCACCACCATCACTAAACATCGTGTCGCGATCAAGGACCGGCTCTGCTGCCTCTATGGTATCCTGAACCAGGGCTGTGCTCTCCAGACTCTCCTCTGCTATCATCTCGGCATCAGCTGTATCTGAATATGAGAGGATGGTCTGTGCTGCAGGATCTGCCCAAGCTGCCTCATCGTCTGTGATCACAAAATCACAGTCCTGGTGGATGTCTGGCTCTGTGTCTGTCAGCTGCTCCGAATCTGTACTCGCATCTGAGCGGGTTCTCTCTCTAGCTCTGTAGTCCTCGACCGTCTCTATTTGTATACTCTCGCCCTCGACGCGAAAGTACACCTTCCCGCTATCATGATCAGTCACCGCCTTGGCTGTGGCCAAGAACGGACGACCAAGGATGATGGGGGTATCGGCCACTGACTCAGGGATCTCCATGTCCAACACTACGAAGTCCACGGGGAATTTCAGGCCCTGAATCGTGACGATAACGTCTCGTAATAACCCCTTCGGCCTCTTGACAGATCGATCAGCGAACTGAAGGACTGTCCTGCTCTGTCGAAGAGTGCCCAACTCGAAGCGGTCGAGAAGGGCTGCCGGAAGAAGGTTGATCGACGATCCGCTATCTAGAAGAGTACGGTCGAACCTCTGCACACTGATCTAGCATCTGACATACGGGGCCCCTGAATCTGGCCTCTTGGCTGGCAGTCGGTTCTGGATCGCAAAACACGTGGCTTTCGTCAGCACATGAATCTCGGAAGTGTGGTTCCTCCTCCTCCTCCTGACTGTAGTCCTGTCTCTCAAAGATCGCTGGAGAAGGGGGATGTGCTGCAAAGCCTCCTGGAGGGTCAGCTGGATGTGGAACCTATCAATCATGCTCTGGCTGAACTCCTCAAGCTCTCTCTTTTTTGGATTTTCTTTTTTCTTCCCCTTCCCCATCTGAAGGGCTCTAGGGAAGGGGATCACAGGGTCCTTCTCAGATGAAGGACTAGGAAAAGGTCTAGACGGTTCAAGGACCGGATCCACACATACATCATGCACCACAGTGGGACCAGAAGAAAGTAAACATTTTCCTTTATTCATAACAGAGTTCTGAGATACAGGAATGCGAGGAAAGACAACATCTCTATCTGTACAAACACCGGTGGCCTCAGTACCACCACGGGCTGGCTCTGCTGCTGCTGCTGGTAGTAGACGTCTCGCGGCATCAGTACCGCGGGCTGGCTCGGCTCTACTGGTGGCGTCAGTACCACCTCCTCGAACTGGTGAAGCGGCGGCCTCAGTACCGCCGGTAGGATCAGCATCCTTGGTGGCATCAGTGCCACCATCATCATCTGGAGCGGCCTCAGTACCGCTCTCCTCCTCCTCATGTGGCGCCTCTAAAGTATCCTCGTGGTGAAGCTCAGATGAGGCGCCGCCGCCTACTGGGGTCCTACCGCTCCTAAGTGTGACAAAATCAGCATCAAATAGATCCGAAGATGTATCATCAAATGGGTCACTAGGAGTGGCTAACTCAGTATGTACTACCAGCTCAGATTTCCTCTTGAGATTGTTCGGGTTCGGCTCAATCTGGGCTGGAATGGCGGCCTTCCCTCTCACCAAGTCCCGCATCTCCTGGCGGAACTCGTCCATCTCCCGTCTGAATGTGGCCTGCTGGTCCGTGAGGAGGCGGGCGATGTCATCCAAAGCGGGGCTCTCGTGGGAGCCCGACGGGTAGCCTCTCTGTGGGTGAGGCTGCTGGATCTGCTGCTGATGGTGCTGGTAAGAGGGATATGAGGACGGGTGCTGCTGCTGAATCGGGTGAGCCTGCTGCTCACGCCTCCACGACTGTCCCTGCTGCTGATAGGGACGAGGACCGAAGGATGATGGCTGGTGTTGCTGGTGTGCTGGGTGCTGCTGCTGCGACTGGTGATGATCTCTCTGCTGGGAGTACTGCCCTCCCTGTCCTGACGGCTGTTGCTGGGGCTGGGCACCACCACTCCCCCACCTGAATCCGGGATGGTCTCGTCGGATCCCAGGCTGGGGGCGGTCATACCAAATCCCGTTGACATCCATCAATGGCTCTGCATGGAAGGGGTCTGGCGGCAGTACTGCCAGAGGCTGATCCGGCTGGTAGACCACCATCTGCATGTCTGGAGATGGTGGGGACTGGTAGGTAGGCTGCGGCTGCTGGTACGGCTCCGCCTGTACAAGGTGAACCTGTCTAGGCTGCTGTGAGGAGCTGGAGCGCTGGGACGAGCTGCTGCTGCCGGTATCGCCTCGCGACAGAAGACGGGGCTGTGAAGCCGTCTGTGTCTCCTGGAGACACATGAGCTGGGTCTTCATGTCGCTCAGAACCTGTGCCATCTGTTCCATCTGAGTGATGCTCTGGCACTGCTTCTTCTCGATCAGCTCCATGCGGTCCAACTTCTCGCTGATAATACCCATGTCCGCAGCGGATGACTCTGCCTGTGCTGCTGCGACTGCGGACGAACTGGATGGACCTGCATCTACCCGTGCTATCCGCTGGTACTGCACGGGTCCTGGCTGCTGTGGCTGGGGTCTCTGAGAATACAACCTGGTCTGGGACATCACCATGTAGTTTTCGGACATCTCCTCGTAGATGGCCCAGACCTGATCGTGGTCCTTGGCAAAGTAGGACCCGCCGCAAGAAGCGTTCACCAGACCCTGAAGCTCTGGCGTCAACCCGCTGAAAAAGCTCTGAACTAGGTTCGGCTTGGAGATGTCGTGGTGCGGGCATCTGTCTAGGAGCTCTCGGAACCTCTCCCATGCCTCGTGAAACTGCTCATTGGGGAACATGGAGAAGTTGCTGATCAGGGCCCTCGCTGCATTCGTCCGCCCGAGTGGATAGTACTTTTTCAAGTACTCGGTGCGGAGCTGCTCCCAGGTGTAGACAAACTTCCCTAGATGCTTCAGCCAGGTGGCTGCTCTATCTGCCAGTGAAAAAGGGAAGGCTATCATCCGGATCGTGTCCTGGTCCACGTGGCGATCGTGGACAGTGCTGCAGATCATCAAGAACTCCTGGAGGTGGAGGTGGGGCTCCTCAGTGGCTAGTCCGTGGAAACGGGGCAGTAACTGCAAGGTGTTCGGGGGGAACTTGAAGTCCTCCACGATCGCTGGCACTACCACCCAATGATGCATCAGAGTAGATCCGGGGTTGTGTAACGCCCGCATCGGCTGTGGTGGTCCTCCTGCCGCGGCAGCTGCCGCTGCGGCGGCGGCGGCTGCTGCTGCTGCTGCGGCTGCTGCGGCTGCGGCCTCTGCATCTGGTATCTCCTCGGGCTCGCTCTGCTTTGAACCTCGCTCTGCTCTGAGCCTCTCTAACTCTCGTCTCATCTCTATCATGAATGCCCCCTGATCGCGTAACTGCTGCTGAACTGTCTCGAGTGATGCGATCAGGGTGGAGTTGATCGCCCCCTGGTCAAATACAACATGCTGGTCTCCCTGTGTACCTCCGGGGTAATCGTCTGATCTGTCGGCCATAGCGACGTCTGCAAAATCAAATGAGCCCAACTCAGGTGCTGTCAAATCTGCTAATCTCTCCTCGGGCTCATGTCTCTCAGTGCCGAAAGAAAGGGGGTCGAGGGGGAACAGGGCGGAATCGTACTCGGGCTCGGAGAGCTGGTCTCGGCTCTCGCGGGCCAACCTAGATGATCGGGTAGACGTGCCCGAAAGCGGTGCAGCCAGAGGCTGCCTAAGAGACCGTCTACCCATCATCTTGATCTGGCGAGTAAGGCGGATGAGATCTGGAGTCAACTATGATCACAAAACAAACCCCCGGTTCACCAACGCAACGCGAGCTGAAGACCGTGAAAGTTCGGTCAAATTATCTTGTCTATTTTATTTTGGTGAACACACAAAATATCAGAGCGCTTACGTGACCTGTTAAGATATCCGATGCTATCCCAACCGACTGGCCCGCACGAAAGAGTCGGTAATCAGTCGGGTCTAACACCGGGAGGCTCTACCTAGGGTGCGGGTCACTCTCTCGCGCATCCAAACCATACAATGAGGGGGTTGCTCTCCCTAAGACAAAGTTTTTAGGGTGAGCGGTTTTTAAGATCAATAGTCTTAGCCAGTCCCAATTTTATGGTTTTTCTTTTTAATATTTTTCAAATCAAACAAAAGGCCTAACGAATTTTTCGGTTCTCCTGATTATTTAGTCCGAAAACAGGGGGGAGAAGACGAAAAAGCCGATGCGCGAGAAATCAATGATGCATGCTGAGATAGAAATGCGTACCTTGTCTCCAGCACTCTACATGCAAGTGATCCGCGCAGAATTTAAAGACAGAAAGAAAACTACCTAAATGATGCAACGGGAAAAACCGAGTCCTAAACGAGCAATTTCTAGCGCAGAACCGTCTAACTCAGTCACTCGCCCTCGATCCAAAGAGTCCGGTCTAGACCCACCCCTCCTCTTCTCGACAGGTCGAGTTCAGGAGTAGCGCTTGACGGGGCAGGCTCGCGACGCGTAGGCTCTCAGGAAAGCGACTAAGTTATTTTTATTATTTATTATTAGTAGGTCCAATTAACGTTCTATGGGAACAGATAAGCAGTTAGGTGTGTGGATCCTACTAATTACGGCACAATCACCAGAAATTCCTAAGTCTAGGGGCTCGAGCAAAAACCGCGTAAACACCGGAAAAGGCAGCTAAAAAGCTAAAACCGCGAAAAATCTAAAGGGTCCCCCGAGCACACCGGTGCTCGGCGAAACAGACCCGAGAGTCCAACTGTCTCTGACTGTACCTGTATTATTACAACAATAATCAAATGTACTGGAAATAAATCCTAATCTAAACTACGCTAATCCGCGGTTATTCCGCGACTCCCGCACTCCTGCTTGCTTTCCTGCACTCTCCTGCGGCTCTGTGAAGAAGAGAGCCGCCTCCGGTTCTCGCGGTTGCGTCGGCTTCCGAAAAAGCCGCCTCGATCCTCGGGCCCTCGCAAGAAAACAAAAACAAGAGTGTCAAACCAGATTATTGTAAGAAAATGTCAGAAAAATAATATCTACACAATTCTATACAAAAAGCCGCGAAAATCAAAAGCCGCGAAAAAAGCTAAAAAATGACTACTAAGCCGTGCTCCCCGGCAACGACGCCATTCTGATAAGCGTCCGAACGACTAAGGTAAAGGTACAAAAATGGTCGTTGCGACCTCGGTCGCTCAGATGCGCTAAATCAAGAAAAATCGAACCACTAATAGCAATAAAATCAATCGAAGCGAGGAAGTGGTCCTGCTATATGTTTAACCTGGTATAGCACCCAGGGTCGAACTCAAGGAGCACGGATTGGCCGAAGGCCTACGAAGTAGTCAAAAATGAATAAAATACAAGACAAAATATTTTTGTGGCTTTTAATGATTTTTATAATTTTTTTTGGAATTTTTAATATGTGAAGAAAATAAGTAAAGCAAAAACAAGCTAACTTCGACAAATTATTTAATGCATCGAAAATCAAGCAAAAATTCAGACAAATATTTTTATGTTTTTTGTGTTTTTTAATGTTTTTGGTGAATTTTTGGAATTTTTAGGATGTGTATTTTATTTTCTAAAAATCAAACAGTAGCTAAAATGTGGGGTACTGTCCAGCCAGGCCCAAAAGCCCTAGATAAAATATCTAAGGACCTCAAAAGGGCCTGGAGGTATTTTTCCTGTAAACTAGGTAAAACAAGGAAAATTTGAGTACCAAAATTATTGTTTTTGGGTTTTTAATGTATTTATTAGAATTTTTATGAGTTTTTGAGGGTTTTTAAGTTTTTAAGGTTTTCCAGTGATGAAAATAGCCAAAATTGGCTAGAAAATCAAGGGACACAAGATAAACAGTACCTAATTTTTACAGAATTTTTAGGGGGGTTTTTATATTTTTTTGTGATTTTTAAAACTGAACAATGCCAAAAATAGATGTTTTTGAATTTTTAAAAATAGCAAACAAGATCAGAAATGTCCTCAAAAATCTACAAAAATCCTACACCATGGCAGGAGCCATGTGTCAAATTTTCGTTGGATTTGGAGGTGATTTGATATTTTATTCAAAAATGACAAGAGGGCACTGTGCACAGGGACCAAAGTGCACATACCCAAAGTTCTGGGGGTCCTGGTGCAATTAACCCAAGAAGTCACGCGCCAAGCGCGTGCCTGGGGCACTCAGGGACCTATATGTAATAAAACTAAGGTTCGGGGACTAATTGGTAACCCGTACCAAAAGTCCGGGGACCTCAGATGCAAATTACCCTAAAATAAGCGCACATGCGCAATTAAAACATTCACAGGGGCATAGATGCAAATACTCAAAAGTTTTCATTCATTTCTAAACATCCAGAACTACAGGGAATATATTGCAAATAACCCAAACATACACGTGACGAAGCACGTGGCTCCACACAGACAGGTGTATAAGTGCTCTAAAGTATGAGGTCCAATATGCAAAATACCCTAAAACTAAATAACTGACGAAAATAATTACAGGACTAAAACGAAATGAAAGATAAGGAAGGGCCTAAGGGTAAATTACCCTTTATTAAGTCGCCCGAAGGATGCGCGCCACGTGTGTAGATGGACGGCTGGAAATGGCTGGCGCTCCAACGCTGAGGCTCTCGCAGCGATCGGACGGCTGAGGGTACGCCACGTGGAAGATCTAACGGGTGCGGTGCTCGGTGGCTACCCCTCGTGCACGGACGGTCCTGATCGCCTCTCCAAGATCTGACGGTGTCTGGCTCTCTTCAAGTGAACGGTCTGGATACGAACTGGAGGTCGAGGACGATCGAACGGTCGGGGAAGATGCTGGAAGAACAGTCGGCCGGCGAGCTTCGCCGGCCTCGTGCAAGCGCTGGTCTCCTCCCCTGCTGCCTCTGAAGATCGGAAAAGGTCCGCGATGATTCTCCGCAGCTGATGGTCGGCTCCGATGGCCCAGCCGAGCCCTGGAGGGCTCCGGCGAGGTCGGCGGAGGAGAAGCTCCTGTCTGAATGTCAGGAGGCCTCAGATAGCCTCCTCTGGTCCTGCAAAAAGGCTCAGGAGCTTCGCGGGTCGAGGGCAAAATGCCTCGACCCGGTTAGGCGTCGTGGAGGTGGTCTGTGCGTCGGTGCGGGCGAACCCCGACGAAGTGACGGCGAGGGGATTCGAATCCCAGCTCCTGTGCGAGCTGGGTTGAACGGAGGGGCGGAGAAGGTGCGCGGAGGGAAGGCGGAGATGGATGGGGATTCCGATGATCGAATGGATGCGCGAGGTGGTCGGAATCGACGAAGAACGGCGGCGGTGCGATTTGGGTCAAAATGAAAATTGGATGAAAGGGGGAAGCTAAGGGATTACCTGGGCGGCGAAGTAGACTGGGCTGGAGCTGGGGAAGCTCCCGGTCGTAGCCTCGAGGGTCGTCTGGGCCCGAGGCTCAGAGCTCACACCAATGGCGGAGCTACGGCGGAGCTATTCGCCGGATCAGTGGTCCGACCACTCTCTCCTCGCTGCGACACGGCCAACCTGGAGCTGTCACCTCGAGGGTAGCTGTGGAGGTCACGGGATGAAGAATGGAGAGCCAAAGATGGCAGAATCAGGTGGTGGAGCTCGGTATTTAAGTAGTTGCGGGTCCGGCTAGGGTTGGTCGGGTAGGGCTGTGAGAAGCGCGGATCCCAATGTGGATACCCCGGCGAGGGTCTCGGATGTATGAAGAAGCGATAGGACCCGGGGTTTGCGGAGATGGCGAGCGGATCGAACGCGGAAAAAGAGGAGAAAACGGGTCGGGCGCGAGATCCGCTGGAGAAGACGGTCCGCGGAGGGAGTTGACCGGAGGTCAACATCTCCGTGGGCCAATGAGGTGCTGCCACGTATTCTATTTTTGTTTATTTATTTTAGGCTAGATAACGGCGGAATTAGCAAAAACTTAAAACACAAAATATTTTTATTTTATTTTTTTCTATTTTTATTCTAAATATTTCCCTCTTTTTCTTTTTAATCTTTATTCTTTTATTTTTGCACAAAAACATGCTAATTATAGGTTTTTACACAATGCATGCTTTTGGTAATTATTGATATTTACATATATCTACTTGTATTTGCAAAGGTTTTTGTAGCTAAAATATAAGAATAAAGAGTGATGAATGGGTATTCATCAGACCTCGGGATAGAGGAGCTCGTGTTCGTCAGTCATGTACTTTCTACCATCGTCCTGGACATACAGAGGATACATGCTACTCCAAGCATGGATTCCCTGCCTCTACTCGAGTGGCTAAACAGATCGAGCCCCCAACTGCTTCATCTTTTGACCAATGTTTTGATGACCTTGTAGCACGATTGAGAGGCATTATACGTCCTTCCAGTCCTGTGACGCCTTCGTGGGCCCCTGCGAGTCATTCAGACGTATCTGCTTCAGCCTCCTCCAATACCTTAGGTAGTTCTGATGCACTTACAAGAAGTAGTGGATCTGACACTATAGAATGGATTATGGACTCCGGTGACACATGTCATTTGTGTGGAATCAAGGGTTAACCTACAACTTACAGAAAGCTTCCTCCAGGACGAACTGTGGTTATTGCAGATGGAACTCATTCTCCAATTACTGGACATGGGGAGATTATATTGACACCCTCTATGTATCTACAGAATGTGTTGCATGCACCTGATTTCTCTATGAATTTGTTGTCCATTAGCCAGATTACGAAGGATTTATATTGTCGAGCCATTTTTGACCCATCCTCTCTTGTTTTTCAGGACATCCTTACGGTCAAGGTGATTGGGTCTGGCTGTGAGCAGGGAAGTCTCTATCGCCTAGTTCGAACTTCCTATGCCAGAATCTCCTCTCTATCTGTTGGACCTGTCTCACCATTTATGTGGCACCTGCGCTTGGGTCATCTCCCGCTCCAAAAATTATGTCGTGTTCTGCCTTATATCTCGCCTCACACGTCCCTTCAATGTGAGGTATGTCAGTCGGGGAAGCATCATCGCTCTGCCTTTCCCAATCATCAGGGTTGGAGCAGTAGCTCCATTTTTTAGTTGTTTCATATAGATATTTGGGGTCCTAGTCGTGTTCCTGATCACCAGGGGCACATGTTTTATCTTGTTGCTTTTGATGATTTCTCTCATCTGTCTTAGGTCTTATTTTAATAATTTTGAAGCTGGAGATGTTATAAAAAATTTCTTAATCAAAGTACAAAATGTCTTTTCTGTCTATATGAAAGTGTGAGAACTGATAATGTCTTGGAATTTTGTACTAATACTCTCTCCAATTATTCTTCAACCCAAGGAATTATTCATCAAACATCACGTGCCTATACTTCTCAACAAAATGGTATCGCAGAAAGGAAACATCGTTATTTGCTTGATGTTACTAGGACAATTCTCATTCAGAGTCGTGCTCCTCATTCTTTTTAAAGCGATGTTGTTCTAACGGCATGTTATCTTGTTAATCACATGCCCTCGTCAGTCTTGGGTGAGAAAGTTCCTTTCTCTCTTGCATTTCCTGAAAAGGAATTGTTCTCACTCACTCATGTGTTTGGCTCAGTCACCTTCGTCGACCAATTGTTGCCAGGTATTGACAAACTCTCTTCTAGAACTGTCAAGTGTGTCTTTGTTGGGTACTCCAGGACACAGAAAGGGTACATGTGTTATGATGTAATGCGCATGAAATATTATGTTAGTGCCGATGTCACATTTTTTGAGTCCGTGATGTACTTTTCTCCTACAGATAATCGGTTGACATCTTCGGATATTGATGATGACATTTACATGCCACCTCCACCGCCACTGCCTCCCACACCTCCTCCACCACCACCTCCTTTACTACCAATCACCACTACCTACGCCACCTCCGCTTCCTATAACGGTCCCAGTTCCACCATTGCCACACCACTATACTCACCGGCCTGCCTCTGCTCATGATCACCGCTCATCATCTAGCATGCATGAGGTATGTTCTGATAACATAATTTCTAAAGATGGGTCCAATGGTCTACCTGAACAGAATTCTTTACAGGGACAGGAGTTGAGGCTGCATTTTTGGACCTCCCTATTACGCTTCAGAAGCAGAAGCGTATCTGCGCGTCATATCCTGTAACATTCATGGTCTCGTTTGATCGTTCAGATCATTCCTTTTATATACAGAAAAATCCAGAGGTATGATTGCTATTATGGTGTATGTTGATGATATTCTTATTACGGAAGATGACATACAAGGAATCAAGAGGACGAAAGAACTTCTAGGCCGTGAATTTGTCAGCAAGGATCTTGGAGCTCTTAGATACTTTCTGGGACCGGAGTTTGCCAGAAATCAACAAGGGCTTGTGATGACCCAGTGGAAATACGTCACTGATTTGCTAAGTGATACAAGAATGCTTGGATGTCGACCTGCCACCGCACCCATGGATCCAAGTATGAAACTATATGATGATGATACTGATGAGGTTGATAGGAGGAGATACAGAGAGCTGGTGGAAAAGCTCCTTTATATTACCATTACCAGACCCAATATTTCTTTTGTTGTTAGTCGGGTGAGCCAGTTTATGGTACAATCGCGTCGGTATCATATGGATGCTATACAAATGATAGTCAAGTATCTTAAATCATCTCCAGGTGCAGGTCTTCTATTTTAAAAAAGCAAGGGGGTCACCATCTCAGCATGCGTAGATGCATATTATGCAGGGTGTCCAAAGGATAGGAAGTCCACCACTGGATTTGCTTTATATGTTGGAGATTCTCTTGTCTCATGGAGGAGCAAAAAGCAAACGGTTATAGCCAGATCTAGTGCTGAGTCTGAATATAGGGCTATGGCCCAGGTTAGTCTAGAAATGACGTGGGTTCGAGCTGTTCTTACAGATTTATATATAGAGGTTCCCTTTCCTATGGTACTGGAATGTGACAATCATGATGCTATATTTATTGCGAATAATCTAACATTTCATGAATGCACCAAGCACATCGAGGTTGATTGCCACTATATACGAGATATGATTCAGAAGGGTTTTATTTCCACATCTCATGTCAGCTCAGGGGACCAGACTGCATATATCTTCACCAAGGCCTTACTCAGAGGACCCTTCCAGAAGTGCTCGTCCAAGCTGAGCATGATCGACATCTATGCTCCATGTTGAGAGGGAGTGTAGAGATTTATTTACGTTATGTTATTTATTTCCTGTTTCTTGTACTGTTTCTTAATTCCCTTTACTTATGAAAGTCTTATGTAATTTACCCAAAGGCTACTCTCTTATATAAGAAAGCTTAGGGTTCATGGAATAAACATCTCTTTTGTTTTTCCCAACAGCTTCCACGTTCTTTATTTTTTAGCATCTTCTTTTACTGATATGAGGCTATGTATGTGGACAATATCGAAGAGAGTTGGAAACATGGCTGAGAGATATTGCAATGTAACAGTAGGAGCCACTTAAGAAGAATGCACAGTAACACAGTTAGGTAGGAATTTATCGTTATTATAACGTGCAACTAATTATGAACACTGATTATGAATGACCTGTTAGATGCCAGTTTTAAGAAACCTATCGGAGATGTCTGATAAGTTGGTTATGGACCAGGGCCTGCAGTTATAGACCTTGCCCAAGCGAATTTAAGGAGTTGTTGCATATTTCTCCTAAAAGAAAGAAAGTTACTTGTTACCTTAGGTTGTTTGATCCTCACCAGCTTTAGTAGATACATTACATCACCATGACAAAATTCTGAGGCACCCGAATGCTTCTGATTCCATTAAGCATACCTGCATGCTGTTTCTAGAAACTGGAGATGAAATAATTGGCTAGCATTATCATATTTTTATGTGATCTTTTATTTGACTTCTGTATTGACTTTTTTTTTCTAGATTTCCTCTTGTCGGCGGCTTTGGGTTTAGGACAAACAGAAACCCCAGAGTTCAAATGCAGAAAGAGTATTAGTTGTGAGAGGACTTTCGCTGCAACAAGTGTCCCTACGTTACTTTTCCAAAAGTTGGGTATGCCTTGTCTTATATTTGAAATCGTGTCAGCACCTGTCTCTATTATATTTCCTTTAGAGGGCATAATTCTGGAAAGAGAGAATTTTCTTCTGCAATTTCCCTTTTCATTTCTACAATTTCTCCTATATATTGTAGTTACCTAAGTCCAAACTTATGTTTATGTTAGAAAAATCTGTCCTTGGTAACTTGTTGGTTTTGGGCTTAATTGTAGCCAGTAACGATGACCAAAATTCTTTTATCTTTCTTTCTGATTTTTAATTTTGTCTATATATTGTTGTTATCTTACTCTATAACTTGTTGGTTTTGGTCCAGTTATACCGAATACAATGATCAAAATGGGTAAATTGAAGTTGAAAAATGAGAGAAAAATTCGTCTGGGAGGTATATTTTCAAACATATTGGCCGTATACGGTCGCCACTATTTTTTTATGTACTGTAGGTAAGCCGCCTCTTCAAGAGGCGGCTTTGTCCTTAAAGTTTCATGTGTTACATACAAGTGAAAGCCGCCTCTTGAAGATGCGGCTTTGGCTAAAACCAAAGCTGCCTCTTCAAGAGGCGGCTTTCCCCTTGGAGTTTTTGTGGCACACACCAGTGAGAGCCGCTTCTTGAAGAGACGGCTTTGGCTAAAATCAAAGCCGCCTTTTCAAAAGGCGGCTTACATACGCTACATAACAAAAAAAATATTCCCGACCGTATTGAGCCAATATGTTTCAAAGCATACCTCCCGTAGGAATTTTCCTCTGAAAAATGGCCTCTGGTAAAATCTTAGCAGTTTGGACACTGGTTGTTGCTACTTCCCTTGCTTAATGGCTAGGCTATTTCATTAGCATTTATAGCAATAACTATGTCAATAATCGGAATATATTGTTTTAGGAGTCCCCACTCATATTCAAGGCTCTGTTATAATATACAATTTGTAGCGATTTGGGCTTAAAACCAAGTCTGGTTGAGGAAAGCTGTCAATGTCACGATAAACTCGTTGGGTTTGGCCCCAACTTGATTCCCGTACAGATGCCATATTTAATGCTTATTTATATGGGCTTAAACTGTAGTATTACATACACACTTAAGGATGATATTTAGTGCATATTGTGGTATAATGAAAATATGGGTGACTCATCATTTTGCTTGGAATTGGAGCCCTTGAAAGTCATCTACCCATGGGCGTCGAGGTGGTGATTGATCACCCTCTTGTGCATAAATTAATTCTCATAAAAATGACAATCTATGCTCATAATTACAACTTTCATATTATTCTTTTAGTTGGTTGCAACGACAAAGCCTTTTCCCTCCATAAGTAGGGTTGGCTACATGGATTCTTTGTCTCCATTCAAATCTATCTTGGGTCATTCTCGGGCTTAGATTCAAAAAACTAAGATCCTTTCGTATAGTCTCATTCTAATACTTCTTGGGCCTTCCTTGCCCTCTCTTAGTCGGCTCAACATCCCAAAGCTTGTATCTCCTCTCCGGTGCACCAACTGACCTCCTTTGCAAATGACTAAACCACCTTAAGCGATTTTCTCGCATCTTATCTTTGATCGGAGCTACACCAACTTGACTTCTGATTTCATCATTCCGAATCCGACTTTTACGTGTTTGTGTTCACACATCCATCTTAGCATTTTCATTTCTGCTACTGCCATTCTCTGCACATGTATATGGTTCACATACCAACATTCAGATTCATAGAGTATAGCATGTCTTGTTAAAAAATAGGAATGCGGAAGCATATCCGAGAAATAAAGAAATAAAAATTATTAACACCGAGATTTAACGTGGAACTCTACTCCCTAAGGAGCGGGATGAAATCATGGGAGAACGCCTCAAAGGCTGAGTCTCCACATCTCCAAAGTGGTAGATGTGGGACTAAAGACTGGATGGGGTAAATGGATCCTGGAGGGATCTATTTACCCATCTCCCCCACTTACGACACATAACAAATACTCCAACACTCCCCCTCAAGTTGGAGCATGCAATGCTCAGCTTGGACAAATAGAAAGAAACTCAACTCACAATAAATGACACTACATACAATATCAACTCCACGTGCACAACTGTTGGCTGTTGTCGAGGACGTTGCTTATCATGCCGTACAAGTGAGGAGGACGAAGAAGTTGGAGTGTGAGTCAATTGAATCTCCTCGTCGGAGAGCATGCACTCTATATTGTGCTTGTCATAGTCACTACAACTAAAGATGAGTCTCCATCTGGAGAACTCTGGCACGCCGTAATCATGTGGACAACTGCTCCATCTCTGAAAGGGTCGAACTGAAAAGGTCGTGGAGTGCAATCCTCGTCGGAGTCCACGATCGCTGGAGAATGGAGTCTGAAAGTCTCCTCATCAGAGAACTGTATCTCTCCCATCTGGCATAGAGAATGGTACTCTACTCTGGAGTACCTATGATACCACATGAAAATCCTTGCCTACATGGCATAGGGAATGGTCTTCTACTATGGAGTCCCTATGGCTCACATTAAAACTTTGGCCGATAAAACAAGAAGAATGATGGCGACCACATAAAAGATGGAAAACATGTGCACATCTGAAATGACCGTTTACATGTGCGTGTCTGAACTGAAGACTCATAATCTGACATCGAGCTTGAATAATCTGAACTTGTAGAGTCTGGAAATTTGACCGGCTTGGAATTTGGAGAATCTGGATGTGACAATGAGGCCTGTAATTCTACATATACTCCCCCTTTCTTCCATACTGGTCGGAATGACAATCATCGACCAACTTGAGAGAAGCCAATAAAATGGGCATAAACATTCAATAAAAAAAGCCGATAAGCATTATTTTTCTTCGACTTTTCAAACATTAAAAAAACATATTTTTCAACATTTTTCGGCTATTGCACCTTTTTTTAATAACCGTTGCACACGAGTTTTTTTGAAATATTTTTAAGCCGTTCAATCTTTATTTTTTCGTTGTCGTATTTTTCTTTCTTTCCCCCTTTTTTGCAATTTTTTTAATAAAAGTAAGACCATCAGCCCACTTAGGCCTTGTATCAGCCCATTGTTGGGCTCTACCAAGCATTTTTTAATACTTTCCCAAATTGGGCTGAACTGCAGCCATGCCCCATTTTTTTAAAACGTCACACCCACTTAGGTCTCAGATAGGGTTCCCATTGGGAGCCCTTCGAAACTCTGCAAGCCGCACCACCATTGTACGATGGGGAGGGAGAAGGACTTCATGGCATGGAACCCCCGCCTGCGTGGAGAATGGAGCTGCCTAGGGTTCCTCGCCACCAGGATCTGGAGAGTACATCGCCTCCACGATCTGGAAGAGCGGGAGGGGCGGCATTGCCTGGAGCACGCCTGGGAGGACTGTGTGCGAGGGCTGGAAGAGCGGGAGGGGAAGCCGTGAGAAGATCGACTGGAAGAGTTGAGATGGGGCTTTCGCATGAGCCCTAGGATAAATTTTTTTATTCGTTGTTGTCTGCCTATAGCCACGCTGCAATGGAGCTCCGCTTGGGAAGATGCTGGACTTGGAGGCAGAGGGGATACTTGGTGATGGTGCGGTTAGGGCTGCAACTGGGTTCCTTGGCAGGGAGGTGCGTCGTCGGCGATGGGGCATGCGTACTGTGTGCACGATGCTTGGTCAATGGATGATGGTGAGGCTAGATGCACACGAAACTTGGTCGATGGTGCGACATGATTCGCTGCGCCGCGTGAAGCAGCAACACGTCGCCTGCACGTGGTTGCTGGAGATGGAGAATCTGAAGCGTCAGGAGGTTCCGCCTATTGTGCCTGGTGCGTAGAACCCTCGCTGAAAATCTGTCCTGGAACAAGAGTTGATGGCGTATGGACTTTGCTTAGGTCATAAGAAACGTGGACACATGATGTTGATCTGGAACTTGAAAGAACAACGCGAAATCTGGAACTTGATGACTCGAATAATACTCCAACTTTAATCAAACAATCGAAAAATTGAATTTGATAATTGAATTTCGAAAAAAAAATCCTCAAGAGCAAATCCTCGAGAACCGACTCGCTCTGATATCATGTTAGAAAATAGGAATGCAGAAGCATATGGAAATAAAGAAATAAAAATTATTAACACCGGGATTTAACATGGAACCCTGCTCCCTAAGGAGCGGGATGAAACCGCGGGAGAATGCCTCAAAGGGTTGATCTATGCATTGCACTTTCTCATCTGACTATAGGGTGGTGGGGTTCTATATATAGCCCGCACTGAGTCTCCACATCTCCAAATTGGTAGATGTCGGATTAAAGTCTGGATGGGGTAAATGGATCCTGGAGGGATCCATTTACCCATCTCTTACACATATGACGCAATGTAACAAATACTCCAACATGTCTCATAGCTGTTTTTTAAAATTTTCCTTCGACTTTCAGAGGAATTTTTTATTACAAAGAACAGTAGATGCTCCTCTCCAGTACTAGTTTGGTATTGAATCTATTGATTCAAATTTATTTAATGTTATTTGGTGAAGCAAGAAAACGCCTGAAGCCATCCATTTGCTTAACTATTGAAGCCATCCATTTGCTGAGGAGAACAATGAAGATTTATAGAGCTAAAAAGAAGAACCTCCATATGATTTTTATTGATTTGGAGAAGGCTTTTGACTATGTCTCGCATGAGATATTGTGTAGAGTTTTGGAGAAGAGACAAGTACCTGCCCTATACATTAATCTCATAAAGTATATGTAGGATATGGCTTCATCCTGTATAAGGATCCGGTTCGGGAAGACTTACTATTTTGACATCAACATTGGTCTGCATCAAGGTTCTGCTTGACTCCATTCCTTCTTACTTTGATTATCGATGAGTTGACTAGTCACATTCAGGATGAGATACCTTAGTGTATGTTATTCGCTGATGATATTGTGTTGATTGATGAGACTAAAGATGGTGTAATTGTGAAACTTGAGGTCTTGAGGCATGCATTAGAGATTAAAGGATTTTGTATAAGTAGGGCTAAGACTGGATATATAGAGTACACTTTTGATGGAAGCAATGGTGAAGTAATCGAGATGAAGATTGGTGACGATTAGTAGGGCTAAGACAATTTCTGGTCAATCCTCCTAAAAGTGCCAAAATTTGTTTGTTGTAATCGGGTGTTTATAGCCAAACATTATCTCAATAATACTCGTTGATTGCTACAAGGCAAGGCGTGTTGCTAAGGGTTAGAACCATATAACATAGTGTTGATTGCTGTACTACCTTTTCTGGTTTTCCTCAATTGCCAAATTGACTATAGTCCATTTGTTAGCTATTGATGTTTACAAAGAGCAATGTTATGAAATGCCTTATGTGGTATTCGTTCAATTAGGTAGTCTAAAGTGATTAAGCAAATGTACAAAGGAGCATATGCGGGCATATGGGGATTATGCAGTTTGTAATATTCTAACTATTTTTAAAAACACAATAATAAAGCATGAAACTAGAGATTTGTTTTATAGTTAATGATTTAACGTAATCCAAATTCAAAAATTTCAATAAGAAACTATAATCTAAAAACCCACCATTGAAAACTCTAGCAAAGTAACCCGAGATAATCATAAATATAAATTATGTGCCACACTTTTGGCATAATACTCCCTAATGTTTAGTGTCTCAGATTTTTAGATAGGGAAGGGTATTTCAGATCTATCTCATTTGGATCCATAAAATGTATATAAGTAGTATAGCATATGCATATATGACATCATGGAAGGACATATCGATATCGATATCTGTACCATGTCGATACGATATATCGTCGATATATCGATGATATATCGACGCCATATCGCCGACATCGAACTGAAATTGTGAATAAAATAGCCTGTCGATACAGATATCGACCATATCGGCGATATATTGGTGCCCTGTTGATACCGATATATCGCCGATATATCGCGATACGGCCTTCCATGTATGACATATACTACTGCAAAGATGACATATATGGCCAAATATGTCACATTATGGCCCACGTATGCTCTTGGGCTGCATATTGGCTAAATATGGGTTATATGCTTCGGTAAAGGTACCGAATACACATATGCGACTGTCTGGGTTGCATAGCTGAACATTGAAAGAGGGCCGCATATATGAATATTGAGTAGAATGTAAAGAACGTAATTTAAACAACGATCTGATTGTGGTAGTTTACATGTAGCAACCCTTAAGTTTGTTGCTGAGTGGGAGGGTCCCTGAAAGGTTTGCAGGCTTGTACCATTTATGGATTAAAGGAGAGCTAAAGGAAATGTTTCAGAAGTCCAACCGCTATCGAGATTGTGCTACTTCTTACCTATGGAAAATATTACTTACATGATTAATAGATAGATGAAATTGATGCAAAAAAATACGAAACTAGGAATGAGTATAGGTCGGGCCCTACATGGCCCAAGCCCAATCCCATTTAAAAAATCAAGCTTTGGGTTGGGTCCAAGCCAGTGTTGCAGAAGTCGGTATTCGATATTCAGTTGGAGGGATCACTGAATAAAGAATATTCGATGTTCGAGAGAATATTCGAATATATTCGGTTATGTGTTTTTTAATTTTTTTAAATACAAAAAAATGTCTAATATATATTCTTATATATCTATACATATATAGTCATCAATTAATAAGAGTCCAAGATAAAAAAACCAATTATCAAGTTAATATGTAGAGCTTTAACATTTGTGGTGATACCGAGATATACGAGAATCTTTTAAAAAATAAAAAAAAATCAGCAGCTTGTTGAAATAGTCAGTCGAATATCGGGCCGTATATTCGAGAATATTTGGATTGGACTAAATATTGACCAACTAGAAATATTCTATTCGGTTATAATATAGAATAAAAATATTCGGCTGAATATTCTGTCCATTCGATCGAATATTGCAAATGTGGTCCAAGCCTACATAATTTTTTTGGGTCGGCCCAAGCCTAAGACTGACCCATTTTTTATGGGTGGGGCTTGGATTGGGTCGTACCATATATATAACCATTTGATTTTACGAAAGGTTGCAAATCAAGAATACCGACCAAAGCTTCCATCTACACGTGTAATGAATAGTTTTCACCAAAATCTTAATCGAATGATTTTGTTCCAGGGTGCTTGATGGAGAGGGAAAGCCCCACAATCGGTATCCACTTGGTCTTCACATGCGCACACATTGTTGCAACGAGAAATGGTCGTGTCGAAGTGATCATAAGCGAACAAGGCTATCCAGTGACGCCCTCAGGCGTGATTTTCATTGAACATGGATGGCTTCCCGGTGAAGTTGTAGAAAATCAAAGGACTTTGAACCCCAAGAATTCCATTTACAGTGATTCCTTACTTTCAAAATTTTTGTTTTTGCCATGATTCACCAACTTTAAAATGAACTCATTTGAATGCTACGTGCGGTCTTTCCCTAAATAAGAGTTTCTGTTGCAGATATCAGGCGTCAAATCGATCGCAAAGCATTCTGAGAGATCCCATCACGTCATTTCCAAGTGGTAGTAGACCTACACAGTCGTGTTGTAGTCATTGTAGATAAGGTTGTAGAAATCAGTAGTCGGTAGTTGGTCGGCCGAGTACTGACTAAGGATTAATCGACAATCAGGTGACTCATTAGATTTAGTCGGTCACCAATCGGTTTTGAATTTTCTAATTATTATAAATATGTAAATCATTCTTTATACCTATATTCTTATATATTCGCATAGATTTCTATATTTTCTATACTATCATAATGAAATAAAAGAAGTTGCCTTTAGATATAAGATTAAGCATATTAGAATAAATTTTCTTTTAAAAAGCAAAAAATAAAAAATAACTCTATGTAAAAGTTGGTCAAGTAGTCAGGTTGATCAACTAATGACCGACTAGGCCTAGTCGAGTCGGCTACCCCCCGACTCGACTAGTCAACCTAATCGGTTGACTTTTACAACAATGGTTATAGAACATATAGGGTATACTATTAGGGTCTCTCCTGAAGAAATATTGTCAATGATAATTTTTAATATACGAGATATTGCTAACACGTTCTTCTGCATCTTTGTCCAAGATGTTGTGTTAACAGTGCAATGAAACTTCAAGGACTGCCTACGTAGAGCTACTGGAAGTACAACCATGATTACTGGCCTCAATGTCTTGCAACTCATCGATGCTCCAATGCTGTTACTATTTCTTATGGTTTTGGCATAAAAATAGTGTCGTGGAGGCGAGCAAGAAGAAGCACCACTTGATTCGTAGCTTTACAATTACGTGATTAGGGAAGACGGATGGCGGGCCAAATACGGGACATGCTAGTAGGCCACAACTTGGACGGGCTTTGCGGGCTAGGTTGACTTGAGCTTGGGCCCGACCCAAAATTTTTTCGTCAACATGTGCGGACCAAGCTCGACCCATGTTTTTTTGGAGAACGAGGAAATCCCCGCCTTTATAAACAATGAAGATGTCTTCTTCCCTGAGGCAATGCTTTGGTGAAAGGCATCCTTCTGAGATGGGGCATGAGAAGTCAAGCCATGTTGGTAGGTTTTGATTACGTAACTCCTATTGAGGTGTCGAGATTGTTTGAGAGGTGTTGGCTTCGAACGATATGTTAGTTGAGGTCCTAGGCTTTGATTTTTTGCTGCGAGAGCCAATGGAGGTGTTGGTGGTGATACATGAGTTGAAGTTGGCTGTAGATGCGAGGTCGGTCCATCAAAGCTCAGGGGCAATGTCGGTGTAGCGATGGTGGGATGATGATTCATTGGCAATGTCCGTACAAGATCCTTGGGGGTAGTAGTAAAAGCATGAATTTTATCGAGGGATCAAGTATACATCTATCGTGTATAGTCAATTATGGAAAAAATATTGTATGTTCAAATGATATTCTTTAGTTAGATTACCATTTTCAAATGAGATTTTAAATTTTAATGAACATACATTTTTAATGTTATGTAAATCTACCAATAAGGTTGGATTTTCAATTAGATGATTATTTCGGAGAGTTATTTTAAAAAAGTTTGTAAATGGTTTTATAGTTAGAAGGAAACAACACAATTTATTTCATTTACATGGAGAGAGAGAAATAATGGGATAAGTACGTAAGCTTGCGTTTTATGTCAAATTATACCTAGAGTTTTAATGTTCTAAATTTAATAGAATTATTTTTCTTAGAGAAAGCATGGTCCATAATATCATAGACTCACTCCTCACTTGTGTACCATTAAATGGATTAATGATGTTATTTATAAAACGATTATGTTTACATTTCAAGGAGGGGGCGTACAAAAAAAGTAGGAGCATGATGCAAGTGAAATATAATAATCAAGGTTGGGCTATGGTCCCCCGTAAGATATATACTAGATTTTCCCTATTGGGGGGGGACCTCGCCATTAAGTGGAACCGCCAGTTGCCATCGAACTGGGATCAGAGTGTTCCACACCTTTAGGGTTCCATCTCCTTCGAAGAGGTTTTGACTCAGCTTGATAAGATGTTATCAGTTGGCAGGTTAGTACACACATCGACTTGTTTGCAGTAATAGCCTTTGCGATGCTTTGTATGGGCCATAGGACAGATCTAACCCTTTGATTGAATGCATGTCTATGGACTTTACTCCCCATCAAGACTCCAAGGGAGGGTCTCCATTTTAATTTAGCACTAAAAGAGGGTAGAAAATTGTTTCAGTGGTCTCTATTTATTAGCAACGTATTTGTAGTGAGGTTGAAGCCTCTTCTTTGATGACAAGGAGGGGCATTTCTGGGGTTTGTGTTCTTGATGAAAAGCAATCCAGAGTTTTGTTGAATCGTGTAAGGCCATGGCATGGGTGCCTACATCGACTAGCCTATGTCATCCTCGACAAGGGATACTGGGAGGGGGCTTTTTTGCGGTCTCATTCCTATATTAAGCATTTTCTTGTTTTCTCCCTAAGAGAATGGACATTGAAGCTCAAGGGTGGCTTGAGCACAAGATGGAAGGCAAAGCCCACTTGTTGTAGGACAGAGTTTCTTCGAATGTGGGCGGTAGGATGGAGGCAGATGGGTGTTAGCATATGATGGGCTAATGTAGTGGAGTCTTAGGAGGTTGAGATGGATATCCATGGCCGGGTTGCCGAGTGCTTGGGAGTTATATTACCCAGGACAAAAAAAATTGGTTGAAAAATAAAGATGCTCTCTTGGAATGTCAGGGGATTGGGGGATTGAGAGATGCATATTGGCGGAAGTCTCCTCATGCTTGGCAGGTTATTATGGTGTGCCTGCTGGAGATGGACATTGAAAGGTGGGGCACGACTATGTAGAAGTCAACATCCGACCCTCATTTGATGGTGTTTCAGGTACTTGAAGCAAGTGATATTACAAAATGGGTGGCATTGACATGGAATAGGGATATGTTTTGTCTGGAGGAAGACTGTGGGCTCTCTATTGGAGTCTCTTGTTCTGATTAGTAAGTCGGTTGGGACTCTTTTGTTAGTCTCATCGATTCACGAGACAATTAGGGTAGGGGTTGTCTTGGTGCAAGGAGCTATAGGAGGATTTTCACAGAGTTCGAGGTGTGTTTCCCGAACTACCATGGCTAGTAGGCGAGGACTTTGATGTCATGTTGTTTGCATCAAATCACTCGGGTGCTAGAGAGCGACATATTGCTGGATCGAAGGTGTTTTCTCTTTTGGGGCATAATTATCTTTTATGGTGTTGGATGCAATGAATGAGTGGTATATGTGAATGAGCTACTTATTTAAATCTCGAGTGTATCATTTCTTAGTGTCACTCGACCTTATAGAGCTTTTTCCGTTGATGATGGTGCATGCTCTTCCGAGATTGTGATCGAATTGTCCACATGTTTGTAGAAATTCAAGAGAAGAAATTTAGCTGAGATCTCTGTTTAGGTTCGAGAAGTCCTGGATGATGGAGGTCGACATTAAAGACATGGTGGTCGACTATCAATGGCTAAAGGGTAGAAAGGAAGCTTGGAGAGCTAAGAAAGATGCTTATAAACTTCAGGATTGACATGAGATAGAAGCGCGAGGTGACTCATAATGAGGCTCTTGCTGAGATCGCTTGACTCTGGTTGGGGGGTGATATGGAAGATGAACGAGACCTTTCTTAAGAGGAGTTATGCTACAAAAGTTCTTAATAGTAGATCATCCTCGAAGCTGATATGAAAATAGAAATGGCATGAAGTCAAAGGTCGAGGCATTCATGGCTTAAAGAAGGGGATACTAACAAAAAATTCTTTTCATGCCTTGGCTAACAGAATTAGAAGAAGAAATTATGGATAGCTTGGATGAAGAGGTGCATTACTATGGCATCTTGTTTTGTCCTGGGTAATAGAAGGCCAAAGAGCATCTTGTTCCAACTAATCACCATAAATGTGTGTGTGTGGGGGGGGGGGGTCAACCAAGATTTCCCATTGACTCTATTTCTTTTTGTTCTGGTGGCATATTCTCTTTGGGTTATCGTGAAGTTGGTGATGGATGGTGAGCTCCTTAAGGATTTCTTGAAGGACACCATTACAATTCTAATCTTATTAATATGCATATGACACGATTTCTTTATAGAAAGAGGGATCTCGGAGATTAAAGGGATCAATGCTTATCTAGATATTTTTGGTGAAGTTTCAATCCTCCATATCTATGGTAACAAGTCAACTTTCATTCCTTTTGGCTTGGCAGTAGAGGACATTGCATAATGTAAGGTTGTGTGGGGTTCCCTTGCGAACAAGTTTTCCCATTGCATATTTGGGGTTGCCTCTTGTGTGTAGTAGGTTGAGGCGGGTTCATTAGATACAAGTGATTGAGAAGCTGGAGAAGAAGTTGCCATTGTGTAAGGCTTTATGTCTATCTAAGGGTGGGCAATTGGTGCTTGTGAACTTCATGTTCTCGATTATCCCGATCTTTTTCCTCTCTTCTCGCTTGTTGATTGGGGTTTGTAAGCATCTAAAATCCTTAATGAGAAGATTTTTCTAGTCATCATCTATTAAGGCAACGACGATCCTATTAATGCAGTTTGATGTAGGCACATTTCTAGTAAAGGCGGGGGGTTAAGCATCCTTCGCTTGGGGCAAATGAACATGGCTGATTGCTAAATGGATTTTACAAACTTGGAGTGACTACTCTAATTACTTATCTAGATTAATTTGATCGATTTATTGTGTTTTATTACCTAGCCTCTCAAGTTGTTGGGAATTGGTGGCCTCTTTTAGAGGTGTATTTATTCAGTTATGCATGGGATTGTCTCAACTTTGCGGCTAGTTTCAGGGAATGGGACGAGCCTTCTTTTTGGTCAAATTATTAGATGGAAGATAGGTCTTGTGTGATCGATTTCCACATCTATTTGCTCTTTTATCGAATAGAATCATCGATGTTGCGAAAAGTGGGTCGATGGACGATGGGCACCTTTATTCAACTACGAGTTATTAGGTCAGAGGGTTGGGTTTTTTTTTGAAAATAATGGGATCTATAGACCCATCCAAAGTACTATATTAAGAATTATAAACACAATTTTCATGTGCTTAATTTCACAAAGAAATTTGGCATGCTCATACAATTTTCCCTCGTTGAAGATAACAGTGTTTTGAGACAACCATGTGGCCTATGTATGCACACACTCTGATTCTCCCTTCAATCGAACTCGTCCAATCTATGCAAATCGTCTCCAGAAATACTCCATATTATCCCAATGGATGCCTGGCTGTTCTGCAGTCTCCCATGTCTCCGTTGGCATATGGCACCTAAAGAAAAGCTAATCAATGCCTTCTATCGCTTCTCCTCATCTCCTGCAAGACTTATCACATCTGAGGAAAATCGTGGCTCGCCTAGCTCCTATCATAACTTAGCCTCTCCTCAGTAGCCAACAAGGCCTTAAATGTCGGTTTCGGTCACCATTTCAGTGACCGACCGAAACTGAATTTCAGTGGAATTTCGGTCGAAATTCGATTGAAATTTCGGTCATTTCGGTCTTTTTTTGTACTAGGACCCTCATATTTCAGCCATGTCGGTCATTTTGGTAGAATTTCGATTTCGACAGGATATCGATATTCGACAGAAATTCGACTGAATGTCGTTGAAATCTGAGGCCTCATAGGAACTTTCCATCCCTAGAAAATCTCGAGAGATCTCATCATTGACTGGCCTAGCAAGACCACAAATAACTTCATATGCCTTTTTAAAAGTAAACACCTTGTCTCTCCTGCACCACGAGTCTCTACCATCTGAAGGCTCATCCATCCTCACCTATTTGCTTGAAAAACAAAAAGTTTTCAATCCTCTAGTTTGACGACTCTGTCATGAAAGTAGGCATCCAAGAGCCCCCTGACCACACTCGTGGTTTGTTCTTGTTCGTTGTTTTAGTTCTAAAGAGCATGCCAAGTTGATGAAACACTAGGGTTTCATATGGAACCTTTATTTCATGGATGTCCCCTAAATTACGGGATCGTCTCCCAACGACTTCGAGTTTTAAAGAAATGTTAGGGTTCCGGGAGGAACCCTAATTGTGCTAAAAGACGACAGTGGCCCAGCGATGGGGCCCTCTTCTCTAGGCCGTACCACCACACAGATCAAGCTGTAGCCATCCTCTTGCGGTGACACCACAATTGCTCTAGGCAATGCCACACCATATCTAGCAGCCCACGGTATCTCATCTAGGCCACCGATAACCTCTTTCAAGTGCTATCCAATCTCGAAGGATGGGTTCTCCAGATGCCATACAACCATGGTTTTTAAAAACGCGCCTCGAGGCGTTGAGGCGTACGCCTCGAGGCGTTTTTCTAGAAAAAACGCCTCGAGGCGCACGCCTCAAGCAGCCCCAGTGAGGCGTGCGCCTCAATTGTCATGAGGCGCGCCTCGAGGCGCTGAGGCGTGAGGCGCAAGTGAGGCGCCGCCTCAAGACTTCTTGGCTGCTCCCGCTTGCTCGGCTGCTCCCGCTTGTTCCATCGCCTGCTCGGCTGCTCCCGCCTGCTCCATCGCTTGCTCGGCTGCTCCCGCATGCTCCATCGCTGGTATCCTCAAGTCTCTGTCTCAGTTTTCTTGCAACTTGCAAGCCCTAATCACCCGTTTTCAGTAAATATATACTATATATTTTATACAATTACTACATGGGCATTGCATGATTAAGCATATATACACTATAATAAAATCACCGTAATGGGCATCTGTTTTAGTCATGGTTTTTAATTGTGATTCATATATCATATTGTATGATATACTATGATAGATACCAATGAGTTTGTGGGTTTCCTTAGAACCTTCATGCTTTCGGGCACAAACAAAACTTTTACATCTGTATGCTAAAGATTGGTTGCCAATTTGATCTTTTTTTGTTTAAATATAAATGAAGATATTTAAATTCAAGACTCAACAATATGGATCCATATGCAAAATGAATATTTACCATTCGAATATGCAACATGGTGTTTTATAACATGGAATTAGCCTTGCAATGTCACGGAGTATGTTTTTTTTATCAAAGTTATTTAATATTCTAGGACTTGTAAAATATAGTTGTGATTAATTAGCATGTTTTATAAAATATTTTCTTTATGGAGTGAGGCTTACGCCTCGATACGCCTCGAGGCTTACGCCTCGAAGAAATATTGGAAAACGCCTCGATACGCCTCACGTTTTTTAAAACCTTGCATACAACCTCCCGCAACCTCCAGATGCTATCCACGCCCCCACCCCCCAGAACCCCACAAGTAGTAGTGGCGAAACAACTCCACCAAGCCTTATCATCTACTCTCACAAGACCCCCTCCCTCTCTCATGGCAGTGACGTGACGCCTCCTACTGACGATGTCGATCTTTGGCAAAGAAGCCCCATCAGGGGGCAACCGTATTTGAGATGGGTTCCCGATACGGGAACCATAGTGTCTTGTCTGCTTCCCAGATCGGCCCAAGAGGGCTACATGAAAAAATGGGAAGAAGAGAAGTTTGGACCCAAGTGGGCAAAATAAAAAAAGGGGAGAGGGTTGTTGCTTTGTATTCCGAGAAAAAAGGGGCTGAATGTATTGGGCCCAAGTGAGCCGTGAGTTAAAAAAGATGGAGTTTTCTAAAAAAGGCAATTATGTAAAAAAAGCCATGTAAAAAAATACCAAAGAAAAAAAAGGAAACAACTATGAAAAAAAGATGATCTGTGTAAAAAATATAAAGGGAAGACATAAAAAAGATTAAAAAATACTTGTTATTCATTGCTTCTCCCAACTTGATCATCCAAATTCTTTATTCTATCAAATATGGGAGAATGAGAGAGTGTGAATAGGGCATATGTCTTCTACTTGAGATGTATCTACACAATTTCTATCTTGTCCATCTTCTTCTACTCGTAGCTCCTCAACAAAAAGAAATCTATTCATTGGATGTCTATCCCCGATCATTGGGTGGCTATCCCCTACTCTCGAGGTATGCAAAGGGGACAACCACTGTATCAGGTGTCTATCCCTGCCATAAGAGCTACTTGGGATCATCTCGAACATCTATTGTCCATCCATATTTTGACGAATCAATACTTTAGACTACTACGGCTATCATCGGTCTTCACCGACCATCGACTACTTACGCACATTCTAATGTACGACTTCTACTCCGTGTTGGACATCTTTTACCATGACTCTACTCCAGGCATGACCTGATTGTCACAGACCCATGTGTAAGGTCTTCTACCAATGACTACTTCGAGCAGGCATCTATCCCCATCTCTCTCAGATGTATTGTGTGAAGGTGTGTTGTATATTTTCTTTTGAATATCTGTTTGATCGATCAATTTGTGATATTGCAAGCTACAACTTTCTCAGATCTAACTTGAGGAGTGTTGGAGTATGTGGTAGAGAGGTTTTGGATCTCTCCAAGATCCAATTACCACCCACTCATGTTTAGTCCATCATCTACTATTTGCGGGACTCGTTTGTCTATGGAACTGTATAAGGAGCCCCACACGTCTAATATTCATTGAGAAAATTTAATAGAATATCCGAGCCCTTGAGGCCTTCTCTCATGGTTTCATCTTGTTCTTTAGGGAGTAGGGTTCCGCGTAAAACCCAAGATATTTATGTTTGATGTTTTATCTTTGATTATCGACTTTCGTATTTCATATGTTTCAATATTTACCAAGTAAATGGATCTCACCAACCGCGAGAGCGAGCCATTTCTATCTCCCTAGATCCTTATCACCCACTTTGCTAGTAATGCCTTATTCATGTCTCCAATGACAACACTCTCGGCCCTCCCTCCTTGATGGGCAGTGCCACTATCTCCCAATCAACCAGCACAAGTCCCCTTCCTCACGGGATGACGAGTAGAAAAACCATCTCATTAGTGCCTCCATACGTTTACGGACTCCTGCTGCAAACCCCCATGTAGAGAAAAAGAACACGGGAATTACAGATAAGATATCCATCACCAGAATTAACTCCCCCCTTGATAGGCACGACACTTTCCTCACTGCTAGCTTACTTTCCAACCTTTTTATAATAGGAATCCAATCTACTTGCCTAAGTCAACCACTCAGCAACGATATGCCAGGCTAGTTGATAGGTTGCTCTTTTGTGTAGTACCCATAATGTCCTCGCAGGTCGACATCTCTTCTGACGACAAATTAAAGGGGATAAAATCAAACTTTGCCCCATTGACCTTTAGACCCGATAACCCCCCAAAAATATCCAACATTGCCTGATAGCCCTGCATTCCACCACTCCTCCTTCGATGAAAAAATGGACTCATTAGCATACTTCAGGATTGGGATTGACAAGTCATCCTTGGAGTATCCCCTAAAAAATCATTTCTTCTGCAATCCCGGCTATAATTGCCAAAGCATCTGCATCTAGAACAAACAAGGGAGCCAAGGGGAACCCTTGCTTGATACCTCTTTGTGGCTTAAACCCTTTCCCTTCCTTTAAGTCAACCACCATTAAGCATGAAAACATAGTAAAGCACTTCTTCATCCAATCTATCCAGACATATGGGACACCCTTCCGTACCATGGATGCCAGATAAAGCTCCAATGCATGCAATTATTTACCTTTGAAAAGTTGACCTTCCAAAGAAGGTCACATACAAATACATTATTGACATTGGTAACCTAGATCATCACCATAATTTCTAAGTCAATGCATAAAGACTATTTTTTTTGATGAAGAAAGGGTGGAATCACAAGCTAGGGTCCATCGCAACAATATATTATATTAAAAATGTAGAAAGCATAACTTACATGATATTAGCTTGCCTGATCCCACCCAACACACAACGCTTTACCATCTTCAACAGCATTCTCAGAGTAAAACAACTGCCCACGGAAAACCGTAGCATTCCTACCACACCAAATAGCCTAAAAGATGGCGAAAGGAAGAGAGACATCCGCGTAGCTGCCACCGCCCATCGATCTGATACAACTCTAGAAGCTTGATCCGCTTTCCGCACAAATCCATGAGATCTGCTCCTCCCTCCAAACCTGCACTGAATGCGGACAAGAAAAGAAAAGATGTTCCAAGTCCTCATCCTCCATGCCACATATGCCGCACGGCTTTCATCCACACCTAGCCATTGACCTCGGTGACACTTTGTTAGAACCCTTCCAATGCTAGATAACCATACAAAAAACTTGACTATATTGGGTATTGTGCTCTAAATGATGTTGGCATCATGCCAGATGTTTCCACTCCCCAAATCCTCATTTATGAAGAAGCGATACACCCTCTTCACCGAAAATCTGCCATCACCCCACACCCAATGGTCCCTACCATTCGACGAGCCCTCCACCTCTGCCAGCTCACTCTACAACCTACGAAGCTCCACCACCCTCCCGTCAGATAACACCGATGAGCTGAATCCTCCACTCACCATCCCAAGAAACGGGCGACATATTCCATCCTATCATCGCTGGGACCAAACAACCTTGAGATTCTCTCCCTTAGCACACCGTCACCCGTCTAATCATGCAACCAAAACTTGAATAGTCGTCGATTACCCAAAATCATCCGCATCTTCATCGTCATCTCCAGAAGCACCCTTGAAATAGCCTTCTACAACACAGATGGGGCACGTACATTAGTGGTCTCCAAGGAAAGCGCATTACCATAAATCTTCCTAATGAGGCAGCTCCTCCGAGTTCCGCCAAATACACATCACCCACTTCGCCACCAAGGCCTTGTTCATATCGCCCAATCTCAGAACTCCCAATCCCCCTGTTCTCTTAGCTGATGTCACTTTGGCCCAGTCCACCAGATAACACCCCTTCCTAGCCTGCTTATTATCCGACCACAAAAACCTTCTCATGGGCACATCCATCCTCTTGCGAACCCCAACGAGCAACAACCTCCTCGAGAAGAAGAATATCGGTATGGCAGACAGGACATGCTTCAACATACCCACCTTCCCACCCTTAGACAACATAGTTGCCTTCCATCCCACCAGACGGTTCTCCAATCTCTCCATCATCGGCCTCCAATTGCAAGCACGCCACCGAACACCCACTAGAGGAAGCACGAGGTAATTGATAGGCAAAGTTCCTAAAGGGCATCGCAGAATGCCCGTGATCGCCTACGACTCCTGCTCTGTCATCCCGAATTGCACCACTGAGTACTTCTCCCTATTGATACGAAGGCCAGGCATGTCACCAAAAACATCCACGATCATTGCCGCATGCCGAACTTTAACCAAATCCAGCAGGAACACCATAGTATCATCGACGTACTACATCAAGGGGATGGAGATCTCCCTATTGACATACCCCATGCACCAATCCCCCTGACCGTCAGCCTCAACATAAGCGCCGATGCATCCTTCACAAGCACGAAGAGCATCAGATACCTCTCTGTGGCTGAAAGAAACCCCCTCGGGCTTGCCGTTAGTGAGCACCGCAAAGGAAGTCATAGTGATGCATCGCTTGATCCATGACACCCTATGCTCTGGAAAACACCTCTCGTCTAGAGAGGTCCAGAGGATCCGCCAATCGACGCAGTCATAAGCCTTCGTAAAATCAGCCTTCCAGAGTAAACCTATGGTCCCACTCCTCCGCCAATCCGTGATCACTTTAGAGGCCATCACCGACCAATTAGCCATTGATCTCCCATGCACAAAAGCAGTCTGCTCAGGAGCGATGAGATCCTGCATCTCTCCACGAAGTCGGTTCGCGAGAGTCTTCGTGGTGATAAGATAGATAGCACTTGAAAACACAATAGGTCTGTAATCATCTACCTTGGTCGGGTTCTCCCGCTTAGGAACATGAACAAAAGTGCTTTGTTCAGCTTCTTAAACCCCCTGTTACCATTAAGAAACTCCTGGAACATCTCCATCTCATCCCCTTTGACCACATCCCAAAATTCCCCATAGAAGCATATTGTGAAGCCATCTGTGCCAGGTACCTCGGCCACATTGAACTGGATAGAGACTAATTTAAAATGATTTATATTTATCATTCCAGATTCCGAAGTTCTACAAATATTATCAATGCAAATTCAAAAAATCTCATTGCTCTTATAAAGCTTCAAAAAAATATTATTTCTTAAGATACACCAGTCAGAGATGGTTCAAGAGGTTGAGTATTAATCATATTAAATATCTGTATTACTTGGACCGCATATATGTTTTAACCTCATATGTCATATGCGGTTCGAAAGGGTAACCACATACGTATATGCGACTGCATATGCGACCATATGAAATGCATTTCCAAACACTGGCCACGTCTCCATCCCCCCTTCTCTGCGAGGCTCTCTGATGGTATACCTCCTATCCTCCTCTCTCGCATGCTCCTCCGATTCTCGCCATGTCTCTCCAGTCGAGACGCTACCCTTCCACCGCTTCTCTCATTGCTCTCTCCTCCCTATGTAGTGGAATGTTAAATTTGACTCTTCTAGCCCTAGGATTTGTATTTCTATATTTTTAGAAATCCCCATTCAAATACCCACCCTTCACCCCATTATGGTTAGATAGGCTTGGAGAAGAATCTATAAAAGGATAACAAGCTTGAGGAATCTTCTCCAAGGTCTAAGGACAAATTGTGAGGTTTGAGGAGTTCGTGGACTTGTTTGGATTACTTAACGTAGTCAAGGGTCCCTCGGACAGGTGGGACTCGTGAATATGGAGAGATGGATTCTCTTTGGATTCTTTTTGGTAAAAAAAGCATTTGAAGTCAGATGCACATCATGTACGCTTGAGTCAACGGTCATCATCCATGATTGTGCTCGATTATGGAGGTGGAAGATTCCTACAAGGATTAACGTCTTGTTGTGGCTGCTCATGCTAGGATGCATTCTGGCAGGGGCATGGTGAGCTAGATTGTTAGATGGGTCAATACTGTTTATGCAGACAAGTTGGACATGTTCAAATGAAGGGAGAGCCAAAGTGTTGGCACTTATTTGGGCTACTTGGCTAGCAAGGAACGGGCTTAACAGGTGAAAGGTATTATTTCGAGAATGCAATTAAGAATGCTAATGGCCTGAATGAGGCGTCGGCTTTGGAACCTTCTCGTACCTTTTGATTTTTTGAGATAGTGTGCTCATCTTATTGATGGCCGGGTTTGTCAGACCATAGGGTGGAGTACTTGGTGCTACAGGCGAAGCTGGCACGGATGGAGGGGCCGATGACGGGTAGGGATCATTTTGTCTGGGGTAATGAGAGTTTCTCTGTGTGAAGAGGGCATATTGATTCCTGGTGGAGGACCGTAGCGTGGTGGAGAAGGAGGTTGCTGTGGATAGCTGGATGATTTGTAGAAGCAAGGTGCCCAACCGCATCAAGATCTTTTTATGGCTTCTACATCTTGGTAGAGTCCTCACACAAGCTCGTCGGAGGTAGTTGTTGGGGGTGGGGGTTGGTCTTTGCGTCAAATGTGAGGCAGCAGAGGAAGATGCGGACCACTTGTTCTTCTCGTGTCCTTGCTCTTCTCAGATTTGGAACAGAGTGAACATCTCCTAGATTGTTGGCTTGGGGTGCGTCAGTTTTTGGCGTGATCTTAGGCCCGTTTATGGTTTTGGGAACGAGGATAGTGCGCTGCCTTTTGCGCTGCTTTGGGAGATTTGATGCGCAAGAAATGTGGCCATTTTTGGGGTGCAGACTTGTTATTCTGAGAATGTAATTGAACACTGTAGAGCGCTGTGTGCATCTTGGAATTTGTAACGCGTTGTAACAAATACTTTTAGTTATAAGTATACTTCTGTGGTGGGTCCCATAAATAAAATCTTATTCATGGTCACCCTTCGTTTTCTTAAAAAAAAGGTACAATAGGTAATATTACATAAGATCTTCGTCACCCTCATGTTAGACCTAGCGAAATATATTGTAGATATGTTCACAAGACCTGTCTTATTAAATTTTGGTCATCACATTATCAAGCTGATCTAGCTAGACATATATGCTTTAGCTCGAAGTGCTGAGAGTACTTAGGAATTATGTTCTCCGAATTTACTCCCTTTCCCATTTATGTTGTTTCTTTTTGACGTATTCCTTTTATGTAAATTTTTCATTTATGATAGATATATCTACCTATAGGAACTGTTAATTATCTACTGCGATTGTAGATTTAAAAACAATAGTAAAGACACGAATGAGACGGGCCGTAAGACAGAGATGTCACCCATCTCATGTAGCAAATACGCTAGAACATGACACTGGGGAAAGAGATGTGGAAGCACCATTTTACAACAGAGAAAAAAATACCAACTCAATTCTACAACTTTGTTTCTGTATGCTTAATTTTTATGGAAGTGCAATCATTATGGTCTCAGTATTGTTACTAATTATAGTAGATGAGAATATAGTCTCACATTAGATGTGTAAACTAGGAAACACTCAAATAAATGATAAGGCCTCTTCATTTAAGCCACTACATGCTATGTTGGATGCACCGACATTGTTTTAGAATCGCCACTATTGAATAACTGTATCTTGGCCTCTGTGTTACCCGTTCAGTTGTCCAAAAATTGGAGTCCTGGCTCCAATGAAGGTCATACGTGAGGACTTGTGGATGACCATAAATCTCCAATAGTCATCCTTAGAATTTAGAAAAAAGGAGGGTCTTGTGGACAAACCTATTCACATCTTCCGTGGAAACTTTGTGGTTAATAATAATGATTGCTCTCTCTACTCTAAGCCAACTGTTTGTTGATCTGGAATTTTTTTAAAAGTCAAAAAAGGAGGAAACATGTTATGGTGTTTGGCCCAAATATATTATAAAATAGGTGAAATGGAATACTTACAGAAGCTAATCTTGGCATGGAAAAAATATTTTCAAAATAAAACCGATCACTGACAAAATCTGTTCGGAGGGAGAAGGGGGTGATATGAAAACAAGTGCTTGGTGAGAAAAACTAACTGAGATTGTTGCAATATCTACTTCCAGTAATATTAGTTATGAATGCTTCCCATGGAAGTGCCAATCGCCAAATAAGTTGACTTTCTTTTTAGAAACAAATCTCTACTTCAATCCTTTGGTTTTAATCCTTCTATCCTTTTGCAGAAGAGATTTGTGAATCGTTGTCTGATGACATGCAAAAGGAATGCCTTCAAGGAAGGACATTGACTTTGAAATTGAAGACATCATCATTTGAGGTAGTTGGGAATTCCCTAACCAGACACCCCAATCTGCTTTTCTTCTGCCTGCCATTTCAGATGTTGAAATTGCTTTTCTTTTTTAGCTACAGCATTTCTGTCGGTCTAGATATCACAGTTTGCGTCTTTGCTAATGCACCTGAGATAGTTGTGATCGGAGGACCATTATTTTTTTAAGGGTATTAAATTCGAAGGTTGCTTTTTTTTGGAAGGAAAAATGGTGATACATCGAAGAGATGCCTACCCAGAAACTTCTATATATTAATTGGAAGGTTGTTTTCACATGTCAAATCCGTTGAACAACTACTTCAATTTTAGATTTGACCTGTCCTTGCAATTTCTTGTGGTCTTAGGGAGTTGTTTGTGATTTCCTGTTGATGCCAAACCATAATTTTGTTGTCTGTCATTAACGGTATATATTGACTAGGTGGCTCATGATCCTGGCCGACTTGGTTTGGCTAGTTAAACTTCGGTTCATTAAGTTTAACTTCACATGATTAACAGATCCTCACTTACGGCCAGTTAAACTACATAACGCAAAACAACTCAACAATCCCCATTAAGTCGGACATATAGGTCAAACTTGCCCAACTTGTCCACATTATTCTCAAAGTTGGTCATGAGAAGCTCAATTTTCAAGACATCCACAAACTTTTATGTTTTTATACGTGGTAGCACAAGCTCCTTTAAATCAATCCTCTTTTGAAGTAGTAATTGATTTCAACATGTTTGGTTCTATCATGCAAAGTTGAGTTTTTGATAGCCTTTTCACTACTTTATTGTCATTATAAGTCATGGAAATACTTATCAGAATGATATTGAGCCACTGATCTATGCATATTCTGGTTACAACAACTATTTGCTCTACTTTGAAACTAAATTTCATGCACATATTGCCTTCCACTTTATTAAATAACATGGTTGCCGACATGTGTATGCATGATATAAGTTGCCCTCCTTCCACTTGGCCATCCCAATCTTCTTCTACTCCACTTGGCTAATGCCGGTAGGGGTTAGATGGGAGATTGAGGCTTTGATGAGGAGATTCTTTTGGTCAGAGGGGAAGCAACAGAGGTCTGGTTTACACTTGGTGAGATGGGATGAAGTGACGAAAATGCGTGCCGACGGTGGTCTTGGGGTTCGTGATGTTGAGTGCATGAACTAGGCCTTGCTGGCTAAGTGGGTGGTTCAGATGTGGGGATCTTCGACCTCGCTTGCGGCCAAGCTTCTGAGGAAGATGTATGGCGTCAAGGATGAGTTGGTGGCTGGGAGGGTGAGGTTTGAGTCGTCGCTTTGGGCCGGGATCCGTGTGATCTTACCTTCGCTAGCACCAAGGCTTCAGCCTAAGGTGGGGGATGACCACATATTCAGATTCTGGCGGGATGACTGGACGGGGGAGGGAGCGCTTGCTTGTAAATTCCCGTGACTTTTTGCTTTAGCAACGTTGAAGGAGGCCCTGGCCGGTGGTAGATTCCGGTATATGGTCGCCCTTTTTCCTGTCGGATTTCTCGGAGCATCGCCTAGAGGAGTATGTTAGGTTGCAGTCAGATATCCCACCGTCGGAGATCTTCACGTTGGACGCCGATCATTTTGAATGGGGGGGGGTTACGAGATTTTCAGTTAAGAAAGCGTATGAGGAGATGAGGAGAATGGGAGTGGTGCAGGATATGGAGCTTTATCAGGACATGAGGGTGGTTTGGACAGCCAAGATCCCGTGCAGAGTTAAGATTTTCTTGTGATGTCTGGGAATAAATCTTCTTTGCAATAAAACGAGGAGAGGGAGGATGCTTGGTTTGGAGGACACGCGATGCGACAGGTGCGAGGAATTGGTTTATGACACATATCACTTATTTTTCAAATGCCTGCGTCGGTGCAGGTTTGGAGGGAGGTTGGGATTCCGTGGATAGAGGCCGGCAGGACGGCGGAGTTGTGAAGATTGGTTCGTGTGGTGGGCACTAGTTTAACGAGTGACTGTTCCAAGCTGTTTGCTGTGCCGTGGGCTATTTGGATTGGGCGAAATGATTTGATCTTTAATAATATGATGTTTTATTCAGAGAATGTCATGTCTTATTGTAACGCGCTTTTTAGTTTTTGGGCCTCAAGGTAATATACTATAACCTTTTCTCAATGAAATAGTAGCTGCGATGACCCCCAACTCGGGAGTTCACCCTCTTTTTCATTAAAAAAAAGTTGTCCTCCTTCCAGGGTCCTTTTGTATTTCTCATTTTATGTTGTTACATGATCTTTATTGATTTGGAGAAGACTTATGATTCTGTCCTATACATTAACCTCATAAAGGACATGTATGATAGGGCTTTATCTTGTGTAAGGACCCCGTCTGGGTAGACTGGATATTTTGACATCAACATTGGTTTACATCAAGGTTCTGCTTTGAGTCCATTTCTTTTTACTTTGATTATGGACGAGTTGACCAGTCACATTCAGGATGAGTTACCTTGTGCATGTTATTTGCTGATGATATTGTGTTAATTGACGAGACTAGAGACGGAGTAAATGAGAAGCTTGAGGTCTGGAGACATGAGTTAGAGACTAAAGGATTTCGTATAAGTAGGGCTAAGACGGAATATATGGAGTGCACCTTTGATGGAAGCAATGGTGAAGGAATCGATGTGAAGATTGGTGACAATAACATTCAGAAGAGAGATTCCTTTAGATATCTGGGATCTATTCTGCAACATGATGGGGAAATTGATGGAGATGTTACTAATAGAATAAATGCAGACTGGCTAAAGTGGAGAGGAGCCTCTGCTGTTCTCTGTGATAAGAAAATTCCCTTAAAGATTAAAGGAAAGTTTTACAAAGCAGCCGTGAGACCTGCTATGCTTTATGGATCTGAATGTTGGCCTGTGAACCATAGACATGTGCAGAGAATGAATGTAGCAGAAATGAAAATGCTAAGGTGGATGTGTGGACACACACATAAAGATCAGATTCGGAGTGATGCAATCAGAAAGAAAGTTGGCGTAGCTTCGATCGAGGATAAGATGCGAGAAAATCGCTTAAGATGGTTTGGACATTTGCAAAGAAGATAAGCTGATGCACCAGTTAGGAGATGCGAGTGTTGGGATGTTGAGCCGGCTAAGAGAGGGCGAGGACGGCCCAAGAAGTGTTGGAAAGAGACCATACGAAGGGATCTTAGTTTTGTGGATGTAAGCCCGGGATTGGCCCAAGATAGATCTGAATGGAGGCGTAGCCGACCCTACTTAATTGTGGGAAAAGGCTTTGTTGTTGTTGTATGTTGTAACCTTGACACTACACTCGCCTTATATAAAGATGCGTAGGATCTACATTCTCAAAAACAAGTTTTCTCTAACTTAAGATAGTATAGTGCTATTGAGAGATTTATTTTTCCTTATCTTTTATGTATTTTCTATTTCTTTCATCTATATTGTTTTTGTTATGTAATTTGCCCTCCAGGGATTCTTCTCTCTATATAAAAGAGCCATGTGACCCCCTTTCATAATCAATTCATTCTTTTAAATCCACATTGTATAAGAGTAACGGTCCTAGATCGGAGTTCCGGTATCCACACCTCGACCCCACCTTCTTCCCCCTCTCTCTCCCTCGCCCTCGCTCATTGCCACTCACGCAACTCTCATCTCGTGCCTAGCGCCGCCCTAGCAGCCTCAGAGGAGGGACTGTAGTACCCAAAGATGCCCAAAGCACTACCCACTGCTTCTTGATGGGGCCCAGCGCTGCCAAGCATTGCCTATTGGTGCCACCTAGGTTATTGCATGGCATATCTCGTGGCCCTTGTGTCGTTGATTTGGTACTTGTTGCCACCATACCTCCTTGGGGTTCTGTGGTAATACTACTGATCCTCCCCACTTACCAATGCACTTCTCGAGATATTAGAATGGTCTGATTTGGAACTGTACGTGGTGAAATCATGTCATTAGATTTATCTACATGCCTTAAAGAGTTCCCTTGATTAATGGGAACACTTGTAGTAGACATACAATCGATTCCTCGTACGATTGTTTAGACACATTTGCATTAGTTTATAAACCTAGTCTTGTCCTTTCCCAACATCATTGATGCAATATTTCTTAAATTGGCGGGTCGAATCTAATGAATCAATCATGAATTTGGGGATTTTTGAAATTAGGGTTCTTTATCCTAAATTAGTTGGTTGGATAATTTTATTTACGTTAAATAAACTGAGATTGATTACAATCTCAACATTTATGGTAGTTAATTTTGGTTAGAGTCAAATTAGGGAATCAGTTAGAGTCAATTAGGATTTTATTATATTGCAATTTTATTCCTTTACCAAATTTTTAATTGTACCACCTCACTATATAAAGGGTGCCATAGCTCATTGTAAGGAGATCGTGTTATGAATTAAAAATTGAGTTTGTATTTGGAGAATTCCTCCACCATTATCCCTCTTTCCCTCATTTTCTAGGGGTTTCCCTTGCATCTCGCTCCTCTCTCAACCCCACGTAGCATGTCACGGTTCTAATTTCTCTTCTCATCTCTTCTCGTTTTCCCAACTGCATCAAGTGGTATCAGAGCATGGCAACCGAATCGTATCCACAATTCATCGATCCTATTGATTATTGATGCTTGAAGTTTGATCTAAGATGATTGGCTCACGATTCACATTCACGACAACAAATGTTCAAGCATCGTCTTCTAGCAAGTACAAAAGTACCACTATGGCTATATTCATGGCTAGAAGAAGGCGCAATCAATCACGATGAAGATGCACACGATCCAACTTCAATAGACCACCGGTTTGATGAAAATATACTCATCAAAATGAAGGTTTCATTGCTACAACTGTTGTACAAGAAAACAATGAAGAAACATGGCAAATCTTCGATGAAGATCCTGTAGATGAAGAGTTCGAAGTTCTTGATTTTTTCACGTTTGGACATGTTGTCCAGGAAACTTCCATTCCATTGCAGGAGGTGCTTGGGACCCTTTACCCTTATGCATTGGTTGTCATGGGTAAAGAGAGTTTTCATGATGGCCCCGCCCTTATCGGCTCCTCCTACCTCACCGTAGAAGACCTCATCAACGTCGAGATCGCAGCCCTTATAGTAAGCATAACTTGTGGATCCAGAGTATTTACCTCCATTGTTGCTGCTCATAGACATCGCCTCTGCCCTCGTCGGTAATGAGATCGACTTTTCCACCTTTTCTAACATTGATGGTGGGGATTTTAGAGGTTGAGGCGATGGCATCAACCTCACTGACCCACGTTCGGTTGATTCGCACCATAGTCCCACCGGTTGATCCCACAGTCCACATACAATGGGTAGGAGTGGGAAAGATCACCATTATCACTACTATCACTACCGATCAATGCCCTTTGCTTAATCTCGCCATTGCCACCCCATGCGTCACCCACGCCGCCAACTGCTCCCATCTTAGCACCACTGTTGCCACTTGAGGGGAAATGAAACGCTGGCCAGGGTTTCCTTAAGAAAAGAAGATCTCTACGAATATGTATCCCACCAAATCAAAGGTTAAGGATTGACCTGGGATATTTCCAAAGGAGCCCCTCTTCAACTTGATGGGAACTAGAGAATAATTATTTTAGTTTAAGGGGTACAAAAATTGCAGATATGCCTTTTAATGGAGAAAAATTATAAACATAAAGCTGAATCAGAGGGAAAATTAGCTCAAGTTGGGGGGATGAAATCAACAACTTTTGATGGAATTCTCCAACGACAGATCTAAGATAAAGCAACTCGTCAGGAGACGATTTTTTTCAAATAGTGGATCATTGATGCAATATTTCCCAAAATGACGGGTTGAATGAGTCACGAATTTGAGGATTTTTTATATTAGGATTTTTATCCAAAATCAGTTGGTTAACTAATTTTATTAACATTAAATAAAGAGTAAAATGTGGCTGCTCCCATCCCCATTTTCCGCCCTTTTTTATTTTTTGGAAAATAAAAATATGGATATTCATCACTATATCCATCTAACATTCCATTAAAATTTCGTCAGAAATTGAGACTCCTATACCCTTCATCCAGAACAGGTAATTTTGACAGTCTTAGAATTGTTGTAATCGACATGTTCTGAATGGAGGGCATAAGAGTCTCTGTTTCTGACGAAATTTTGACGGAATATTAGAGGAATATATTAATGACTATACATATTTTTATTTTCCAAAAAAAAATAAAAAAATTGGCGGAAAATGGGGGTGGGAGCAGCCCGTTGGCTACTCCTAGGGAGCAACCGCATTTTACTCTTAAATAAATTGAGATTGATTGTAATCTCAACATTTCTACATTTCTGTTAGATAATTTTAGTCAAAGCCAAATTAGTGAGTCAGTTAGAGTCAACTAGGATTTTATTATATTGCAATTTTATCCCATTACCAATTTTGTAATTGGACCCCCTCTCCATATAAAGGGGGCCATAGCTCATTGTAAGGAGATGATGTTGCGAATAAAAAATTTAAGTTTTGGTTTGGAGAGTGCCTCTGCCATTATCCCCTTTCCCTAATTTTCTAGAGTTTCTCCTTGCATCTTGTTCCTCTCTCAACCACGCGATGCGCGTCATGGTTCTAATTTCTCTTCTCATCCCATCTTGATTTTTCGACAACATCAATCGTGCTAGAGAATAAGGTCGACCTATTATCTCTAGCCACCTTCAAAGGTCCTGCAACTATTGTGAATATGGATGGGACCAAGTACGAGTTATGGTCCATACAGTTCACGAGTCTTATGTAGTGCAACGAGAAGAAACACATTCTGATATAAGATGGACCACCCGATAAGTCTGGGTTTAATGCCTCTTGGGAGCAAGATGACATGTACACATACGTTTGGCTATCTGGCACTTTTACTAGAACACATGCAAAGCATCGAACCGAGCATGAACATGCCACTGCTTGGTGGCTATGTATGCTAAAACAAGAACACTGTAGCCTCGAGCACCGCATCTTAAGATAGCTCGCCTGTCTGCCATTTTCCCTCGCTCCTCACCTCTCTTGAGTCGGTGGTCCTTCGTTCACTCCCACCCTTACTGCTCAAATGCCAACTTCTTCACAACCACAACCCCACTCCTCTCTTACTTTCTAGTTTGTCACTTCTTTCTCATTCTCTCTCTTACATAACTTTTTATGAATTGTTTTCCCTTTTACATTTTTCTTTGTTTTTGAACGTGTTGACTAGTCACATTCAGGATGAGATACCTTGGTATATGTTGTTTATCGATGATATTTTGTTGATCGACGAGACTAAAGATGGAGTACATGAGAGGCTTGAGGTTTGGAGTCTTGCCTTAGAGAATAAACGATTTTGTATAACTCAGGCTAAGTTTGAATATATAGAGTGCACATTTAATGAAAGTAGTAGTGAAGGAATCGACATGAGGATTAGAGAAGACATTTGGAAGGAAAGATTCTTTTAGATACTTGGGATTTATTTTACAACGTGACGAAGAAATCGATGGAGATGTTTGTCATAGAATAAATGCATGTTGGCTATAGTGGAGAGGAGCCTCTACTATTTTATGTGAAAAGAAAAATCCTTTAAAATCGAGAGAAAGTATTGCAAAGCAGTCATGAGATCTGCTATGGTCTATGGATTTGTATGTTTGCATGAGAACCTTAGACATGTGCAGAAAATGAAAGTAAAAGAAATGAAAATGCTACGGTGGATATATTGTCATACACGAAAAGATCTATTTCCGAATGATGTGATCAGAAGGGAAGTTGGTGTAGCATTGATTGAAGATAATGTGAGAGAGAACCGCATCACAGTGGTTTGGCCATTTGCAAATGAGGTCTATTGATGCACCTATTAGAAGATGAGAGATTTTGGATGTTGAGTCGGCTAAGAGAGTGCAAGGAAAGTCCAAGAAATGTTGAAAGGAGACTCGTTAAGGGATATTAATTACTTGGATCTAAGTACGAGATGCATCTATTAGATATGAATGGAGGCAACGAATCTATATAGCTGACCCCACTTAATATGGGAGAAAGCTTTGTTGTTATTGTTAGTATGAATTGTTTTCCTTATAGGGTGAAGCTTATGCCTCGAGATTTATGCCTCGATTATATAATGAACCGTTTTGATTTAGATATGCCTCACATCTAAAAAGAACCTTGGGCAGAATCTCAAACCAAATGGAACCAAGTGTATGGAATCCCTCGATGTGTATCACTATCATATATTGGGAGAGGCTCCACAAAATGCATAATCCTTGACCCCGTTGGCTCCGATTCTATGCGTGAACAAAGAAAAAACCTAGAGAGCGTAAGGGTTTACATGGAAAATCATTCTCAATGGAAGGGAAAAAATACTTGAGGGGATACCCTAGCGACCATAGTCGGCTTAGCATTCTTCATGTTATCATGCATAGACCCACATGTTCGTGGGCACTCACAAATGACCTTGTTGGAGTATGTAATAGAGAATTAATTGGATCTTGGAATATGCAGGGTTAAGGAGCCCTACACCCCTATATTCATAAAATGATTCAATACAGAAGATCCGGTCCTTTGAGACCGTGATTTCATCCTTTTCCTCACGGAGTAGGGTTCCACGTAAAATATGAGTGTCCACTTATATACTTTTATGTTTTTTGTTCTTGATTTTGCTTTTGCGTCTATATTTCAATATGGTATAAGGCAGTTTGATCATGCGGTTAGTTTTGTTTCTGGATTTGTTCTTGAAGTTGGATTTCAACTTTTCTTTATTTGTTCAAATTCGATAAGGAGTTGTCCACGTATTTTTGTTCTAGGGTTCCTAGAACCCTAACTCTGCAGTGCCAAGAAGAAACTACCGCTGAATATCCTCATGTTAATATGTTAGCCATCATTCTGGAGTTTCTGACGCCGCGGATCAAGTTCTGGAGTGGGTTTCATTTCTAGAGTCGGTATCGTTCGTCAAAAAACATAGTTCTTTATATGATTTTTGTGCTTCTTCAATTTGTTTGACGAAGATCTGGAATTTGTTTGACAAAGAGTTGATCCAGACGAACACCGCCAGTATCTTTAAGAACAAAAGATTGATTCCTTCTTGAACCCTAGATCAGGGATTCTTCAGGACAATGATGATCATATGTAGGAGATGATTCATCTGGTCCATATGGCGTTGGCGCATGATTGTTGTTGCAGGTGCCAGCATGACTGAGCCTTGATTGCATCGATGCAAGAATGCGATATGCTAGAAGAGATGGCGGCATTGGTGTTGAGAATTGAGTGCCCCCGAGAAAACTCTATTATGTGAGAAGAGGTTATGCATCGAGCTCCCTATGGCGATGTCTGTGCATTGGCATTGAAGAAGAAAAACACCGACCGTGATAGATCCACATTAGGGACGGTGGTTTCGCATCGTCGGCTGAGTAAAGCAGTGGGATGGCGACATGGGTCCAATCTGAGAGGCGCTGCCGATGCTCCCTCTCAGATTTGGTCAGACATGGCAAAGCTACATCGATGCTTCAACGTGCAAAGCAACACGAGATGGGTTTCATCGGGAACCCTAAATAGCTGTTGCAGCGACAACACGATGATAAGGAAGAAGAAAAAGGGGAACCGATCCTCTTTGGGTTTTATGGTGGGTTTGCTTTATCTATTTTTTGCCCCAGCTGGGCCAGTATTAAAAAAGGGAAAGAAAGAAGGAAGGGCTGAAAGCAACATCCGAGGCTGATAGTCTACAGCAGGGCCACAGTTCCGGACTGTAACATTTAAGTGTCCAGTTCTGTTTATTTTTTTCAAGTCCAAGAAGGTCATTAGAATCTGTTGTATCCTTATTTTTTTAAAGGGATGTTTGCACCCATAGTCCTAAGTAATTTCGTAATTATAATCATAATCTCGCGTAATCGTGAATTACACCCAGAGCCCTCAATAGTGCTTACTTCTTATACCCATAACCCCGTGTTAACTTTCATCCGATTTCCAGTTAACTGAGACGGTATCCGTCAAATAATTTACATTTTCACCCTTTATGTTCCCATTATTTACAAAGAAACCACTCCACTTCCCCCTCCCGCCGACCACCTCTTCCTCTAGCACGCATCTCCTCTTCCCCTCCCCCTGTCAACCACCTCCTCTGCAAGAGCCTAATTGTCATTTCACCCAAAAGGCATCCATGTATGATGTGTTCGTGTTGCTACTCGTGAGGAACAATGATTGAGGTTGAAGCTTCCGACGAACTTGTTCTTCTGGAGTGGTGAAGCTTCTTCGACATGGCCTACTATGATGGGTTGCGATATGAGTGATTCCCAACGCTCTAATGATGTTGCTTCTTGTCAGAAGTGAACTCACGTAAACACGATGATGGTAAGGCATGGACTACTGTTACGATGCACATGGCTTCCTGATGCGAGTATCAGCTTTGTGGTGGCACAAAGGAAGGACGTTCTACGGCAACGAGGAAGAGGGGGAGGGGTCGGCGGGGGTGGGTCGAGATGGAGGTGGAAGAAGGGGAGGGGGTGAACCGGAAGAGGGAGAAGGGGAGGGAGAGGCGACCGACGGGGGTAGGGAGAGATGGAGGAGGAAGAGGGGGAGGGGGCGAGCTGCAGGAGGAAGAAGGGAGGAGTGTGACAACCTGGAGGAGTGGGGGTGGAGGCGGAGGGCGTCGAGCGTTGGAGAAGGAAGTGGGAGGGGGATTGCGGTTTTTATTTTTTTTTGAAAATTTTTAGTAGCCGTTGGATAGACCTTGGGTTAGATTAATCCAATGACATGGATGGTTAACAGGAAAACTAACAGAGGGTTTTGGGAGTGAGACTGAGTGACTATCCAAGGTCTCTCATGTAATTCACGATTATGCAGGGTTATGATTTTAATTACAAGATTACTCAAGCTTATGTGTGTAAATATCCCTTTTTAAAATGAGGGAAGGTGCGAAGTGGGCTTTTACTAGAAGCAATAGAAAAAAGGAGGTTGAACTTGAGGAAAAAAAGAGAAAAACAAGGAAAAAAGGGAGGATGACCCAATTGGGCCGTGGCTTAAAAAAAGAGAGTTGTTTAAAAAAATGAAAGCCTGACAGAAAGAAAGAGCTGATAGTTATTCAAAAAAACGAGGATAACCGAGAAATAAGAAAAGAAGAGACGGTTATAAAAAAGGGACTAAAGAAATGGCGAAGCCTTCTCCCACTTTAAGTAGGGTAGGTTACGTGGATTCTTACTCAAATTCATGTTGAAAGATCCGACTATTTTTACGCTGGTTGTCGACTACCTAACACAATCCTCACAAGGAGGGATGTGAACCTGAGTCTTTTGGGTGGTAAGCACACTGCACCACCACAAAAAAAACTGATTTGTGCAAAAAAAGAAAAGAAAAGAAGAAGCACAAAAAAGGAAAAACTGTATGCCTTGTTTTGGTTTCTCCCACCTTGATGATCCATGCTGTTATTCTATCAAGGAGAAAGGGGGAGTTATATAGGACATGTATTCTTCTTCTTCTTGAGATGTATCTACATGGCTTCTACTATCTGTCCATGGCTGTCCGACTGATACTCTAGACTATTACTTCTATCATCTGTCTTCATCGAGCATCGACTATTTCGTCGTGGTGTCTCTATCCCTGGCTTTTATTTCGTGTTGGAATTTCTTTCTTTACAACGACTCTACTCCAAACATGACCTGGTTGCCATAAGGACTACTACATGCACAATTGATGTTTTTCCTTGTAATTTAATCGTCGCAAACCCATCCTTGAGTGAGGTCTTCTACCATGGCAGTTATTTCAAATGGAGTGTCTGATGAATGCTAGATTCATCTACATATTATTTGAGTCTTAACCCTGTATCTAGACTAATTTACCAATCAAACCTTTTAATTAAAGACAATTAATAATATACACTATGTAGATAATTAATGCTAATTAATGTAAATAAATAAAAGATCAAATCATATTGTAAATGTTGTACATATTTAACTATGTCTTTCCTTTTATTTTATGTGCTTCCATTCATCTATAAAATCCATAAAAATTAGAATATTGTTTTACATAATAGAGTTTGTTAGAATACTCTGATGATTTATTCTATAGAGCCCTCGGGTCTCTTATATAGGGAGAGAGCCCTTGGGTAAATTACATGAGAGGTACATAAAGAAACTGGAATAACATAAAAGACGGACAACTATCTCTACACTCCCCCTCAAGATGGAGCATAGATATCTATCATGCTCAGCTTGGAAGAACATCTCTGGAAGGGTCCTCTGAGCAATGGCTTAGTAAATATGTCCGCTGTCTGATCCTCTGAACTGACGTGAGACGTGGAGATGAAGCCCTTCTGAATCATGTCCCTAGTGTAATGACAGTCCACCTCTATGTGTTTGGTTCTCTCATGGAAGGCTGGATTGTTGGCAATAAATAATGCTGCCTGATTATCACATTGAAGGTTCATAGGCAAGGGAACATCAACATTCAGATCTTCTAAGACTGCTTTAACCCACATCATTTCTGCGCTTGCCTGTGCCATGGCTCTATACTCGGACTCTGCACTGGATTTCGCCACAACAGTTTGCTTCTTGCTTTTCCAAGAGACTAAAGAGCTTCCTATGAAGATAGCAAATCCAGAAGTAGACTTACGGTCCCTTGGACATCCTGCATAATCTGCATCTGCACAGGCTGAAATAGACAGATCTGTATCTTTCTTGAATAGCAACCCTGTGCCTGGAGAAGACTTCAAATATCTCAATATCATGTATAAGGCATCCATATGTACTTGCCTCGGCTGCTCCACGAACTGACTCACCCGGTTTACTGCAAGGGCAATATCCGGTCGAGTTATAGTGATGTATAGGAGCTTACCCACCATTTCTCTGTACCTTCTCTTGTCCACCTCCTCGGTATCATCATCGTACAGCTTCATACTCGGGTCCATAGGTGTACTTGAAGGTCTGCATCCAGTCATTCCTGTTTCGACTAGCAAATCTGTGACGTATTTTCTTTGAGTCATCACCATTCCTTGTGCATTTCTTGCAAATTCTATCCCCAGAAAATATCGTATTGTGCCTAGATCCTTTGTAATGAACTGGCTGCCCAACATAGACTTGGTGATCTCAACTCCCTGTGCATCATCTCCCGTACTTAATATGTCATCAACATATACCATAACAACAATGGTACCTCTAGGGGTCTTCCGGACGAACAGTGAGTGGTCCGCATTAGATCTTCTGAACCCCTGTCGTTCAATAAGCTGAGAGAGCTTCTGGAACCATGCACGGGGACTCTGTTTAAGGCCATAAATAGCCTTATGAAGTCTGCACACCTTCTGAGTCTCCCCCTCAGCAGCAAACCCGGGTGGCTGCTGCATGTAGACTTCTTCCTGTAGATCACCATACAAGAAAGCATTTTTAACATCAAGCTGGAATATGGTCCACTCACGTACCACTGCAACCGATAGGAGAATGCGAAGGGTAGAATGTCTCGCCACCGGTGAAAAAGTGTCCAAGTAATCTACTCCATATGTCTGTGTAAACCCTCGTGCTACAAGCCTGGCCTTGTATCTGTCAAGACGACCATCTGCATGATATTTGACCGTAAAAACCCACTTGCAGCTCACCACAGACGCACCTGGAGGAATAGGGACTAGAGACCAAGTCCCTCTGGATTGCAATGCACGCATCTCCTCTTCCATTGCTAAACGCCAGCATTCAATCTTCATGGCATCCTGATATGTCCGTGGAATCTCAACTGACGATATAGCAGCGACAAACTTCTGGAAATCCCCAGTGAGACGATAAAAGGAGACATGAGATGCTAGGGGATATGAGGCACACTGTCGTCGCTGTTTCCTATGAGCAATAGGCCGGTCCAAGTCATCCAAAACAGTGCTGACCGGTTGGCCCTCCTCCTGTGGTAAAAGCTCCTGCACATGTGCATTATTTAACCCATCATTAATATCAGAACATACCTGAGGCGTGCTGGATGGTTGAGATGTAGCCTGAGCAGGGCCCGTGCGTCTCGTGTAGAACTTAGTGAAAGGAACAACTGGGAGTGGTGGTGGTGGTGGCGGTGGTGGTGGTGTTGGTGTTGATATTTGGGACGCTGGAGTAGATGACGGACCCAGGCTTGGAGGTGGTGGAACATAGACTTGGGAGTCTGATGATGGGGAGGAGACCAATCTGTCACCTGCAGGGGAGAAGTACATGACAGGTTCGAAAAATGTAACATCTGCACTCACATAGTACTTGTTATTGACAGGATCATAGCAACGGTACCCCTTCTGTGTCCGGGAGTAGCCCACGAAAACACACTTGATAGCCCTAGGGGATAGCTTATCAAGCCCTGGAGATAAGCGGTGAACAAAAGCGACAGTGCCAAAAACCCGAGGTGTCAATGTAAACAAGTCTCTGTCTGGAAAGAGAACAGAGATTGGAGACTTTTCCCCAAGAACAGTTGTAGGCATTCGATTAACCAGATAACACGCAGTAAGTATAGCATCACCCCAAAAGGTTAATGGAGCACAACTCTGAATAAGTAAAGTGCGAGCAATGTCAAGAAAGTGTCGATGTTTTCGTTCGGCAACCCCATTTTGTTGAGAGGTGTAGGCACATGTGGTTTGGTGGAAACCCTAGGTTAGGGTCATGGCTCTGATACCATGTTAGAATACTCAGATGATTTATTCTATAGAGCCCTCGGGTCTCTTATATAGGGAGAGAGCCCTTGGGTAAATTACATGAGAGGTACATAAAGAAACTGGAATAACATAAAAGACGGACAACTATCTCTACAGAGTTTAAATATATTCATATTCAAAATACCAAAAAATAAGCAAAATAATTGAAAAATGCCTAAAAAATAATACTATATACATATAATGTATTTTGGTTTTGAGTTCTACATGAAAATTGTAGATTTCAAAAAGATACACAACTTTCATGTTGACCACTTTTTTATGTGGCTCCATTTTCCATCTATTTTGATTTTTCTTTTATTTTTAGTTTTTGAATTTTTTTCATCAGTCCATGTGGCTGCACCTAGGCTAGCCATGTAACTTGCCTCTTGTATACACCCCATCTCTTCGAAAGCGATCTGATCTCCAGATCAGACTGGCCTCTACACTCCATCAACGCCTCTCCTATTGTCCTGCAACGTGTGATCTTTGTATCAGACGGTGAATATCGTACATCGTTTCGCCCCACCTCTTGCTACGTGGCTCAACCCGCACCATCCATCCTTGTTTGATCCAACAAACCACAACCTTCGTCAACGTGCAATTGTTGTCTCCAGTTACTCCAACCTCCCTCTCGATAGTTTTTCTCTGAATAACCTCTCCCTCTACACGTGTCCTCTTTCCCTTGTTCCCACACCATTCATTAGCTCCTTTAACATCCTTCTTCGCCAACTTCTCTCTCATCGTCCTCTGCCTAGGCTCCACTGAATATCATCGGTTGAAACTGATGCCTCACCAACGACACCTCTAAGCAAAATCAAGGTAGTGGCATCAGTTCCCAAGTTTCCGCACTTGCGTTAGCAACCTACAAGCCCCCTCCTTGCTTCCTGTGACAGAGAGAGAGAGAGGTTGGGCAAAAAACATAGGTTAACTCCGGCGTGATCCACAGTGGTGTTACTGTTTCGTAGAACTTCTCCAGGTGATGCTAGAGCTCCATGAAGTCATTGTTAGATAAGAAGTTCTAAAGCTTCATCCCAAGCTGGTGTTCCACCCCCGACCTTCTTCCATCTCCAAGTAATCCCCCTTATTTCCCCCTTCTTGATTTCTCCTAATTAATTCCACACACACGTATATCCACTCCTCCCTGATGATATCTACACCATCGCAACACATCAGTCACCTTCGCGCATATCATCGATTACTCTTCTTCTTTTCCAGATCTCCTCCCACTTTTATTCTTTCCTCCTCTTGCAAGGAAGAGGAACCACTAAAGCTCCTTCTCCTACACCTCGCGATGGACCTACAGATGACTCAATTTATCCCAAATCGAATTCCCTTGACTTCGGCTATCCTAACACTTGCAGGTATTTTGAAGCTTCAACGATCGGAAGCTTTGAAGCTTCTCCGATCTCCAGCTCTGTCTCCGACAAGGGCGCATTGTCTCACCGAGTTAGCCATCGCAACCTCTTCGTCGACTCGCTACCACCTTCGTCATTGCCTTAGCTTTGTTCACCGATCATTAGGAAGTCTTGAGGATGAAGTGTGAGGAGTACATCCATCACCGTAGCACCGCCTACTCGCCACCATGTGCTGAGACAACTCCTTGAAGACGTACAACTATCGTTCGATCGAGCCCCATTGGCTCTGATCCTACGTCCTTGATCGAGTCCAAGCCTTGCTTCAACACTTCGAGCCTCGATGAATCCGACCCTCACCTGAAGCTCTGTAGTGATCCATGCGGCCTAAGCCATATGAGCGACCCGAACCTCGAGCCTAAGCAGCCCTTACGTGCCTCGCGTACGTGGTTGGGATATTTGCAGTGCCCAAACCTATAGTTTGGGTATTTGCATCTTAGTCCACCATCTACCCATCACGTGCCCGCCTAGGTTATTTGCATTCAAGCTCTGTTGGGTTATTTAAATCGCTTGTAATTACCTCCCGATGCTTGGGCATTTACATAAGAGCTACTTCGGTTTTATATATTTGCAAATAAGCTCCTATTTTGACCTTTTTGTTATGTTTTAATTAAGTTTTATTAAGTTTTCATAGCAAAAAGACCCTTGGAGTGATTATTTACTAACTTTAACATTTGAATTTAAAAATAATGAAATTGGTTTGGTTTTAAAGCTTTGTTCATTATCTATCTTATGGCACAATTAGTTCTCTGATGTGATGCGTGGCATGTATTTAGTCATTAATTAATTAGAGAAGTGTAGTGATTCATGAAGCCTGTTTTAAATGCCATAAATTAACCCTAACTCTATTTTGTGAAATTCAATAGGTCATGGTAAGCTTATTGTATTTAGAATTTAATTAGGTGACTTATTTCTTGATTCTACATCATTAATTTCCTAATTAAATGCTAAATGTATACTAAGTGATGTAGGTGCCTTATTAGTTAGGTGCATGGAAGACCATATCATTATCGATATCGTGTCTATTGGGAAAAAATAAGAGAGATGTTTATTCCTTGAGCCCTGGGCTCTCTTATATAGGGAGTGACCTATGGACAAATTACATAAAGCAGACAACGGAAAAAGAAAAATAGATAAAAAGATACATAAACATAAAATATATCTCTACACCCCCCTCAAGATGGAGCATAGATATCAATCAAACTCAATTTGGATGAACACTTCTGGAATGGTCATTTGAGCAATGCCTTGGTGAAAATATCTGTCGTTTGATCTCCATAGCTAACATGAGAAGTAGAGATGAACCCTTTCTGAACCATGTCACATATATAGTGGCAATCTACTTCAATATGCTTCGTTCTTTCATGAAATGTAGGATTGTTTGCTATGAACAAAGCAGCCTGATTGTCACATTTCAGTGACATAGGAAGGGACACATCTATGTCTAGATCTGCTAGTACTGCTCGAACCCACATCATTTCTGTGCTTTCTCGTGACATAGCTCTATATTCTGACTCTGCACTAGATCTTGCAACTATAGTTTGTTTCGTACTTTTCCAAGAAACAATTGAATCTCCAACAAATATAGCAAAACCTATTGTGGACTTTCTGTCCTTAAGGCATCTTGCATAGTCTGCATCTGCACTGGCTGAAATAATGATCTCTCCCTTTTCTGAATAGCAACCCTACACCTGGAGATGATTTTAGGTCCCTTAATATCATATGTGTAGGATCCATAAGTACTTGACGTGGTTGCTCCATGAACTGACTAACCCGACTGACAACAAAGGAGATGTCGGGTCCAGTAATGGTTACATAGAAAAGCTTTCCCACCAGCTCTCTATATCTTCTCTTATCGACCTCATATGTATCATCATCATACTATCTCATGCGATCCATGGGTATAGTAGCAGGTCGACATCCAAGCTTGCATGTCTCACTTAGCATGCCTGTAACATACTTTCTTTTCATCATCACAAAGCTCTGATGATTCATGGCAAGCTCTAACCTCAGAAAATATCTTAGAGTGCTAAGATCTTTGGTGACGAATTGACTGCCCAGAAATTCTTTCGTCCTTTTTATCCTAGGATATCATCTCTTGTAACCAGTACGTCATTAACACATACCATAATAACCACTAAACCTTTGGATATCTTCTGCACAAAAAGAGAATGATGTGCATTCGATCGTTTGAATCCTTGCTTCTCAAACAAATCTGAGAGCTTCTGGAACCAAGCTCTCGGGCTCTACTTAAGGTAATAGATGGCCTTATGAAGTCTACACACCTGGGAACACTCCCCCTCAGCAGCAAACCCTGGTTGCTGCTGCATGTAGACTTTTTCCTGAAGATCACCATACAGAAATGTATTCTTGACATCCAATTGAAATAGTGGCCAATTTCGAATTACGGCAACAGATAAAAGAATCTGTAAGGTAGAATGAAGAGCAACTGGAGAAAATGTGTCAAGATAATCAACCCCATATGTCTGAGTAAACCCTTAGGCAACAAGTCAAGCCTTGTACCTGCCAATGCTACCATATGCATTTTACTTCACTGTAAATACCCACTTGCAACTTAAGATAGATGCCCCAGTAGGGGCTGGAACAAGGCTCCAAGTACCTCTTGACTGAAAGCCGCCTTCTCTTCCTCCATAGCCATACACCATCTATTGTCAGCCAATGCCTCCTGGTATGTTTGTGGTATATCCACAACGGACAAAACAATTGCAAACCTCCTGAAGTCACCCGTCAGACGTTCAAAGTTGACATGAGAAGCAATCGAATATGAAGCACATGAACGCTTCTGCTTCCTCAGTGCAATAGGTAAATCAAGTGCTGCAGTATCTGTACCAACATCATTATCATTCCCTTCCTGAAATATCCCCAACTAAGAAACATCATCAGACCCATCATTAGAAGTAATGTTGTCATAACAAACCTGGGACCTGCTTGATGATTGACCATGACCATGAGCAGCGACTGGACGTCGATTGTAGTGATGAGGTAGAGGAGGAACTAAGACAATGGGAGGAGGTAACACTGGTGGAGGTGGTGGTGGCAGAGGTAATGGTGGTGGAGGTGATGGTGGATACATGTGTGGAGGTGGAATATAGATCTCATCATCTAAATTTGACGGTGCCAACCTGTCACCTGTAGGAGAGAAGAACATGACAAACCATGGAAGGTCGTATCCCGATATATCGGCGATATATCGCCGATATATCCATATCGACATGGGACTGATATCGAAATCGATATATCGATATATCCGATTTCAGTCATTTTCTTCAGAAAGATTCCTAGATATAGCGATATATCGATAACGACACAATATCGAAACGATATCGATATCGATATGTCCTTCCATGTGACAAACTCAAAAAACGTGTCATCTGCACTGACATAATACCTCCGACGCAACGAATCATAGCAACGATAACCCTTCTAAGTCCTGGAATACCTGACAAAAACGCATTTGACAGCCCTCGGAGAGAGATTGTCAATCCCTGGAGACAACCGATGGACGAACGCAACAGACCCAAAAACACGAGGGGTAAGAGAAATTTATCTTCTCCCTTGCATTGATGAGGGCATACAGTTAATGAGGTAACATGCTGTGAGAACCGCATCGCCCCAGAATGAGTGAGGCGCACAACTCTGGACAAGAAACGTACGAGTGACATTAAGAAGGTCATGATGCTTTCTTTCTGCGATACCGTTCTGTTGGGATGTGTAAGCACAAGATGTTTGATGTAGGATGCCGTATGAAAAGAATTGGGATAGTATATGAGTACAGAATTCAAGAGCATTATTAGTCCACACTATTTTGACAGTGGTGGAAAAAATATCCTTTACTTCTTTAATAAAATTCATAATAGTACTGCCTGCTTCTGATTTACTCTTCAACAAGAATACTTAAGACAAACGACTAAAATCATCCACAACAAGTAAATAGAACTTGTGTCCCTGATGATCGGGAACACGACTCGGACCCCAAATGTCAACATGGAAAAACTTAAAAGGAGAGCTACTGCTCCGACTCTGACGACTAGGGAAGACAGACCGATGATGCTTCCCTAACTGACATGCTTCACAATTGAACGACGAGCGAGGTGAGATCTGAGGAAGAATTTGAAGCAGTTTCTGAAATGGAAGATGACCAAAGCGCAGATGCCATAGATAAGGAGAGGCAAATCCAATAGAATGAGAAAATGCTCCGGCATAAGGTGTTTGGACCAGTCGACACAACCCGCCTTGTTCACGGCCACAACCAATCACTCTGCCCGTAAAAATATCCTGAAACACAAGAGAGGATGGATCAAATATTGCTCAACAATGTAAGTCTTTAGTAATCTGACTAATTGACAGTAATTTATTGAGAAATTTGGAGTATGCAACACATTCTGCAACTTCATAGAAGGCGTCAAGGTAATCTCCCCCTGTCCTGTGATGGGAGAATGAGTCCCATCTGCTATAACTATTGTCTTTCCTGGAGAAGTCTGTTTGTAGGATATAAGCTGATGTCTGTCTCCACACAAATGATGTGTCGTCCCTGAATCTATAATCCATTCTGAGGTACCCGAACCCTGATAAGAAGTAGAAGTATGAGCACTACCTGAGGAACTAGCTCCTACATAGCAACAATGTCCGAGCTGCTCTCTAAAATAGGTGAAGGAGTACTAGTTGGGGGCATGATATCTCGCAATCGAGACTCAAGCTCATCATATTGTTGATCTAATGCAGGTGGAGTGCCATGGTGCTGAATCTGTTCAGCCACGCGGGCAGATGCCGGGAAAACATGCTTGGAGTAGCATGTATCTTCAATATGTCCAGTCCGATGACAGTAGGTACACGATGGTCCACGACCACGACCACCTCTCCTACATGGTCCTCGTCCACGAAAATGAGATGGGATGCCTCTTCACGAGAGGCCACATAGCAAAAGAATTTGGCACATGTGCATGGCTTGAGATATTTATCCTGCGTAATCTCCGAAAGGTCTCCTCCATGGGAGGAATGGTAGCATCTGTCAGAATCCAAGAGGAAGCAGCTTCATATTGTGAGTCTAGAGAGGTTAGAAAGACTTCCACCATCGTGGAGTTGCAAGGCGGAGCTGCAAGGCGGAGCTGCAAGGCGGGGCCGCACGGTGGGGACTAGGGCCGCAAGGCAGGGCCCTGGGTGGCGATGCCTTGGACGGTGGGGCCTTGGGCAACGGGGCCCTTGTGCAGCGACAACCTGTGGCTCGAAGGTGGGGGATTAGGGTTAGGTTTAGGTACAGAAGCTCCGGTCTAGGACCGTCGCTCTGATACCATGTTGGGAAAAATAAAGAGATGTTTATTCGTTGAGCCCTAGGCTCTCTTATATAGGGAGAGACTATGGGAAAATTACATAAAGTAGACAGCGGAAAAAGAAAAATAGATAAAAAGATATATAAACATAAAATATATCTCTACAGTGTCGATATGATATTTCGATGATTTATCGGCGATATATTGCTCATATCGACGTAAATGCTTGAAAAAGAGGATATATCGCCATATCGATACCAATATCGGTCTCATCGCGATATCAATATATCAGCGATATATCGGCATCGCCGATATATCACGATATTTCCTTCCATGGTTAGGTGCATTGATTTAAACAAGAAAATTGGATCTTTTAATTGAATATTATTTGGGACCAAGTTGTACTTGCTTGGATTTTATGCTTAGAATTTAATTAAGGAGTCCTCTTGCATTTACGTGTGATTGTTTGTATTGTTCTCTACTCATTCTGTTGCATCATATCCTTAAATATAAAAAAATTGCATGCATCCACACCTCGATCCAAGCAACATTAAACTAGATAATTTTCATATTAAACCTAATTTAAACAACTTAATCGTTCATGTCCCTGTGTTCGACCTTGGACTTTCCCAGGTATAAATTAAAACTACGCTCTCTTCACAGAGATCTTAGGTGTGGTTTTGAATAACTTGTGAATCACGTGTACTACAATTTGATGACTTTAGAGTAACGATTAGGTAATTTATCAGTGTCTCTATCCCCATCCGAGCTGGATGTCTCTATCCTTTTCTCTCTCAGATGTATAAAGTGGATGTGTGCTGCATATTTTTTCTTTTGTTGCAAGTTGTAGCTTCCTCAACTCCAGCTTGATGGGGAGTGTTGAAGTATGTAATAAAGGGGTAATTGGATCTCTCCAAGATCCCCACCCCCACTCATGTTTAGTCTCACGTCTACTATTTCCGGGACTAGATTTGTCTGGGGGGGGGCAATATAAGGAGCCTGAAACCCCTATACTCATTGAGAGGTTCAATATAGAAGATCATGACCTTTGAGGAATTCTCTCGTAGTTTGATCCTACTCCTCATGGAGTAGCGTTTCACGTAAAATCTGAGTATCTACTTTTATACTTTTATGTTTTTCTTGATTTTCGCCTGTGTTTATATTTCAACATACCCATTTACCCACATAACACAAAACAATCGAACCGTTAACATGGTGATAAATGAGCTATTTTTTGGAAGATTGTTTTTGGTGGTTTGTGAGTATGCATCTATAGATGGGTAATTGGATCCCTCCATAACCATGTCTACTCAAGTGTAGTCCCATATCATGTATGTATGAGACCTGGTTATATTGGTAGGGCTATATAAGAAGCCCACCCCTCTAGTATTCATTGAGAGAGTATTATAACATCAACCTTGTGAGACGACTCTCTCGTGGTTTCATCCCACTCCTTATGGAGTAGGGTTCCACGTAACTCTCCATTCTCTTTCATTGTTCTTTATATTTTTATATTTGATTATGCTTACGCATTATCATTTTTTACATGGTATTAGAGCGGGTTCGGTTCTTGGTTTGTTCTTGAAGATTTATCTTGATTACGTTCTAGTTCAAGTATTGATGATCGTCATTACCATATTCTTATTATTCAAAGTTTTGGAAATTCATTATAGTTGTCATATCGTCGTGTTCGATTTTCATATTTGAAAAGCTCTAGGATTTCTGATGAAATCATAATTCTGTGCAGCCCTCGCCGATCTGATCAGTTGCAATATCCATGACAAGTTTGTGTTCCTCGAACCCTATATTCTCTAGGTGCATGATCACCATCCATCGCACAATCTCTGCATATGCGTACTCTTCGCGCCACCTCTCATCGTGATCTTCTCTTTTGCAGCGAACTCCACCATAAACATCGGTACTCCACCCTCTAAGATACTACATGGAGTCCCATCTTGTCGTTGTCCATGAAGAAGAGATGGTTCCACCATCAGGGAAAAGAGGAAGTGATGTTGTAGTTCGGGCCTTCAAGAGTCGCCTATCGAGCACATCCAGGTGACCTCTCTACCAAGAACCTTTGTCTCTCTCGTGCAGGATGCAGACACGACTCCATCAACCTAAGCATCTTGGGTGGGAATTACCTCCATCCCTCCTCTTCCACGCCTAACTCCAACCGAGCATCTTCCCCACGTGCAAAATTTTCTCCACAGTATAGTTTGGTTACTCACCGCTACCGTCATGACCTCCCCTGTGATTGGATCCCGAGTCCTAGTGTGAGTCACCACCGACATGCCCTTTTCTCCAGATACCCATCTGATCGCATGCGATATGGGTTATTAGCACCATATCCTGGGCTCCACCTCCTCTTATTCATGGAACCCCTTATGCGATGGTCCCACATGAGAAGCCATTCGATAGGAGTAACCTCTTAAGCGAAGGATCCTCCATCCTCGAAGCAATGTAGGCAGTAGTGATGGAGATCAGACGATGTGATCCAGCACGCAAATGCGAGCATTTCCAGATTTGCACCTTCACCAACCAAACATGTCTCTTGCCTTATACACACCTCCTTCAACGACGCAAGGGATCTCCATCGAGGACGGTGTGACCGTGAGATGAGTTCCCAATGAGGGAACCCCGAAATAGTACAGATAGAGATAAACCATCGTGGGCTTTTTTCGTATTGGAGACACCGTTTCTTTTTCTTTGAAAATTTTGTAAAAGGCCAAGATGGGCCAATTATCAATTGAAGTTATAAAAAAAGGGAAAGGGGGAGAGGATCCAGAAGGGTTCACCTAAAAAAAGGAGAGGCCCCCAAGAAAAGGGCTAGCGAAAAGCCTAAAGTATAATATGAAGAGACGACTTAAAAATTTTGATTTGAGAAAAAAGAAGAGGCGGACCGGAATAAAAGAGATAGCTTATTAATAGAAGAAGAAGAGATGTTTCTTGATTTGTTTTTTCCCTCTCCATTACTTCTCCTAACTTGGTCGAGCGTCACATTTCATACAATTATAAGAGGAGGCATATTGTTTCAGAGTCTACATTCGAGTCACTCTGTGTTAGAGTGGCTTGTTTCTTCGAGTTCTTCAGAGAGATTCAGTTCAACATCCATCTCTAATGATCATGAACTAGGCTACAAATATTGTCACGGCTTACTCCAGCGATCGTCAACTCTACTACTTGATATTCCCACATCTTTCTTCAGTGTTCGTGAACTCCAATGCGAGATCCTTTCGAGGTTCCTATCAGAGTGACCCACTTTTTAGATCTATGTATGGATATTACCATGATGCTTGACCTTTCAGAGATATAGGAGATGTTTTCACATATTGTGCTGCATTCCAACATGTTGTAGGTTAGAGTTCTTCGATAATGAGACTTTTTTCAGTTCCGGTGACTTTGGCAGATGCAATACATTGAAGTAGCACATGCTTTTTTTCTGACGAGGAGACTCATTCTAGTTCCAGTGACTATGATAGATGCAGTACAGAGCATACGTGACAGTTCACACTTCAACCCTTTAGTTCCTCGTCACCTGCTTGACATAAGAAGCAACGTCCTCATCAAGTAACCAACAGAGTATGCATTGAGTTGATATTGTTTATAGTGTCTTGTATTCAATGAATGAGTGCTTTGCTTCTTTTTGTCCAAGTTGAGCATTACATGCTCCAACTTGAGGAGTGTTAGAGTATGCATCCATAGATGGGTAATTGGACTATGGATCCAATTACCACATCCAATTAGGATTGGTCTCTCATCGTGTATGAGTGGGGCTTTGTCATATTGGTGAGGCTATATAAGAAGCCTTACATCTCCTGTATTCATTGAGAGAGTTTATTATAACATCATTTTCTACTGTTTGCATATTGGAAATCTGCACTAATTGTCATTGTTCACCTTTTTCTTGCTTGTGACAATAACCATGTTGTACAGGTTCGGACAAGAGCTGTATCTATGCAGAAATATTTTCACTCAAAGGATGATATATTAACCCATGGAATTAAGCTGTTGAAGGCGGAACTTCCTTTATCTTTGAGATTAATAGGTTCCTGTATCATCATTAGGCATCAACTTTTTTATCACTTTAGCTTCAATTATTGAGTTTTCAAGTCCATTATTGTTACAGTTTTGCTGGATGCTAAATACTATAGGGTTGTTGCAGGTCTTCGTATCTCCCACTTTCAAGATGACAAAAACGTACCCAATGATCCAGCACAGAAAACCATTACAAGTTTTATTGCGTCGGGAGATGCCTCCCATTGTTTGATGTCTGGAGACCATTCCGATTTTTCCGATGCTAATGGTAACAGTGACATACTGGATATAGACTTCGACTTAAATGGTTGCAATAATGGCTGTTCTCCAAGTGACATGCACAGTAAATCCATGCAATGCCCTAAAAATGGCCTGGTAAGTTATCTGCATAATTCAAATTTCTGCAGGGATCTTGATGAATTGACAATACTGAGAATAATGAATCTAATTTGTTACACCTTCAATATTTAAGCTGAATTCTTTCTATGGTTGTATTATCAATTTCATTCTTTCTATGGTTGTATTATCAAGTTCATGTTATTTTCCATTGATGTAGTATTATGTATTATAACCTCTGCTTATTTTGTAAATTTGTAAAATAATGAGGGACCTAATTATCTGATCCATTACATTTATAAACTGATGTTTTAGTTTTATTTTTCATCGTGCATATTTTTCTTATAGACAAATATGAAAATATATGCTTGTTTATTATTTATTATTTATTCAGTTATTATAAATCGAAGCAGATACCAACCACATAAATTGGCTTGTTTGGATATTTGCAGGCAGATCACGAGAAGGTAAATGAGACTGGCTGTTCTTTTAATCCCGAAGTTATATATGTTTCTGAAGAACGGAGGGAAGAACTTGTCTGGCTGGAGGGCTACATTTGCTCTGTTTGTGGAGTCGAACTACCTCCAAGCTTCCATGAGGAGAGACAAGAACACTCTGATTACCACATGGCTGAGATTCTCCAGGAAGACGAAAATAAGGCCCGCCCAGTAGATTTGTGGAAGCATAGGTATTATTTATGGGTTCAGCTGGTCATTTCTTTAACTTATTTTTATTTCCTTGTCCATGATTGAAGTTAAAAGGAGAATGCATCGATTCTGGCGCTAAATGAATTAAATTGTAGATCTCATATTCAATTACAAATTCAAGGGCCTTTCATTCTCATGAGTTAATGTAGTTGCTAATTTTGTGTTGGAACACAATGATCGACACTTATGAATTTGAACATGTTTACACTTTCTTTAAAAGAAACATTTTAGTTTTTATACAGTGATGGGCAAGTACGGTAATGGTGTGTATTTAAAGGTAAAGACTGACACATGGCTGAGACAATTGTAAAGCAGCTGTTTGGAGGATAAGTAGATGACCAATCCCTCCAAAGCTGATTCATCCTTACCGTGCTGCCTTACGTCAATCATTGTTAAAATCTTTGGTACATGTTACTTTGTTTCAAAACCAAAGGGTGATTACTGGGGACTACTATTACTTATTCATTTCTAATATTGTCATTAAACCATCCTTGAAGATTCCTCGCTTCTGTTTCACATGTATGAGATAAGAATTTGGGTACTTGCATGATCAGATGTGAAAACCTTGCATCCATTCCTATTGCACTTGTGTGCATTTGTTGTTGCGTGTAGCGGGAGTAGGGGCACACATAAACACACATATAAGCAAGTTAGAAACAACCACATCAAAAATTATGTAAGGTATACTCTGATTTCGCTAGGGCGTTCCCTACTTGTGACGCGTTGCATTGCCCGAATGCAATGAAAAATTGACAAGGGTCGTTACATCGTTGCCTGGATGTAGTTCAAAATTTTCAAGGGTTCTCGCATGAGGAATGCATGCGAGTGAATAAGGTAGTTCCACTGCATCGTAGCCTGAATGCAATTCAAAATTTGCAAGAGTTCTCACATGATGGACACATGCGAGTAAATACATTAGTCCAAAAGTGGTTGGAAAGGAAGTTGCGGATATGTAGTTGGAATATTGGCAGTTTGATTAGCAAATTGATGGATATAATAGATACAATGGAAATAAGGAATATTCAAATATTATGTCTCTAAAAGACAAAATGGGTTGGAGAGAAAGCAAGGGAGATCGAGAAGACATGCTTTAAACTTTGGTATCCATGTAAAGATAATGGTAGAATTGGTGTTGGAGTTGTTATTCATAAGGATTTGAAGGATTGTATGGTTGAGGTGCAAAGATTCGGGGATCGGATTATTTTGCTAAAATTGGTGCTTGAAGAAGAAATTCTGACCATCGTCTTAGTTTATGTACTGCAAATTGGTTTAGATAAAAGGATTAAACAAGCTTTTTGGGAGGATCTGGATAAGATTTTGCAAGGAATCTCACAAAGAGAGATGATTTGCCTGGGTGGAGATCTTAATGGACATGTGGGTCCAAAGATGCTTCAGGATATGCTAGTGTTCATGGAGGCCATGATTTGAGGGATAGAAATGAAGAAGGAAAAGTCATTCTGGATTTTGTAACAGTGTATAATCTTTTCATAGCAAACATTCTCTTCAAGAAGAGGGGGGAGCATTTAATTACTTATAGGAGTAGCCCGACTAGAACACAGATAGATTCTTTGCATTGAGGAAAAGAGATCGGTTGTGTTGCAACGACTGCAAAGTAATCCCAGGAGAGAGTTTGGCAATCAAACATCGTTGGTTAGTCATGGATGTGCAAATAAAAAGGCTGGTAAAGAAAAGGAGGGTTTTCAAGATCACCAGAGGTAGATGATAGAATCTTCAACTGAAGCAATCAAGCTTTAGGGAAAAGGTTTTAGAAGACTTATCTTAAGATTGTAGCAGAAGTGCAAATGAGATGTGGGATGCGGTAACATCTTGTATGCAAAGGGTAACCAAAGAGATGCTCGGCAAGTCAAGGGGAGGAGCTCCAGGCCCAAAGGAGACTTGGTGGTGGAGTGGAGGGGTGCAAGAGAAGCTCAAAATTAAAAGAGCGTGCTTTAAAATTATGTGTAAGGTTAGAACAGAGAAAAATGTCACAAACTACAAAATAAAGAAGAAGTAGAGAAGATTGTATGCGAAGCTAAGTCAAAAGATTATGAAGTTTTATACAAAAATCTTGACTCTAAGAAGGGTCAGAAGGATATATTCATATTGGCAAATGCAAGAGAAAGACCAAAGACCTTTCTCAAGTGAGATGCATTAAGGATGATGAAGGTCACGCGCTTGTTACTCAGAAGAATATAGAGACTAGATGGAAGTAGTATTTCCATAAGCTTTTCATTGGAGAAGGAAATAGAGAGATCACTTTGGGTGATCTAGCCAGTAGTGAAGGTTATTTGATTCGTGTAAGCTATAGACGAATACAAAAAAAAGAAGTAGAGGGGACTTTGAATATTATGAGACATGGGAAAGGTATAGGATCGGGTGACATTTCTATAGAAATACGGAGAGTTTTAGTAAGTGTGCTTTGACTTGGCTTACAAATTTATTCATTGTTATTTGGCGAAACAAGAAAATGCCTGAAGATTGGAGGAGAATTATCGTGGTTCTTCTTTATAAGAACAAATGAGACATTCAAAATTGTTCATATTATAGAGGTATCGAGCTGATGAGTCACTTTATGGAAGTTTGGAAACATGTGATCGAAAGAAGTTTGAGGCAAGATTCCAAAGTAAAAGAAAACCTATTTGAATTCATCCCAGGTTGCTCAACCATTAAAGCCATCCATTTGTTGAGGAGAACAATGGAGATTTATATAGCTAAAAGGAAAAACCACCATATATTTTTTATTGATTTGGAGAAGGCTTATGATTCTGTCCTGCATGAGATATTGTGGAGAGGCTTGAAGAAGACACAAGTACATGCCCTATACATTAACCTCATAAAAGATATGTATGATAGGGCTTTATCTTGTGTATGGATCCAGTCTTACTATTTTGGCATCAACATTGATTTACATCAAGGTTCATCTTTGAGTTCATTTCTTTTTACTTTGATTATGGACGAGTTGACAAGTCATATTTAAGATGAGATACCTTGGTGTATGTTATTTGCTGATGATATTGTGTTGATTGATGAGACTAGAAATGGAGTAAATGAGAAGCTTAATGTCTGGAGACATGCATATGAGACTAAAGAATTTCATATAAGTAGGGCTAAAACTAAATATATGGAGTGCACTTTTGATGGAAGCAATGATGAATGAATCGAGTTGAAGATTGGTGACGATAATATTCAGAGGAGATATTCTTTTAGATAGCTGAGATCTATTTCGCAACATGATGGGGAAATTGGTGAAGATGTTACTAATAGAATAAATGCAGGCTGGATAAAGTGGAGAGGAGCTTCTGTTGTTTTCTGCGATAAGAAAATTCCTTTGAAAATCAAAGGAAAGTTCTTCAAAGCAGCTGTGAGACCTACTATGCTCTATGGATCTGAATGTTGGCCTATGAACCATAGACATGTGCAGAGAATGGCTGTAGCAGAAATGAAAATGCTAAGATGGTGTGGACACACACGTAAAGATCATATTCAGAATGATGCAATCAGAATGAAAGCTGGTGTAGCTCCGATCGATGATAAGATGCGAGAAAATCATTTAAGGTGGTTTGATCATTTGCAAAGGAGGTCAGCTGATGCATCGGTTAGGAGATGCGGGTTTTGGGATGTTGAGCCGACTAAGAGAGGGCGAGGAAGGCCCAAGAAGTATTAGAATGAGACTATACGAAGAGATCTTAGTTTTTTGGATCTAAGCTCGAGAATGACCCAAGATAGATCTAAATGGAGGCAAAGAATCCATCTAGCCGACCCTACTTAATGTGGGGAAATGCTTTGTTCTTGTTGACACTTATAACTGGATATATTCTTGACATGATGGTGACAGGTTTCTCATTTGAATGTGGAAGAGTTGTATTGATGATGATTCAAAATTGTAGCTCCTATAGGGCTTATATAGTATCCCCCTTCCCCATAGATGGAACCTCCTAATCCCCATTACAAATAGGAACCACATCCCAATACAGGTAGTTTCCACATTCCGATACGAAAAGGACAGGTTAGTGGATTCAAGGCATAGTAATATCTCCACCTTAAGTTGATTCTTCATAAAATAGAATAATTTTTATGCTCTTTATCGCCTTCTCCATGGGGGGCTACTGTCAATAGTCGACATTGAACAAGTCCACGCAATGTTTGCACTTGCTTTTCGGATCTGTATTGATGAATATGTTAGCTGGATTATCTATCGTTCCAACCTTCTCCACCTTAATCCTCTTCTCAGGATAGATGAAGTAATGGATGACATTAATATGCTCGATCTTCTCATTATGCACTTGATCATTGACTATACATGTTGCATTGAGACTATCACAATGTATGATAATCTGATCCCATTGTAGACTAAGATCTCCAATCAAGCCTTTCAACTATATTGCTTCCTTTATAGCCTCTGCCAACACCGTATATTCTGCCTATGTGGTAGAGTAAGTAAAAGTTGTGGAAAGAGATGAATGAATTGTTTTTCATGAGGCCCTAGGGTTCTCTTATATAAGAGGAGAAACATTTTTGGGAAAATTACATAATAGAGATTGAACTAAGAGAAAATACATAAACATATGGAAAGATAAATAATATCTCAACCGCACCCCTCAAGATGGAGCATAGATATCATTCATACTCAATGACGATGTATCATTCTCCATGATGATGTTTCTGCCATTTATCTTCTCATCGGTGCGGGACCAGTCTTCATTGGGAGTCATACTGTGAGAATAGCTTGAATCGAGAATCCATGTGTTATCTATCATCTTCTTATGGATGACGGTGAGTACTCGATTATCTTAGGAGTCTACGCCTCCCTGAACTATGACATCAACCGTGACTTTCCCTTTCTACTTCGGACAATCCTTCTTCTAGTGTCTAGGTTCCTTGCAGTAATTGCAAAAATTATTAGAATTGTGATTCTTCGACTTGGACTTCTTCTTTCCCTTCTTCGCCTAGTCAGAGCCTGCGTAACTCGTTTCATGAGTCATAACCAAACCTATTACATCAGAGTTCTGCTTTCCGGTAGCCATATGTCGAAATTCACACGTATGCAAACTCACACGAACTTGCTCTAGGGTTATCAATTCTCTTCCCAGAATAAATGATTGAACAAAACTCTCATATGAAAACAGAAGAGAAATTAACAAAATCGGTGCAGCATCATCATCTTCAATTTTAACTTCTACTTATCTTAAATCCATCAACAATGTATTTAAGCGATCTAGATGTTCTTCAAGAGATGTGCCTTCCTGCATGTGGAGAAACAACTTGGTGGTCAGAGACTTCGTCATATATGACTTTCGAATCTCAAGCACAAACTGGCCACAGTTTTCTCATTAGAATTCAAGGCATATCAATTTGATCAATACAAATAGGGTCCATGTCCCAATACTAATAACATGGGTTTGTGGAGTTAATGCATATCAACATTTGTTTTTGCTTTCAGTTCTTGCATTATCCGCCAGATATCTAAATGCGGAAGTTGGACCCCTGTGCAAGATCCTAAATTCTCGTTAGGAATCTAATATATTATCAGTTGAGTTTCAAGCTTAAAAACAGATAATTAGGAAAAATCTCAACCATAGTCGGCATTACCATCTTTGATGCCTAAGTGAAACGCATGACTTCAAGAGGTCCACCATGTTCTCAACCATTTGAAAAAACTCCAGCGTTCCCTTGCTGTGAACCAGAACAACACTCACCAATCAAACGATAGTCGCCAATGAGCTATTTCTGCTGCTCCATAAAAAAGGGTGGCATCTGCCAGAGGGCTATCTTATGTTATCTAATTGTGCAGTGGAGTTATTGTTTTTCTCTTATATTTAGTAGTAAGAACAATGCCAACCCTCTTCCTAAGTGGTAGGATTTGATTTGCAATCATCTTTTTTGGTCCATCTGGAGCATATATGTTAGCACATAATAATTATAATTCTCATTGCCGAAGAATCATGTTCCCAAAGGTGCATATAGAGCAATTCGAGTTCAGAAGGCTATTCAAGTATTTTTGGTTTATTTTTAAGAATTGCTGGTAGGTTTTATATCTGGAAACAAAAAAAGAGTAGCCATGAGCATGCATTTTTCTTCTTAGACTCTTTCGGGGTATATTTCAGGAAAGCAAAAGAGGAGATGCAAATGGGAGGGAGAGCACACAAGAGGCCCAAGCATTCTCCTTGCAGAAGCAAGCATCTACCAATTGATTCCTTCTTTATAAAGAGCAAGAAAAGTGAATAATACTTGTTCAGATTGATTTGGTTCTGTGTAAATTAATTTCACGCAATTAATATGTCATGTATATATCCTTTTTTTATTTTAAGATGTTTTTTTCGTTGGTTAAATATGTTCTCACAGCTAGTTCTCTCCTGAGCTGGTTCTATGTAAATCAATTTTGCAGAATTCATGAGCATGTAAGAAGGATATTTTGTATGTTCTAGTGTGCTCCCATGTCAGGTTAGTCTCCTCTCGCTCCCTTACTGGTTGATTCTTTCTTATTGCTGGACATTGCTCGATTAGGGCCACAAAAACAAATTGTCCTTTTGGTAAGTTATGTAGTCTCATGAGGGCTCCTGCTGTGAAGGCTGAACTTTTTGGTGATGGGAGGGGAGAGATTGACCCTAGCTTCGTCTCCATATTTCCATCTCTCACCAAGAAGACAATCGGTTTCTTGCTCGAAAGCCTCGTTATATAACTCGCTCAGTGATAGTAAATTTTGCTTTCGACCTTGTTTTTCAAACACCATGCTATAACTCTGGGCTTTACATCTCACCAGGTAAAAGGGCTCCGGTGATCACTCCATCAACATCGTCAACTTGAGAAAGACAATGTTTCTATCCCTTAGGGTGCGTTTTGTACGCGGGTTAGGGTGGGTTAACCTGGTAGAGGGTAACTCGTTTTTGTGTTTGGATAGAGGGTTAAACTGGATGTGGGTTAGAAGTGGGTTTGTGGTGATATAATTGTATTGGAGTTTGAAAAAGTGAGTAGTTATTGTGATGTGATTGTATCGACGTTTGGAAAAGTGAGTAGAAGTGTAGTAGTTTATAATTTTTATATGATATGATGGTATAGTATGTTATTTTTGATGGATTTGATGATGGAGTATTGATTTATTTAATTTTTTAAAAGAAAAATATAGTGGGGCCCACATGGAGAGGGAGGGAGTGGATTAGGGGGGGGGGAGGGGGGGTAAACTCCCAACGGAGTTTAATCCGTGTGCCGAACGACACCTTAAAGATTGGGCACATCAAGCGGTGATACCATTGTCGGACAATGTGTTTTGTGTACTAATGCAGTGGGCCCTTGCAAAATCACTACATCACCATTGCATCCACCACAAAAACTTTTAACGAACATCCCTGGCACGCTTCTCGTGTGATGGAATCTTGCTCCTCGAATCACCCTTACTCCTCATTTGCTCCTTATGCGGAGAAGACGGGGAACACTTCCTCTACTAGCCTTCATTTCACTAAATCTTCATAAAGATAAACCTTCAATCGACCTCCTAAAATCGAGAACTCAAGAGCATCTTATACCTACACAGTAAGAGAGTGAGTTACAAGCGTGAGAAAATACTAACCGGCATTTTGGATGGTTATCAAAAATCCAATTAGGTTGAAGCGTGAATTCGTCTGAGAGCTACACATATATATATGGTTAAAAGGCTACTCGAAACGTGAATCCGTATTTATTAATAGGGAAGTACTATAGCAGTTACTAACATTTTAGCAGACCAGCCCCCCTTTACATAGTTGATTATCTCATCTCCAATTTAGAAATTCAAAAGAAAGAAGTACTCCTTTGTGCAATATCCTATAAATAAACCATATATCTTATCTCTCTTCCTTGTCATCATTTCTCTCCCTGCCTAAACTACCTCTCAATTTTTCTCATGTGAGAGAATTTCCCCATTTAAACATACGTTTCTTATTTTGTTGTCCATTCTTAAACAAGTTACAATATCGTCTCTCTTTCAAGATACGAGCATGTTAGTACCAAAGTGTCTAAGTTAAAGAAATCCATTATTCCTCAAACGAAGTAATTTCTTTTTCTACAATCCGTAATAAAATTGTATAAATAGTGGAAAATAATGAAACATTTCTATTATTGATTCGGATAATTTGGGTTATGATGTTGATGATTGTACTTAAAATGTTGAGGTAAAATGAAATAGTATGTTTAATATTTAGCTTATAGATAGTCAATCACTAATATAGCTTAAAGATAATCAATCACTGCAAGAAAATTGACTCAAGGCAATGAATAATTTAAATATTTTATTGCTGCATCTTTCGATATTATATATATATCAACGAATATTACCATCGTAAAATTAGTTTTTCTTCTTGAAGCAATGCATGTCATATTCGTTGACAAAGGTTAATATAACAATGATTTGTAATTTTATCTGTTGAATTATTCGTTAAAATTTGTATTAATCATTGCTAAATTTAACAATGATTATATGAAAAAATCAACAGATAATCATTTCTAGGAATATAGCAATGAATAGGGTATTCATTGAAAATTTGAAGAATGAAGTAACACTACAACAAAATGTGTCTAGTGACATTTCGAAAAAAATCATCATTATTTTGCCCATTGCTAAATATATAACTTGACTTATTTATTGTGGAATTTTTTAGTACTTGAGATGAGATTAGAGATGAATGTCATATTCGTTGTTATATCATCGGCGACAGTTCATATAGCAACACTTATTCTTTGTTCTTTTTCAAAATTTTAGCTAATCATCACTAAATTTTGAACTAAACAATCAACAACGATTAGCAATAATTTTCTAAAAAAGTGACAAACATATGTCGTGGTATGCACGATTGCAAATAATATAACAACCGATATGACATTCGTTGTCAATTAAGTATAAAAATAATTTTACAATGAATAATTCCGTAATTATATATTTAACAATGGAAGATACAATGACGAATTTTATAAAAAAAATGTTATTATGGACCAATTTTATTGTAGTGATACTAAACTATATATAGGTCAATATATATATATATATATAGATTATTTGAAGAGATCTGGAAAACGCGGATGCATTTGCTTGACATCCTCTGCGAAAATTATGCCGGTTTCATTGCGGAAATGGCTGTTGTGAATTTAATATTTCAGAGTTATTTCTCGTGTAGAAAAGGCAAAGTAGATTTAGATATTTAAAAAAAGTAGAAAAGACGGGATAAAAGGGCTAAGCTCATTGCCATTGATAACTTGCTAAGAAACTTAAAGATCGATCATCAGCAAAAACATACGATAGATACGGAATCTCTCCATCAAGATAAGGATACCCAGACCAAACTCCCATGCATTGATGAGCAGCCACAAAAGCTCTTATTCTACTTATTCGAGTAGCAGCGCAGCACTCAGATCATCTCGATAGCACCGGGATTCTCGTTCTGCAGCTGCACCACCTTCTTCCACGCCGGCCGGGACGAGATGTCTTGCCACCACCGGCTTACGTTCCGCCTCGAGGCGAAGAGGTCATGGCCGCGTGCCGTCTTCGTCACGAGGTAATGGGAGTTGGGGAGATGCGAGAGGTCCGCAAGCGTGAAGAAGTCCCCCGCCAGATACTTGGTCTCTCCGAGCCTCTCCTCGTACGTGTCGAGGACCTTGGACAGCTCCTCCTCGTTCTCCTCGACCACCGCCTTGTCGGTCGGCAGGCACAGAAGCGGGGCCAAGGCAAGTTGGAAGACGAGGGCGGTGCTCGGCGGCTCGAACTTGCATTCCTCGGTCTGCAGCCACTGTTCGACGGAGGCCCTCTCGAGGTGGCCGGCTCCGATGAGGAGCTTGTACCCCTGCTCTTTGTACTTGTCGGCCACGTGGCGACAAATTTCTCTTGATTCTGTTGACATAGAGGCGACCGTTTGAATTGAGTAACTAACTTTTGAAAAAACAGTTATATGTAAACCCTAATACAGATCTAAACAGATCACGCCACCACTAAAAATATATAACAATCTCATACACATCATACCAACAATCGTCCTCTTCTCCCCTTCTTTGTACGTAACCTGTCCTGCTGGATTCTGCATTAATCTCGATTGGAGATGGAAATTAGGGCAGAATTTTTAATGGATATGAACAAGTTGAATCATTATGTAGTAGGAAAGGGCTCACTTACCCTGAACTTCATGTATTCAGGAGTCTTGTACCCCTCGCCCTTGTACGTGTCGGTGCGAACGAGCTGGAACTCGACGTTCTTCTCGAAGAGGCACGCGAGAACCCTCGCGACCTCCGTCGATGCTGGTTGCCCGAAGATCTTCACGCTCGCCATTGTCACCTCAATGCCTTGATGATTGAGTAATCAAGTTAGCTGCGAGTGTGAAATGGGAAGAGGTACATAGGATGCTATTTATAGTGAAGGATTCAGGGAAGAAGACACAGATTTAGCTTAAAGTAAAATCGAAAGAGAAAAGCCAAAGGTTCTATACGTATAAGGTCACTTGATTAGCAAGGAAGAGTTTCTTATTGGTGGTGATATTCTTTGATCACGTGTATGCCCTTACCTTTCGTATGCCACAAGGGAGAAAATGTACATTTTTGAGTCAGTGTTCCGGATGCAGATCTAGCTTTGATAAATTCTATCCTTATCACATTGTCACTACAACAAATTGATTTTATAATGATATTTATTTTAATGCCGTCACTATATCGTTCGTTGTTAAGTATAATATTAACATGCTATCCATTGTGAAATGGTTTCTTATATTATAAAAGCAAATGCTTGTTTTCAAAGTACGCACACGCAGACCTCAGTGCGAGATAGACATGAGAACTCATTCAAAGCAACCCCATCGACGGGTTAACTGAAGATCATGAAGTCCATTTTTTTCATCAAAGGACCTAAAGCACTAAATCATACAAAAACAAGTTAGGAATAATGTGTTTTTAACAAAGTAATATATGCTACAAATGAAAAAACTGGCCTTTCTAGGGGAGAATTTCCCGCTCAAATCCCACAAACGATAGTGACTTCTTTTAACGATGAATCAAGCTGCAAAGGCTTTCCTACAAAAGCAATAGCACACCCCGCTTTCCAAATTAGCCACAAGGGTTGCTATCTCCTCCCAATTAGCAACAACAACATCCCACTCAATATTGATTGAAAGCTTATAGAAGAGATTGACGCGATTTATAGACACTCTACATTTGACAAAAATAGCTCTCGTAACTTCACATTCATTGAATAATTGGACATAGCTTTCAAATTTTTTACATAAGTGACAATGATTCGCTGAGGTAATATTTAATTTTTCCAACAAATCTTGGGTTATCAGTTTTTGGTACCCCATCAACCAGGTAAAGAATGTGACTTGAGGCTTAAAGAGAGGTCCTCAAAAATTGGGATGGAGTTTTGATCTAGTTCCACCATCCACAAGCCATTCGTAAATGATTTTATTTAACTTTCTTCTTACATAGTTCACCCTCAATGAAAAGATGACGAGGTCGATTTTGTTAGTGTTGAGAGGAAAGCGTATACTATCAATAGAAGACTTTGCATTATTCAACACATTCTTAAGTCTTAAAGGAATTTGGTTGGTCATGGATTTAAACCAATTGAATTTTGATGTCCAAGTTTTGAGACCCTTCTCGATTGAAATTTTTTTGCGCCTCACAAAAGGCCATAGATATGGAAATAAATACCTCAACAAAATATTACCACATATTGAATTCTCCTAAAGAGAAGATCCCTTGCCGGTTGATTTACAGAATGTCGGAATCATTTGTTTTACCCCCGTAAGATGTCTTTCCATGTAAGTGAGTTTGGAGCTCAAGGTTTAGAGAGGCATATAGCCCCCCCCCCCCCCCCCCACCTCCATTGTAGCAAGAAGTCCTAATAATCGTCCATAATTTCTGATTTTCCACAGTTTAATGGTAGATTCGATAAGAAGGAAGTTGTTAAAACAACAGAGATCTAGAATTCCCCATCCATTAAGCATAGGCTGAGTAATTTTTGACCACACCACCTTAGCTCTTTAATATTCCATGGTATTTCCAGACCACATGAAGTTTCTTCTGATACCACAATATATATATAGGGTAAAATGGGGTTGGGGGCTACTCTCACCCCTATTTTTCCTTCATTTTTTTATTTTTTTGGAAAATAAAAATTTGTATATGCATCATTATATCCCTCTCACATTCTATTAAAATTTCGTCAGAAACAGAGACTCCTAAGCTCTCCATCCAGACGATATTTTTTTAACGGTCGCAGGATTTTTTAAATCGACCATGTTCGGATGGAGGCCGTAGGAGTCTCTGTTTCTGACGAAATTTTAATAGAATGTGAAAGGGATATAATGATGAATATACAAATTTTTAGTTTCCAAAAAAAATAAAAAAACGAGGGAAAAATAGGGGTGGGAGTATCCAAGTTGGCTACTCCCTGAGGGCAGCCCCATTTATCTCATATATATATATATATATCAAAAAATATAAAAGTAATTTTTCATCGAAAAAGAAAGAAAAAGTAAAAGTCCAATAATAGAGGTCCGAAATAACTATAAACCTCTTAGAACTTTTCTAACTCTTAATCTGAGAAGAATTTGCAAAAACTTCCTTCTACAAAGTTTTAGATATCTATTTTTTGATAAAAGTCTATTTTATACCTTTTTTTACTTGAGGCTATTCTTTTAGTTTTGAAGGGATTTTAATTTTATTTTTTTAATGGCCATGACATGTGTCGACCTCTCAGTGGATCTTCCTCTCAGGGGACAGTGGACACCCATCAGGCATTCTGCATAACGCCCACCCATGATTTTTGTCCTCGATTATCGATTAAGCCCATACACAGTCCCAGAGGACCACTATGGAGAGCTCCAAGAGGAGGCCAAACAGCCGCCCTTGCGCCGGAGCTTCGCTGCTTCTCCACCACGCTCAGTGGCCCATCGGAGGAGAAGAACCAGCTCGCGACACGTGGAGCCACCTCCACCCTCAGATCCAACCCACCTCACGTGCATCAGGCACATGAGAAAATTTTTGCAGACACCACTCCAGCTTGTTCATTTTACACGAAAGAACTCCCAAGAGGTTTCTTACAAATGAGAACTTTATTTTAGAAAATTGCAATTTAGTCTGTCAGTACCTTTTTGAAGTATTTGAGTAATTTTTATTTGCATTTTAGTTCAAAATCTTGGAAAAAAGCATAACCATTTCATTTTTTATATTTTCTGAGTGGTTAAAATTTTAAATGACTCAAAGTTTTGGCATAGGTTATATTTTGTATATTATTTCAATTTATTTTGTAAAAATTGAAGATTTGTATCAAAGTCATCTTAGGCTTCTAGGCTTATTGTTTAGGCTGGGAAAAATCAAGCCCGGAGCCCATTTTTTAGTGAGTAAACCCCTTCCATTTTTGCAAAATCAACTCCTTTGAAGTTTTATAAATATCCTTAGGCTTTTGTTTTTCATTTTTCTAGCGTTCTAGTTATTGTATCTTGCAAATTCCTCTGTACATTAGATTCCCCTACCATTATTCTATCACTATAAAATTCAGTTTCAAAAGATATTAGAGTTTTATTTATTCACTACAAGAAACTGGACCTAAGGCAACGGATAATTTGAATATTCATTGCCATATCTTCCGATGTTAAAGATATAACAACGAATATTATTCATTGCCAAATCATCTTTTGTACTTGTAATTAGCAACGGATATCATATTCGTGTTAAAGGTCCATATAACAACGATTTTTCGTTAAATTATTCATTAAAATTTACACTAATCGTTGCCAAATTTAGCAACAATTAGAAGAAAACGGTAACAAATAATCATTGTTATATGATTCGTTGTGAGGAATATAGCAACAAATACCATTATTCGTTGCGAATTTAAAGAAGTAAGCAATGGATAATATTCGTTGTTATATATTTAACTACGAAAAGATATGGCAACGAATGTTAAATTATTTGTTGCCTTAGGTCATTTTTCTTGTAGTAATTAAAAAAATAACCTCTTTTCAGCTAATTTTTTTAATAGTTTCATTTCTTACCAAAAAAATAAAAATGTTTATATTCTTGTGTATCTCTGTAAATACACAAGACCTCCAAAAATCTTTCCGAATTCCCTGTTTTTTCTTAAAAAATGTTGAAAAACTCCCATAATTTCTACAAAATTCATAAACATCAATATCATAAAAGGAATTGCCCATTTTGTAGTATTAAATCTTTTATTTGTGAAAATACTCCTTGGTATGTACAATTTGTAGCATATTTTTTCATGAATTCTATGTGTTTATTTGTAAGGGATATTTGCCAAGCTAAATATCAGATACTCGTGCAGTTAGCTTTAAAAGGAATTTCAAAACTAATATACGTTCCAGCAATAAAAACCAAGTCCACATGTCTCCTTTCAGTACATGGAAAGTCTCCATTAATCTCTCTTAGTTGATTGCATGCCTTCATCACGTGATTTTACTCTCCTATTTTTGAACATGAAGTCTTAAATTGATTTGAGAGTTTCTAAAGACTCCTACCGAGAACGTATGATGCATGCCATTTAAAGAATAAATCATGCTTTATTGCTCCAATCCGTCTAATGTGCATGGCAGTTTAGGATTGGTAATTGATATTAGCCTCTATAAATACCTACTTGGTGCCAAGGCTAAGAACCACACACAGAAAACAGAAAGGAAAGTATGACGAGAACTGGAGCAGCTCTCTTTTTTCTCCTCTTTGTTGCCTTGGGTATCATTGCTGCAAGTAAGGTTTATACAATACACAGTAGTTTTGCGTCTATTTATTTGTGTACCTTTCTCTATCGTTCAGTGGATTGTTGTCCCCTATGATAATTTCCATTGATGCGAGTTTTATTCTTAATGGGATCGTCTTGACCTTCTGTGGGAAAAAATGTGCACATACAGGTGATGTGGAGGCTGTTCACTGCTGTTGGGAGCATCACATTGGGAGATGTCGCATTGGGAATTCTGCTGAACACCGGAGATGCAATCAGATGTGCTCGCAGTCTTGTCGAGGAGGAGAGTGCAAGATCCGCGGTGGGAAGGAAGTTTGCCATTGTTACTGTTAGGAGAGAAGGATGAAAGTTATATGCTAAATGCTGATAATTATTTATGTTGCAGTAAGAACAAGTTCCCACGAACAGTAGAAGTAAAACTGAATTTATTTAGGAAAGAATGGATTTACTACATGCAACGAATGCCGAATGTTTGAGAAGAACTCATGAAATCTTTGTTGTACAATCTTTGTCGTAATCTTTAAAAGTCGAATCGAACTGGTCGGTTAAATCAAGTATTAAAAGAAAAACCGTCCGGGCATGTGATTTTTATTCAGAAAATAAATACCAGTCAAAATCTAGTTGGTTTGTTTAAACCCGGTTCAATCATCCATTTTTTTTTGACAAACAATAATTTTTAATAATTTAATAAAATGAAAACTCTTAAAAATTATCCACAACATGGTCTCATTATTGTCCATAGTACAATACTTCTTTATCTATTCTCCTTTCACATGTGCTAATGACTCATTATTGCAATTCTTGTGGTAAGAGCATTGCCTCTCTTCTGACATTATGTACGAGGTTGTCTACTTGATCCCACAACGAAGAAGACTTCATTATCATCTTCATACTACAAGAAGTAGTGAATTAAGAACACTTGCCACTAAATAGAGTTTAAATAGTTTTAAAATTGTTAATTTTATACATCATATATATGTATTTATATAAATTTTACAAAAAATATTCTTCCCGTTCTAGATTTTTCGAATAACATGTATAGTCCTAATTTAACAATTTCACTTGTCCTCCTATATTCTAAAAAAATCACAATATTATCATTATGTTGGTGTAATAGGAGCATAGATGCATATGCTAAAAAAATGCCACTACTATGTGTTTTGTAATAATATAGAGGCCCATATGTAAATGTAAATATGTGTATAAGTGTTATTGGAAAAACTTGGAAGGATACAAGTATACAAATCCTCTAACGATATGACATAGCATTTTTCATATTTATTTGTATGATATACCGGTTTAACTTGGTTCGATCGAATTGAACCATACAAATCAAAACAACAATATGATGGTTCGATTTTTTCTGCTTCTGATCTCTTGACGCCATCACCAGCTCGACCGGTCAGTCACATTGATCCGACCAAAAAAATAAAAAAAAAACAAATACCTACCAAGATTTTGATATCCGATTTGATTTTTAAATCCTTGATTTAGACTTGCTGCACGTATTTTATCATGACATCCCACCAAGAAGCAATGATTTACTAGCTTATTTATTATATTTTCCTAGGCAACATTATAACAAAATGAGTATATGGTGACTTTTTTTGGAAATATGTTGTTATATTATATTTTTTATATACATAATCACCAATATTATTTGTTTCCATTAAAAAAACCAGCGATGTTTTAGACCAATTTGGAAAAACCACGAAGGATAAAAAAACGCTATTTGGACGTCGTTAAATGAAATAACAAGAGATATAACATCTGTCATTAATTTTTGGTACGAACAATTATTTCATAATAAATAATGCTCATCACTATTTAACAACAACCGATATGGTGACGTATTTCAAAAAAGCATTGTTAACTACAACAAATTTGTGTTATAGTGAAGATTTTTCAAATTCATCACTAAATTAGTCATAATTAAATATATAACGATGATATTATTCATTGTGGGCTTATTTATTATACTTGAAATTAGCGAGAATTTCATATATATATATATCGTTATATAATGACAGTTCATATAACAACGTTTATCCTTTTATCCATTGCTATTTTCCAGAATTTTAGTTAATCGTTGCTATTTGAACTAAAAAAATTAGCAACAATTAGTTGAAATTTTGAAAATAGCAACGGAAAAAGCATCGCTATATGGACCATAGCTAATGATATAGCGATGGATATAACATTCGTTGCTAAGTTCACAGTGGTACAAATGCCCACCATTCAAAGATGTGCAAATGGTTGTATGAAACATCATATTGATGTCAAACCTTGTCAGGAACATCACAATTTAAAGGTACATGTGGTATATAGTGCTTCAGACCTAAATGAATTAAGCAACTTACCCTCAGATAGAAGACATCTGACTCCCTCCATGAGGATACTATTCATTCTCTATGCGATGCTATATAGATAATGCATCTTGGATGGAGTCCTCCGGTGCAGAATGTCATGATACGTGCAATACTCGTCAAATGGCCCAATATACTCACCACTATTGTCATTGCAGATGCGCTTAAGCTTCTTTCCATGTTGTCATTCACTAGCACATGGAAGTCCTTGAACACTCCAAGAACTAGGTTTTCTTCTTAAAAGTATACACCCAAACTTTTATGAAAAAGTCACTAATAAATGTAATAAAATAAAGTGCATCACTAAGAGAACTTACTTTTAAAAGATTACAAACATCAGTATAAACAAGCTCCAATACACGCATCTTTCTTGAAGGTGGATGTCTATTGAAGGAGACTCTCATTTGCTACCCGCCCAAGCAATGTGCGCATCTCTCCAACTTAGTACTAGAATCATACATCAGTCAGATATTTCTCTTGAGATTATTAATGTTGCCTTAACAATGATAACCAACCATGTGGGATGTAATGCAAGGATAACTAACATAATAAGTTGGTGGAAGTGTAACAGCCCGGATCCTCGGTGACCAGAAGAAGCATATCAAATGTCACGTTGGATCCGAGTGTTACTCTCGATCATCAATGATATCACAAATTACATATAAGAATCATATTTACTCGCCTTTATCCATAAAAAAATATACTCCTCTAATACATATCCAAGATCCTTTATTCCAGTGGGCACAATGATATCCTTCCTTCAGACCTCGCAACGAGTCTCTAAGTGCGGCTAAATTTATTTTCCACCATGACTTGCAATAAAAACACAAAAATATATGGTATGAGCCTAACGCTCAGTATGTGTCGAGATAAGGTCAAGCCAGCTAGCGAAAAATCAAGTCTCCTTATACTATTACAAACAACTCTATGCATAGATAATTAGATGGATAAATATTTTCCACAATGAATCTTTGTAAATCTTCTATATTCCTCAACCTGGAATAATGTTCATAACATGCATTATTCATGGATACAGTCCTTGAATATGATCTTAATGATATCATAATATGCATGGATTTCACTATTTCTCTTGTCAAATTTACCAAATCAATAATTACATAAAGATGATTTCATATATGAAATTATGTGTTACACCTATACACCTATTGCTATGAATTATCACATATAAGTCCTTAGCTTATCCTAACAATGAGTTTTGCTTTGTTCTCATTTCCATTATTATAGTTATATACTATTTCATAGAATGTATCATACACAAAAATAGTGCCATGGCATATTCAATCCAAATCACCTTTATGATAATGAATATAATATTTGACTGTAGTCATACAATGGCATCATATGGATCATTCATAAACATAACTATGCTTAGAAGGGTGTCCTTTTTATATTCATGCAACGCATACCATATTTTCCTTATATGCCCTTAAGGTTAACCATTTTTTCACATATGCCCATAGCAATAACATAATTATATATATACCTAAGCATTTCACGTAATTGCACATATACACTTATCATTCCAAACATTTGCACATATACACTTGGCATTTGACATAATTACACATATACACTTAGCATTTCACATAATTGCACATACACACTTAACATTTCACATATTTACACATATACACTTAGCATTTCACATAAATGCACATACACACTTAACATTTCACATATTTACACATATACACTTAGCATTTCACATAAATGCACATGCCCACTTAACAATTCACATAAGCACTTGGCTTCCACATAAGCACTTAGCTTATTCACTGCATATTTGTCTAATCTCATAATTTATTGGGTGGCTTTGGTGGCTTTACCGCTGGCACAAGCGGGCACTCAATCATTACATAGAACGTGATGACATCAGCGCTAAGTCAATAGGTGGACTTTCCACTAGGTTCCACTGAACCTGACACCCCCGGAAGGTGTTGCCCTTTAGGCTCTCGATAAACGGACTCTAGAGGTGGCTCCCACCGTTAGGTGTAGCACTTAGCTCCGCTTAACGTTATTGTGCCATTATTCATTTAAAAAAATATAATTCTTTTAATACAAATTCCTTTTCCATGCAATCATGGTTCATGTAACGATGCAATTCAATATCTTATTGTCAACCTTTATGACTTGATAGATTCAATAATCACCATGGACTATGAAATACGTAGAGATCTTATCTTAGTACGGTTATACCTATAAGAGGAGTATATGCTTTTTACATAAATCTCTCTGCAGTAAGTTGTTCCTAAGATTTATCAAAGAATTACAGTCAAGGATGCAAATAGCATGATATCGAGTTAACTTTGTTACCACTAGTTGATATGTAATTTTATGAAATAGTAGCTTTGGATAGAGGAAAGGCAGTTGTCACAAATATACCAAAACATAACATATGACGTACAACCTATCATAATATTCATACACAATCAACAATCAGAATCAATATACGTAATATTTATTAGATTATACACATAGAGATTAAGTGGACTTCATTTGATTGTATATACATTTTAAATGTATATGCATGGATAAAAATTATAATCAATACACATGTTATCGATAAAAGTCATAACTAATACTCATGTTGTCAGGACCTATTAGTATTGAGTAAAGAACTATTGCGGGATAGCAATTAATTCAACACTTATATGTATTTAACCAGCCATTAACGGAGTTTAGCGACCATGCCAAATAATAATCATTATCTGTAAAATATGTTGATTCTAAATTAATGGTTACAATTATAAGAGACCTCATCGTACACCAACTTGTCAGAAGATGATTGATCATTAGATTGGTTATAATATCGGGAGTTTTATTGGATATATAATCTAATTTAGCTTAATATACTCACACAAGTACAAATAATAGAAATCATAAAGAGATTACCACCGTTAATATCATCTAGGGACTTGACTTGATTGAATCTCGTAATGCAATATAATAAAATCTCATTTTTTTCCTACACGAGTAACCTACAATATTGTCCATGAATAAACATATGGAATGAATGATATCTTATATGCAGCACATGAGATTGGCTAAATCTATGATTTAATATGTGACCATCAATCGTTAACCAACCTTATCGTATCTACCAATTACCTAATCATTATTACTAAAACAGTAGCATGTTTATAGAAGTCATCATCAAATTGTAGATCAATCACATGAATTCCATTTAATCAATATTGCGTCGAATCAATAACAATCATCTTTGTAATATGAAATCACAATTTAATGCCAAATATTATTACGTGGTATTAACTTGGGTTTCATCAATCCGATAAGGTTATCGAATGATCAATAGTGACATAGGTGTAATCCGTATAGAAATTAATCCACCATGTAATATATACCATCCATTAATTGCATGGGAGGATTCATCCATAATCATCATAGTTTGTACTACGTATTTGGTTTGCTTGAATAATAAGAATAAATTTATTATCCTTATTTTATCTCTTTCCTTGTATATCTAATCGATAAGTCAACATGATATAAAATATCATCAACAATCCATGCCACAATGTTTAAACCATAATCTAACACGACATCACATATAACCTATGTGTTCGACACATACCTCGATGATAGGAAAAGTCCGTCTGTGAATACACCTCGGTTCCGCCATCTAAGTCACCGTAGGCTACGTTGACGTTCCTCCGATTTCGTCGGTTCAACATTCGATGCCGACAAAGAGCGACGTTGCCGAATTCGGAGGCGGTGCCAGTATGGAGGGTTGTCGTTGCTCATCTTCCCTCCTCTCTCTCTCTCTCTCTTGATTTATCTCTCTCTCTCTCTCACTTCAATTCTCTCTGCATCTCTCGCACATTCTCTCCCTGTCACACTCTCTCCCTCACGTATTTAAATCAACATCAATCCCTAAAAATCCATACACACACCCTCTCTCACGTCCTTCTCTCTTCCTCTATCTTAAGGAGGAGAGAGAGTCATTTCTTCCTAAAAATAGGGATGAAACGGCCCTTCATAACCACCATCTCCCTTATTTATTAGTAATCAATTAATTTTCTTTAATTCCAGAAATAACCGTCCATCACTTTCCTTTTTATTCTTATTTTTAAAATTTCCAATTTATGGAGCGTTACAGGAAGAGGGATACACAAACAAGGCACATCTATAGATATGAATGAGGAACTCGATACAGTGTGGCTATCGTTGGTGTTATATCTCGTAATACATAACAGGAGCATCTCATTTGCTACCCACTTCTATTTCATGTCAAATCTGTTGATGCAATATTCATACAGCAGTCAGTTGTTATTACATGCATCATAACATGATTGATTATGGTTCTCAAGCAAATAATTCTCTTGTATCTTTTGACCTATGGCATGCGGATTCTGAAGCCTCGCACCATATCACCAATTCATTAGCAAATCTTCATCTCTCCAACCATATGCTGGGAGTGATGCTGTTCAGTTTGTTAATGGTCAGTTTGCACCTATTACTCTTGTTGGCACACGCACACGCATACGCACACATGCACACCCACACCCGCACCCGCACCCGCACACGCGCACATACGCGCACACACACGGATACCTAATGGTCTCTGCAACAACTTCAATTGCATCTTCTCAACCATCTCCAGCAGCTCTTTTGTCTACAAAATCTTCTATAGATTAGGCCGACCTATAGAATAGGTGCAAAGAGTAATAGGTGTGCGTGTGCATTTCACAAAGCCGGTCGAACTGATTCGTCCGAAAACTGGTTAACGACCCAATCTGTCGGGGGTTAACACCAATCGAGACAACTACACCGTCGAACATTTTTTATTTAAGTAGCCACATAATATGGATGATGTAACCGTTACATCAAGTTCATAAGGAAATTTCGACTAACAAGTTTATGGATCCACATTTTTAATTATATGACGCATCCATTACAGGAAAGATCGAATGGATACATTTATATGCATATAGCTTCTCATCTTAATTGTAAAAACAGAAATAAAAAAAGAATGGAGAAAATCCGGAGGATAATTGGCAACATATTGCTGTTGCCTCTTCTTCCCATGTCGAGATCAGATACGATTGCCGATGTCTCCAATGTTGATATGATCGAGACCTATGTCCTTGCCGTTGTAGGCAATGGGAGCATACATCCACATGTCATCCGAGCTCAACAGCTACATTCCAATCATCATCAAATAATTATATATAATAATGCCCAACTAGGTAATTAGTCGTGATTAATTTAATTACTGGCGTAAGACTAATTTGATTTCGTGTCTTCAACTTATGTTCGATAGTCCTCTCCGATCGATTTTAAATTGCTTCGTTTTGAAATCTCTACACTACAATAAAAATTGGTATACGATGACGTTTTTCTAAACTGTCACTAAATCGTCCATTGCTGAATATATTTATATAAAAATAAATTCACAGCTAATAACATTGTTGGTATATATTTAACAACGGAATATATAACGATGAATTTAAAAAAAAATTACTATAAATTCTTTTTATTGTGATGTTATAACGTAGCAAAAACTGCGGCGTGTTTTTTTAACAAGAAGAATAGAAACATTTTGTCGATAGTTTTATTAACACGATCTGCACACCAGTTGTGTAAGATATAATTGAATATAATGACCATAGTCAAATCATATTTATATATCACTGTCGGTCGCAGAAACATGGAAATCTAATCATAATGTAAATATACTGTCGGATTTGCAAATTGACAGTAGTTTAATCAGCATATATACATATTGTTGGATTGCCGATTGATAGTATAGTTTATTCAATTCCATTCCCAGATCCATTCAACGAAATTTGACTGTGTTTTAATTTTATTGGCAGAATTACTATGTATATATTATTCCATATCAAGGATCTGAAATTAATTCGAAATATCTACAACTCCTTACCTTGATTTGAAGTTGCAGGAACTTTACATATTGAACTGCCTCCTCTAACATAGTGCTAATGTCAACCTGTAAATAAATAACAGCATTAACATGCAAATTTCTCTTAGAGTTAATCTGCGTGATCCCTGAAGGTTGTATAATCATAATTACCTTCGTTCCATTCGGGACCAACCTCTGCAATATTCTTAATCTCTCGTTAATCCTTTCTCTCCTCTTCTGATTAATTATCACACAAAGAAAACAATATTAGCATGCACGTGCTAATGCGAGTCATTTCCCTATGATATATGTTTGTTACCCTTGCATAGAGGCTCTGGGGATCGGTCGCCGATCCGTGGCGTGCTCTAGCCTTCGCATTGGAGTTTGTCGTCACGGCCGATGCGTCTTTCGAGCTAGAAGGAGATCGGAGTCCACCGTTCGTCTCATGCGATGTAACCGAGTCGTCTTCGGAGCTGGAACTCATGGAGTTCTGCCTCACAAAGGCAGTTTTGCATTCTTCTGAATCATTGGCCTTTGATGCAATGCCCTTCTTTCCTCTCTTTGATTGCTGAACCTTATTACCGTTCTTTGGAGCCTGCAATTTTAATATAACAAAAAAGCGATATAAATATATACATAATAAAATTTATGTATATACGTACACATATTCTAACACATATTCTAAAAGTTCGTTTAAATTCATGTTGAAAATATCCGAACTGTTTTGAGATAATTTTCTAAATAGTGTTATTAAAGAGAATATTATTATGAAACACAACACATATTATATAAAATAAATAATATTAACAAAATGCTTGTGTATATGTACTTAGCAAAAAAACCAACATATATGCATGTTTATATTTACAGATCTGTTATATGCACAGAAAAATAGGTCTATGTAATGATAAATATTTTAAATATAAGTATAGAATCATCAATAAATGGCATATTCGTTGCTTTTCTTATTGAAGTTTGCAACGATTGTTGCTATTTCAGCAACGATTAAAACAAAGAATTATGAGAAAATGTAATGAATGACATTAACCGTATGATTTACGGGTAACCATGTTGCAATGAATATGTTATTCATCCCGAATTTTGACGTAGAAAAATAACTTTGCAAAAATATATTATTTGTAGTTGTACAATATCTATTGTTAGGGTGTTTAAAATCCAAGCCAGAGCCGCTCGATCAAGATCGAGTGGTTCACACGTTAAAGGTTCAGAAAAATCTGAATTTCGTGTGAACTGTTCGATGTTAATCGTTCGATCCTGATCTTGCGGCTCCGACTTGGTGAGCCTTTATATCAAATCTCTGCAGTACTGAAGATGATATGCTTTCGTTTAAAATATCTACCACTATAGATCTATTTTGTTGTAGTGATATGGAAAAGTTAAGAACATACGTTAGGTTTCTTTCTAGAACTCCACGCCGAGTTCTCGTCCTCGCGAACTTCTACATGGCCCTCGATCTCGTCCCATGAGTTCTTTCTCTTCCTGGGAAGCCCCAGGTCACCGGTGGAGCCCATCTCCTCGTGGAAGCTAGGAGGTTCCTCTTGCAGGTCCTCCGTGCTATTCTTCTCGTCGATCACGAAGAAGTCCATGGGCATGAACACCGATCCGTTGCTAGACGCGACGACATTCGGCTCGCTCATATCACCACCAAAGAAACTATAGCAGCCATCCACAACGAATTGGGAGGCACTAGATTCAAGCAGGCTTGGGTTATAAGCGTGATCGCATGAACCATAATAAGGAGGGGTGATGCCATGGTCCTGCCAATGGATCAGAGGCAACTCCGAGCTCTGATGGGTGCTGTTGAAGAGCAATGCCATGATCTCAGGGTCCTCCGACTGGATCTGTTGATCATCGGGGCTCCCATTAACATCAAATGTTACTGCCTCTGAGTGATCCATAATCGAGTATGAAGCCCCTCTTTAATGTATTCTCTAGTGTTTCTTGTGAGAGGGATGCGTTGGGACTTACCAATATATGTATAGGAAGTTCGACACCCTTCGGAAAACGACCGCACTATACTTTATTGCGAATTTGCGAGTTCTATGCTTAGAAAATCGAAGTCAGGAAAATATTATATTTATATGATTAATATTGAAGAAGAAAACGATATTATATTATATGAGGCCGGTCGTCGTGGGAACAACTTCAGTACAATATATTTTAATCAATGTAAACAAATAACTAGTATGGTTGTATTGAAGGATGTCGACAAGATGAAACCACAGGTTCTGTAATCCAGAAACGATACATATCGTTGCTTGGGAGAATGTCCGAGTTGGATATGATTTGTTTTAGTTATACTATACATTGTTCATCGATATGAACCCATATTTCTTTCTGGAAGCTGCAGCATTTCTTAAATTACAGGGAGTACAGGTCTAGTTCTTTGCGTGGGATGTTCATTCATATGACACCTACTGATCTCGTACTCTAAACTAGTATGATAATAGCATAGATCTCGTTGGCTGAAAGCTCGCTGCTCATACGCTTCTGGTTGAACTTTGCAGTATTTCATAGACATTCCCAACATCCATGAATGGGTGAATTAAGGTTGTCGACTGTGGATAGTCTTCTTACGGAGCATGTCGAGAGAATGGACTTGCTTCTTCTTCTCGCTTAATTTCAGAGTATTTGTGATAGGTAATCGTTGTTATATGTGTTGGTAGGGGGTGGCAGGTGCCGCCCTTTCGTTTCCAGCCCATTGTGATCATCTTCGGTGACAGACAACAGGTGCTGCTCCTACGTGGCACCTTTTTTTCCTTTCAAAAAACGAGTGTGGATCGTCTGATGGCCAGCAGACTCTGTTGTAGTGTCCGGAGCCGCTCGATCAAGATCGAACGGTTCGTACGAATTCGCACGGTTGGGCCCACAAAAAGGAGCGAATTCATCTGTGAATAAATCCTCAGTCCGCAGCCGATCGCCAACCAGCCCCTTCATCTCGAGCGCTCCGCCTCTCCTTCCCTTCGAGCACCGCCACGCTCTCGTACGGTCACGGCATCTCCAGTTGCAACCGTCGACCCATGCCAACATGCCTCATCGTCGCCTTCCGCTCCACGTGCGGCATCTTAGTTTGACCTTCATCAGTGCCGCCTCTTCTACGAGCCGAACGAAGAACAAAGGGGGCAAAGCCCCCCTCGCGTGAGGGACGTGCATGCGAAGTGGCTGGGTGCGTACAGGAGGAGCACCGGCGTGGTTGGCATGGACGAGGGCTGCGACCGTCATGGTGGGAGAAAGGGGGAAAGTGAAAACGAAGGGTATACTCGTCCATCTACTGTTATTCACTGACGCTGTTGGGGCCTCCACCATTAAATCAAAGATGAGTCCCTTGTTTGTTATAATATAAAGAGCGCGCAGTCCCTTATTTGAGAATTCATGTAAAGATCGGTCCCTTTTTTGTAATTTACCCTTCTCTTTATTTCAGCTGTCAGTTGAGGGGAACGGATCCTCTGCTGTTGTAACATGCAGGGGCCACCAATGCGCGCCCTGTGCGTCAGAAGATCTACAACCAGGGGCGGAATTAGGATTTTCATCAAGAAGGGGTCAAGTATACATACATTATGTATGCTCAAAATGGAAAATTATATATATATATATATATATATATATATATATTTGAACGATATTTTTAAATAGAATTAATATTTTTAAAATAAACCTCTTTCAATCTTGATAAACGTAGAATTTAAATCTATTATTAATGTTAGAATTTCAAATAGATTGGTATTCTCGGTGGCTATTTTTAAAATTGGATAAATATAATAATTTAGACCTCTCTAAATCCATCCTAAAAAGCTAAATTATCAAGTGAAATTTTGAAATAAAAAAGTTCATGGTTAAAAGGAAACAATAAAATTTATTTTATTTGCAAGGTGTACTAAAAACAATGGGGGAGATAAATAAATTCGAATACAATTTTATATAAAATTATTTTGATACTTTGGAAGTGATTGTATAAAACATATAAAAGAAAGTAAAATTGTTGGAGATAAGATTCAAACCCTAGTCTCCAAAGTAATAGCCATACCACTCTACCACTTGACCATTTAATAATTATATAACCTTTCTCCGATAACATTTATTATAATACACTTGAGGCGGGGTCGTATTAAAAACTTAATACATTGTAAAAGTGACGTATAATAATCATGGGGGCCATACGCTGTGTGGCAGATCTGAATGGAGCGGAACATAAGCTGGACTATTGTTGCTTGCAAGCCTGCCAACCTGATCGCTTGGAATATAGTAGGGGACTCTGTACGGTCCCCTTTTCATTCAATAGAATCTAACCATATTCCCTTTTCATTCAATAGAATCTAACCATATTTACCTTCCAAAAAAATGGAGCAGATCTTCTATTAAGGCGAAAACTACATCAGACAAGTTGTAATCACTCTCTTTCTTTTGCAAAAAGTGTTTTCAAAAATCCAACGTCATAAATTGAATTTATGAATAATGTTCTATGTACATGTCAAATTGCATCCAAATCCAACATTTTTAGTTATTACATCTTAATGGTCAAAGAAAAGTCAACATTCACGGAAACATAAAACTTGAATCGGTATATCATTAGAAGAATCAGGAGTCTCGAGACGGGAGAGGTGATCAATCACAACATTTTTCGCTCTAGGTTTATATTAATATCCAAGACAAATTCATGGAGGAGCAAAATCCACCTAAGAAGATGCGCATTCACGTCCTTTTTCATTAAATACCATAGTGTCGAATAGTCAGTAAACACAACAACCTTGGATCCAATGAGAAGTGAAATGAACTTATCCAAGGTAAACACTACTGCAAGCATTTTCTTTTCTATAGCTGTGTAGTTACACTACACAGGGTCAAGCACTTTGCTTGTGCGGTGAACTGCGAATGGGACATCATGGTGCTAAGCATTTCCTTTTGAGGGAGGTGGGGTATATGTAGGGCTTCGACGGATAGGAATGGCTAGGGTTTTGGTGACGTTGAAGAGAATATGAGGTGGTTAGCAGTGGTGAGAGAGAGAGATGTGAGATGGTTAGCGGTAGGTGAGGGATACCTAGTTGAAGAAGACGAAGGTCTTGCTTAAATAGGATAATAATCCTAGTGCTACTTATATAAGTGAAGTTTAGGTTTAGGGTTGCGTGAAAGGGATACCGTAAATGGGAAAACAAGAGTACCTCATAAAGGGTGGAATACGAATATTTATCAAACAAATAGCTATCTCAAAAGTTTTAATTCATGATGTTAATGATGGGAATACAACCCGCCTTGGATACCGATTGTTGGGATATGACCCGCCTTGGATATGAAAGCGGATACACAAGCGACCACCACCACGGAAGCACATGAAAGAAAGAAGACCAGATGTAACGATGGTCGGTCACCTCTCGTGACCACAGGAGAAGAAAGATCACTATAAGAAGATGAGTACAATTCTCTCTGTTCCCTCGCTCTCTTATCTCTCTCTTTCTTTTCCCTTGTGGTATTCCCTCTTGTTGTGGTCTTGAGACAATGCCTCCAACCTCTTCTTTATATTTAGCCCAAATACAACCCCATAGTCCTATTTCCAATAGGACTATAAACAGAATACAACTCAATTACTATTAGGATTTGGAGTCCAATCCCATTAGGATTCATAATCCTAATATATATGACCCTAATCCAAATAATCTCCTCCTCGAGTTGAATTCCATCACGATCTCTTCATCATCTTCGTTGTGCATTGGGCCATCCTCATCATTTGCAAGTCTCGTTAGCAGTGACTCATCGACTCTGGACGATGCACCTGTCACTGGGCGCCCTCGACGTGCCTCCTCTCGGGCACTCACACAACTCAGCATTATGCCTCATGATGCGACACCACAAATCTCTCACGACTGGAGATTGTGTTGTCATCCTCCTGTATAGTGAATCACACTCGCTTCTCCCTTTTTTACTCTTCTGCAGCAAAGATGCTGATAATCTGCCTCTCTCTCATCGTACTACTCGTCATGGAAATAACTGGAGTTCCATCACCTGTCACGCCCCTCCCCTTGAACTTATACACCTTGTTCAGCATCCTTGTCCCATGCATCACCACGCATGCTCCCTTGCTCTCTCTGAGAACTCCCCCTTCAATAGTGACTCGATGTCCTCGTGACTCGATCGTTCTTAGTGAAATTAGATTTTTCTTAGCCATAGGAATGTGTCTGAAACCTGTCAGAGTTCGTACTGCTCCATCAAACATGCGGAACTGCATTGATCCAATCCCCTTGATGTGATGAACCTCTCCACCTCACATCTTGACCGTGTCATTATTGCATGTCTGATATGTACTGAAATGTTCTTTGGATATGCATACATGATCTGAACATGACGAGTCCAGAAGCCATCTTGAATCTGCCTTCATCTCCCTAGAGCACTCTAGTAAGTCTCCCTCGCAGACTGCAGTGGAATCCTCTTGGCCGGATTCAAAACCAACAACATTCTTCTTTCCTTTCTCCTTCTCACGACTTGGACAATCAACTATTTTGTGACCCTCATTGACACAATGGAAGCATCTAATCGGACCTCGTGACTTGGATTGACCTCTAAATCCTATCGCACTTGATCTTGAGCGTCTACCCTCAGTTGCCAGCACATGACTTTCATCATCCATTGCCTCATCTGTCGACCTCCGTCGCGACTCATTCATAAGCAGTGAAGCAACTGTCTCGTCCAATGTGATGGTCTCCTTGCCGTAGAGTAATGTCGTCACAATATGATCGTAGGAAGATGGAAGGAAACTCAACAAGATCAATGCCTTATACTCCTCCTTGAAGAGGGATTCTCCTTTTGCATTATTCTACTCAAGTATGAGCATGTCTATCAGAATCTTGTTGAATTCATCTAAGTGCACTTCGAAGTTTATCTCATCAGTCATCTTCAGACCATAGAGATTCTTCTTTCATCAATAGCCGATTTATCAAAGATTTGGATTTGTATTGTCCCTCGAGCTTCATCCACACCTCTGTTGGATCCTCCAGGCCTATGATTTCGCGAAGACTATTGTCTATCAAGAACAGTTGTATTGTACTGTTCGCGATCCCTCATCTCCTTTCACTCTTCGTCTTTCATCTTCTCCGGTTTCTTTTATTTATCTTGGAGAGCTTTCACAAGTCCTTCTCGCGTGAGTATATTCTTCACCCGTTGTTGCCATAAAGTGAAGTCATTCTTCCCATTGAAGGGTTCCACGGAGAATGATGCATTCCTCATGTAAATTTCGCTATCGCTTTCTTATCGTACCTCCTTGTACAATCTTAATCGGACTCTGGATGTTCCTGATCTCAACAGTTCATCGTAATTGTTAGATCTTAACTGCCTCTGAAGAAAGCACATCTGTTGTGTTGTGTCGTCTCCTCGACACGAATCTCGCTCTGATCGCCACGTCGTATCTGTCGATGTCGTCGAACCAAGCTCTGATACTAGTTGATGGGAACACGACCCGTCAGTATCATCTCCTCTCGGATACCGACCATTGGGATACGATCCGTCTTTGATACGAATGCGGATACACAAACGACCACCACCACCACGGAAGCACGTGAAAGAAAGAAGACCAGATATACGGGGGTCGGTCACCTCTCGCGATCACCGGAGAAGAAATATCAATATAAGAAGATGAGTACAACTCTCTACGTTCCCTCCTCTTATCTCTCTCTCTCTCTCTCTCTCTCTCTGCTCTGTCTCTTTCTTTTCCCTTGTGGTATTCCCTCTTGCTGTGTTGTTGAGGCAATGCCTCCACCCCTCTCTTTATATAACTCATATATAACTCAATAGTTATATTTCCAATAAGACTATAAATAGAATACAACTCAATTATTATTAGAATTAGGAGTCCAATCCATATAAGATTCTCAATCCTAATATATATGATCTTAATCCTAACAGTTAACAACATAAGTATAAGTGCAAATATAATTACTTTTTAAGGTATGACATAGATAGAGACCTATCGGTTATGAAAAAAATTTGCAGGGGCGATTGTATTAAAATCCCAAAAGTTACGTCCATTCGATAGAGATTGTCCGTTTTCATGCAACATTATCAGTCAACGGCTAAAGAATTATTTCGGACAGCACTTTGTACAATGCAATATAAATACTTTTGCCTTTCAATTGGAAAACACTAATTTCTTATTTGGCAGTTTTTCTAATCCTTCGGTTTCTGTCTGTTAATCATGACAGAATAGCATTTAAGGTTTATTTCTATATGAAATTGCACGTCTACAAGTTGACCTCTTTAAAATTAGGCCCCTGTTTTATTTTTATTAGAGAACGGGTCAAACTTGGAAAGACGGGATTACCGATATCCTATTATTATTTTTAATATGGGTAAGTTGTTTATTTTTTTTGAGAAGAGGGTGAAGTCCCAAGGTGGAACCCACCGCAAAAACATTATATTAATATCAAATCAAAGAGATACATTATCTCACAGACCACAAACAATAAAAGGAGAGGTATAAGGCTATTACATTTTCTGAATAAAATCTTTGATTGTTAAAAACTATATCGTTTCTTCCCCCCAAATGGCCCATATCACCGCAAAAGGTAACGCGCAGTCATCTGTCGAATTCCCCCCTACCGCCCTCACCATCCTCCAAAAGTCAGACGCACCACTGTGAGAGGCCCATGGCGCCCCGACCTCCTTCCATACCTGCACCGACAGGGGGCACGAAAAAAAGGTGATCTGCGTCCTCAAATTGTTCACCACATCTATCATAGCTTGTGTTTGCGATCCCAAACAACCTGCCTCTTCGCGCTTTGTCACAAACCTTACCTCTCCTAAGGCACCAGAGGAAAACCTTCACCCTACTTGGGACCTTGCTTGCCCAAATAATCTTCATATCCTGAGTTAAATCCGGATCCATAGAATCCGAGCTCCCCCTAAACATCTCGTAGGCCCTCTTCACCGAAAATCTTCCCCCTTCCCAAATGAAATGATCTCTCCCCTGCGTGATACAACTAGGAGAGGGCAACTCTGCCCGTAGTTTGGCCAAATCCTCCATTCTCCGTTCTGGGATGTCAACTACGAACTGAGGTTCCAGGACCCAGAGACGCAGGCGTCGACCACAGAACAACACTTGTCAGCTGCCATAGCAAATAGCCTAGGGAATATAGTGCAAAGGATCCCCTCACCTGTCCAGTCATCCTACCAAAATTGAAACTCCTCACCAAAACCCATCGTAGGCGTCATTCTCTGCTGCATTGTTGGAAGGATTTCACGAACACCGCCCCAGAGTGAGGACTCAAAATGTATTCTCCTCGCCTCCATCGAACCTCTAATTCCATAGATGTTGCGAAGTAGAGAAATGACCAAGCTCTCATTTCTGCCCCAGATCTGTACCACCCACTTTGCCAAAAGAGCTTTATTCATACAAGTAATATCTCTGACTCCCAGTCCCCCCCTTGGATTTCCTTTGCGTAATCTCCTCCCACCGTACAAGGTGGATCCCTGATCTCTGTTGCCTACCATCCGACCAAAAAAACCTTCTCATCATCATCTCAATCTTTTTTCTTACACCTGTTGGCATTAATCTTGTTGAGAAGAAGAAAACCGGTACCTCCGACAAAACATGCTTCAACAGAGTCAATTTTCCGCCCTTTGAAAGTGTAACCGCCTTCCACCCCGTCAATCTCTGATCGATATTTCCGATAAGCACATCCCAATCTGCCTTCTTGAGTCTGCCTGCCACTAAAGGAAGACACAGATATGTAATGGGAAGTTCTCCCATGGGACAAGCCAAACAAGTTGCTCTAGTGTTGCTCTCCCTTTCATCCATTCCGAACTGAATGACCACCGATTTGTTTCTATTGATGTTGAGACCTGAAATATTGCTGAAGATATCCACCAGCTGCCTGGCCCTCCTGTCCATTTCCTCCGAACCTCCTAAGAAAATCAACGTGTCATCTGCGTATTGCAACAACGGAATCGAAAGGAACTTGTCAGAAAACTACGCACCAGCCGTCCTCCACGGCTCTTCCGAACAACACCGCCAAAGCATTTGCCACCAATACGAAAAGCATCGGTGCCAGCGGGCATCCTTGTCTCACGCCCCTCTGCGGCTGGAAGAAACCACCCTCAGGATTACCATTCACCACCACTGTGAGGGAAGAGGTCGTGACACACCTCTTCATCCATGTAATCCAAAGTTCAGAGAAACCGCGACATCGAAGAGACGCCCATAAGAACCTCCAGTCGACGCAATCATAGGCTTTCTCAAAATCGATCTTCCACAGCATACCCTTTTTGCCTTCCCGCCGCCACTGTAGACAGATTTCCGAAGCAATAACAAGTCCATCCGCCATCTGACGACCTGGGATAAACGTTGTTTGATTCTGTAGAATTATCAAATCAAGCACCCGCTTCAACCTGTTTGCCAGGACCTTAGCAATAATAAGATAGATTGCATTGGACACTGCAATTGGTCTGTAATCTTCCACCCTTAAAGGATGTTCCTTCTTAGGAAGAAGGGAGAGCAACGCCCGATTAATCTTCTCGAAGCCTCTGTTGCCAGATCTAAACTCATTAAGCACCTCCAACACTTCTTCCTTCAACATACTCCAGAACTCCTTGTAGAAGCAAACAGGAAATCCGTCCGGACCTGGTGCCCCGTCTGAATTCAGCCCCAACACAGCCTTTTTCACCTCCTCCTCCTCAAACTCCGACTCCAACCCTTGTGCCTGCTCCACTGATAGAGACTTAACCCCTGATCCACGCCATCCCCACCCAGATCTCGCTCCCTCCTCGACACCCGCACAAAATAAAAAAAAGTTGTTTATGTAAATTTCAATGGGGCCAATGATAGTTTTGAGTTATGATATTTTGAGTCCTTTCAAGTGAAGGGTAGATAATGATGCAGACAAGAGATAATGAGAGGTTTATTTCTCGTTATTATTCGGTTGGTTCACCATACAGGAAACACGATATGAACATTGATATAATGAAAAATGTAATTCACTACAATGAAATGGTGCTATAGTGACGATTTTTTAAAATCTGTTACAATCTCGTTCGTTATTAAATATATAGCAACGAATATTATTCATTGTGAAATTATTTTGTATACTTGAAATATTGGCGACAAATATCTTTTTCATTACTATATTAATAATGATGATACATATAACGATGCTTATCCACTGTTATTTTTCAAAATTTTTAAATAATATGGAAAAGTACAGCTCTGGACTGTCGTTAATAATATAGTATCGGATATGCCATTCATTGTTAATTTCAAGTATAAAAAAGTATTACACAACAAATAATATCGTTGTATATTTAGTAACAGAGTCATAGTGGTGACAGATTTTTAAAAAAGCAACACTATATACATATTTTGTTGTAAAATCATGATGTGACGGTTTTATTTTAAGATAAGTTGTCATGAGATGAAATTCGTTTATTCTTTGATACAGGGATATTATCCGGCATCCAAACAGAGAAAGTATACAAATATTGAGAGATTGTTCCGCATCCAGATTGTCGAATTTAACTATATAATTGACGTAATTGACATGTTCTGGATGGAAACATGGAGGGGATAGACTAACGAAATTAGAATTAGAATTACATATTAGAAGGATAAAGTGATGAATATATATTACGATTTTTTTCAAAATAAAAATGTCGAAAAAAGAGGTTGGAGTAGTCCGTTGGCTGCACTCAGGGAGCAGTCTCATTTTTCTCATTTATATATGCATATATAGGATTTAGTGGAGCTACTCTTACGAGGAAACGAACTTGGCTACCACCATCATTATTTTTGTAATTCTTAAGGTATTTTCTAAAAATTCATATATAGGATTTAGTACATTAGAAGACGTGTTGTAATTAAAATTTTATGTAAAACAAGTATTCTTAATCTTTCCATCTGTAAGGGGTCAATTTCAGCAAATCTGCGACCATTAAAGTTGAGCTCTTGATGGATGGGATATGGGTCTCGAATTGAGTCGAAATTTGAATGAGATTAGTGATATCAATCCCCTTAGGTATTTTCAGAAAATATCTTAATAAATTAAAAAAATAAGGTGGAGATATCGAAGTTAGCTCTCCATTGAGGATAGAAAACCCATGTGTGCGTATGCACGTGTGTATGTATAATTTTTCCAATATGCCCCATGCCAATTAGGATTGTAATGAGCACAGTCATTTTTACTAATGCTTTCTATCATTTTGATCATAATACTTGTTGGTTACAACTATTATATCACATTATTATTATTCATTTTCACAAAAAAAACAAACCTTAAATTAATATGAAATTTCCATTAGTAAGAGCAGAAATGATATGATTAGTACAAAAGATACAATCATCTCATGTTAATTTAAGATTTTATTTTTATGAAAATGATTATTAGTGATAAACGGATGTATAACTTTTGTAAACCAATAAGTATTATACTCCAAATAGAAATAAATTGGTAAAATAAATGTGCTCGTTACAATATAATAGAGCCAAGGCCTATGGAAAAGTCCTTAGACACACATCTTGATTGCCATATATAAAAATGGGACAAAGATGATATTATTATTTAATGAAAACAAATACATATATAAATGAGAAAAAGGTGATATTATTATTTTAGACATGATTTGAAATGGGGTTAACGATGCAGATAATTAAATATTGAAATGTCGAGGAAGCTTACCATAGAGAATATTGAAATGTATGAAAAATATACAAGTATATTTTAAAAAAATATGGATATTAACTTGTGTATTTATAATTATATGCATGTTTATGGCATTAATAACCATTTTCATAATCGAATTCTTTTGCAATAATTTTAAACTTCCGTCGGCTCATTTTTCACTCCAAAAAGATATTTTTTTCCTCGATTGGAAGCTATCATTATTTTTTGTTTGGTACAAATCCGTATAGAATCAAATCATTTTACAACGAGACTGTTGGGAGACGGGCAGCAAGCTGCGTCGTCAATCTCTTTTGGTTGGCAAACCCAATTATTCGAAAAGATATTGTAAGCACTAACTGATACAATAAGATATATATTCTGTAAAATGGCCTCCGGTGACTGCATGTTCAAGCAACCGTCTTTAGTGGTTGCGTGAGGTCGGGTCTCACGGAGACTCTAACTGCAAGGGCATGAAGGAATGGGATAGATATTGCGAGGGCTTACGCTCTATAAAAACCTCCCAAACAGAGGGGAATGCAGTCGTCAACGGAAGATTGCCCTACGGAAGCTCCCTTACAATCCATACTCAATATCTTCTTCTAGCCCCACTCTTTCTCTCAAGCAAGCAAAGTCGAGGATGTTGTACCTGAAAATCCCTCATTGGTATCAGAGCTCGTAGTACGGATTGATCTTCGCAATGCCAATTGCTTCTTCGACATATGAATCGCTTCTGCCAGGAACCTTTCTGATCAGATGGTCGTCGTTGATGCCCTCTTTCTTTTTTTTCTAGCAAAATCCTAACGAAGAAGCTCATACAACCTGAATCATAAGAACCCAAGGAGTGATCGGGTGGTAGAGCAGTGTGCCTCCACTTTAAACTACCCGGGTTCGAATCCCAGTGGGAACGCTCCGAACCTGCGAAATTACCGGGCCTACTATTAAAAAACCCGAATCATAACGGGAGTCCATGTTCATTTATATTTTTTGAGTGCAATTACAACCATGCCTGAAGTAAACTTTTGTTTACACGTGATTGGTAGGTTAAAGATAACAAGTACACATAGTCCTATTAAATTTAGTTATTTTTTTAATACTTTGCATTTAATGCGGTTGTTTCTTTCAAAGTTTCAAGGTAAAAAAATATCCTTAGTCTTTAAAAAATATAAATATACATATTTTTATTTTTTTTTATTTTTTATTATTTTTAATGAAAATAATATTTACAATTATATACATTATATATAAAAAATAAATATGAATAAAATATATACAACAAGCATATGAGAAAAGTGCACAAAACACACCATAAAACCGACTTTTCAACCGTAACTCCAAAAAATATGATATCACAGTAAGTTTTTTAAAGGGAAATCACATTACCTTAAAAGTTTCTACTTGTTTCTTAGAAAAACGTGTATTTTTGGTGGATTTTTCGAGGTTATTTTGACAAAATAGCCATCCATTTCTTTTAAGATTTTTAATGGTTGGTACATATAAAAGCAAATCTTTGCTTTTCATTGCTATCATTAAGTTATATATTAGTACATTGACAACAATATCATCTCACTTAGGTAAGTTTTTACTGTTCTCTGTAATTATTAGTTTTGCATAAAGTTTAAACTTTTTTATTGATTAAAAAATCCACTTAGTTTTTAATAAAAAGGAACAGTTATCATTTTTATTAAGTTGCACAAACTTGTCTTGGATTAACTTTTCTTTGATTAAGATAATATTGCAAGTGTCTTTATATTGTTATTAAGTTTTTTCTAAAAAAATCAACTATCTTCATATTCATAAAATTGCTCTCTCACACCAATCTTATATTTATTTGATTAGAGCCAAAAATGACAAGCAAAATCATTGTCATTGAGGAGGGGAAAATTGAGAACCTTAACAGTACTAATTATGAGTTTTGAAGTAGAAAGATCTTCTTTGACCTGTTACACGATAGTATACACTCTATAATAGACAAATATGACCATACCTTATCTGAAAATCCAACAATCCAACAATGGAGGAAATGTGATCCTTCGAATAGTGAGAGAAACAGATAATAGGGATATGAGCTTTATCTTAACTCAAATGGAATTGAATTTGATTTGGACTTTTGAGACCTATGAATCGGTATACGAGCTCCGGACTGTGATTAAGGAGATATATCACTCAAAGTCAGAAGTCAGTGTACAACTTCTTCTACATAAGTACAACTCGTGTAGAATGAAGGAATCTGAAAGCATCCTTGAGTGCATGAACAAAATGATCGTGATGACCAAGAATCTAACGGTCATTGAATGCGCAATTTCGGAAAGGGTGTGAATAAAAAACATCATAGGAAGTCTTCCATCATCATTTAACATGGTTGCCACATCCTTGAGGATGAACGATAACATCAAAAGTGTGACGGACCTCTCGAAGCAAAGATTGAAAGTTGAGATCTTTGAGGTCAAGGAAGAAAAAGAAGAAGCGAATGTGATGCATGCGAAGAAAAGACAAGGACCCTCCAAGGTAAATTTCAAGGGAAAATTGGGAAATACCCACGTATATCATGATATCTTATGGCAAATATGTTCATTTTAAAGTGAATTTCTACAATAAGAAGAAGCCAGGAATTCTAAAACACTTGAGAAATAAAGGCAAGAAGAAAATTGAATTTGCACTTGTTGGTGAGGGCAAATATGTCATTACAGTCTTTGACAGGCGGCGGAATGATTATGGTGCTACTCACCACATTATCAAGACAAAGAAGAGACTAGTGGACTTCAAAAAGCTGAAGAAAGGGGAATAGATAATCTTCATGGGGAACAACACCTACTTAGATGTCGAAGATCTTGGGATGAAACTGAGAAAACCACTTAAGACCCTTATGATCGATAGAGGTGGAGAATGTCCTCAAATAAGTTTGAGAAGTACTGTATTCAAGCAAGCATTTATAGGCAGCTAACGATGCCTTATACACCACAACAAAATAGTGTAGTTGAAAGAAAGAATGGAACACTAATGAATGCAGTAAGGTGTATGTTGTCACACTTATGCCTCTCAAAGAAATTTTATGGAAAAGAAGTGTTGACCACTAACTACATACAGAATTGGATTCCCACCAAGTCCGTAAAATCAACGTCATATGAGCTTAGGAATTGCAGTAAACTTGAGTTGGGTCATCTCCATGAATAGGGATGTGTTGCACATGTCTTGATATCGAGTCAGCTTAAAGACAAGCTAAACTTCAAAACCTTAAAGTGCAATTTGTTAGATATAGTGAACATTCTAAAAGATATAGGTTCTTCCATGAATCAAAAGATCTAATTGGAAGTTGTGATGCAATCTTTCTTGAAAATCATCAAGAGAAGTAGTATGAAGTAGAGGAACCAAATCCTCTTATTGTCCTACAGAACAATGAAGACAACTTAGAGATAAGACATGAATTGGTAAATGATACTGATCATTTACACATAGAGAATGAACATTTGAATAATGATGATCTTCTAAAAAATTATGTATACCCATACAACCAACAAGTATAATCGGAGAGACCCAGAAGATGACTTTCATGGGTGGAAGATTATCATTTCAATGGATGTGAGGCATCGTGTTACATTATTGACGAGGATGTAGCGGATTGTATAGACAGATTGTACAAATATCATATGCTTTGATGAAACAATGGCATCAAATGAGTCAAAATCATGGACAACAACCATGAGGGATGAGTTAGACTCAATTGAATGAAATGGTGTATGTGAGTTATGTGATTTCTCATAAGGTACACAACCTATATGATGTAAGTGGGTATTCAAAAAAAATCAAGCAGATGGTACTATTGATATATACAAAGCAAGATTAGTTGTCAAAGGGTTATACTCAGCAAATTAGAATATATTTTCAGAAAATCTACTCTCCAGTTGCTAAGTTTGTATACGTATGATCTTAGATATAGTCGCATATATGGATTTGCAATTATTCCAAGTGGATGTGAAAACAACCTTAAGAATAAAGAAAGGAGATATATATATATATATGAGATAATCTGATGATTTTCAAGTAGAAGGGTAGGCGAAAAGGGTTTATAAGTTAAGAAAGTCATTATATGACTTGAAACAGTCTTCAAGTTAATGATATCTCAAATTTCATGAGAAATTTATCAAACTTTATATGTTTCAAATAAGTTGGATAATTGTTTATATGTCATGAAGAGTGGGAGCAAGTTTTCCATCATGTCATTTTTATGTGGATGACATTTTACTCGCATGTAATGACATAGAAATGCTCAATGAAATCAAAGAGAATTGAGAAATGAATTTGAGATGAAAGACATGGACGAAGTATCCTATGTTTTAGGAATTCAAATTACAAGAGACAGAGGCTCGAGGACATTGAGTCTTAATCAAGAAAAATATTTGCATAATGTATTAAAGAGATTTGGAATGGAGAATTGCGCTCCAACTTCTACACCACTTGTAATTGGAAAGATACTCAGTAAGAGTCAATGTCCTACAAAGGAACAAAGACTTTTAAAAGTTACATATGCACAAGTGGCGAGAAGTCCGATGTATGCAATGTTTTACACTCAAGCCGACTTGACATATCCAGTTAGCTTAGTTAGTGGATATCAAATTAATCCATGAATATCACATTAGGAAGCTGCGAAGAGTATTTTTCAATATATGAAAATAATTGTATGTCTCAAATTGGTGTATCAAGCTGGATCACTTAAACTAGTCGAATACTCTAATGCTGATTTCAGAGGGGATGTGGATGATAAGAAATCTATATTGAATTGCATTTTCATGTTTGATGGAGCAGTCGTTTCTTGAGGTAGCAAAAAAGAAGGATGTATATCTAGACATACATAAGATGCAGAATACGTTGCATGTAGTATGGGCACGAATCATGTGATTTGGATTAAACGTTTTCAGAAAATCTTAATGCTGGAATTGATCAAAGGATCAATTGGAATGTATTGTGATAATCAAATTGCAATAAACTTGATCAATAGCAGGGATAATAGTTCTAAAAGAAATCACATTGAAATCCAAATCACTATACATAAAATATAGTGGCAAAGTAAGAACTTATGGTAATCTATATACCTGCAAGTGATATGTTAGTTGATTCCCTAACCAGGGAATAACAACTAGCACCTACATTAAACATGTCGGTTTAATAGGACTCGTGAATGTACAAGTCAAGCAAGATGTTTTCATGAATATTGCACCTAGCTGATGATATCTCTATACAATACACGAGCAATGGAAGTGTGAAAACTTTGACCATTGTGGTCAAGTGGGAGATGCAGAACGGTCTTCGGCGACCGTGTGATCAAGCAACCGCCACCGAGATTTGCACGAGGTCAGATCTCATGGAGACCCTAACCGCAAGGGCATGAAGGAAGGGGACAGACGTTGTGAGGGCTTATGCCCTATAAAAATCTAACAAACGGAGGGGAATGCAACCGTTGAAAGAACATCATTATACGAGAGCCCCCTTCCAATCCATACCAAATATCTCGTTCTAACCCGCTCTCTCTCTTGTTGAAGCAAGCATCGAAGACGACGTACCTGAACATCCTTCTTATTCCATCTAGGATTTTGTTGGCTTATAATGATATATTAAATTACATTAACTTCCGTGAGTTGTTAGATCTAATTACAATGTAGTACTCAAACTTTAAATGGTGACAATGTATTATACGATCTCTACAACTAGAACTGTGTTTAGGAAGCATTGTCTTTTCTCTCTCAATTTTTGTATCCAAATAGTCTTTTTCTTCTGACTTCTTTAGAAGTCTTCACGCGGAAAGACGTGCTAAAAAAACTACTTATTTCAACAAAAAAAAAAGCCAACCTGGATCTTTAGAAAGATAATTATTTATTTTTCCGATGGGAGCAACAATTATAATAAGATGTTTTGGAGATAGAAGTTGACGGCACTAATATGTTAGTCGTTATCTAGTGAAAGTGAAGTGATATCGAAGAAAAATATAAGTTTGCCCGTTTTTTATATTTGCAATAAACAGTGTATCGGATATGGAAAAGAATTCATGTTATATATATACACACACATTAAAGTTCTTAAACTATAATGGAAGGAATTTATGTTTGAGTAGAGGAACAAGGTGTGCCTAATATCTCATTTAATTCAAAGTAAAGAAAAATGATATTTGCGTAAATACCTCGTAATCTTTTGAATTTACAAAATAATCTCATAGTTGCTAACAAGTATGTTCTAGGGCAAGTTATATTTTAGGGTAAAGTATATTCCAGGTCCAATTAAAGTGCGCATTTTGTTCCATACAGCTAACAAGTAATATTCTAATAACTGTTAGAATAAACAAACAAATCAAATAACTACTTCTATAAGATGCTCGGAGAGGAGACAATTCTTCTTCCTTCGCTCTCCCTGCTTTTTCAACTCAAATTGTCCTGGTAATGGAAGAGTCTGATTGCCTATTAGTCAAAGTAGCTTGGATTCACACATCATCACTCATTCCTCTCGCTTCTTCATCATCACGGAGTTTGGTTGAGGTCTCAAGTCTCGCCTAACTAGGCACGTTCAAGATCACTCACTCCATTTTATTCACTCCCGATGTACACTAGAGACCTTTGCTCACACCAATTATTTGTTATGGAGCCCGTAAATGGGTTGTAGATATTGTTGTAGGAATAACATATGCTGGATACCTCACACGTAGACTTGTTGAAGTAGTTCAACACATTATTGTACGTAGAATGGATTCCAATACTATCCAAGGTCTTTCGGTGAGTCCCCAAAATGTGATGATAGAAAAAAATTTTATCCAAACATCAATGGATCGAATCTAAAAATGCGAACCCCTCGTATGATAAGAAGTTATAGTTCTCTAGTTCAAAAGGAGAAGAGTGAACATTCCAAATACAAACTTTTTAGGGATACTAGCACCTACAATATATGGAAATAAGGTCGGCCAAAAGAATTTAAAAAATTACACTTTGGTCGCAATACACTTTTTGGAGTGGTATCCTCTTTATCCAAAGGTGTGGCAATGGGCAAGAACACTTAGAGTCTTAGACTCCCAAATGCGGTGTCTCCAAATATAATCAATTTTTTCCTTAAAAAGGATGGGATCCTCCTCATTATGGTCCTCAATTCTTTTCTTAAAAAGGATGAAATCCTCCTCATTACGGTCCTTCTAGAATCCAATGGGCAAGACTACCTATACCTCCCCTTTATACTACCTTGAGACCAAGGTCACCATAGGACCCTCCGGTAGTCATCCTGACTTTACCTTCACTCTTTTTTCATAGGCAACAGAGTCTAGGTTCGTAGAGGATGCTACCAACTTATATATATATATATATATATATATATATATATATATATATATATATTTGGTTCTTGGGATACTCATTGAATCTGGCTTCTGACTCCAACTATATACTTGGGCTCATCTTCACTCCAAAACAAATAATCAAACCTCCCCTTACATGATGCATGAATCTTTATCAAGTTATTTCAATATCTTAAACCTATTCCTAATGATATCCCCCTATTTATGCAACCATCTACATCCACTTCTCCTTCTCTGACTGTACAACAATCACCTCTACCCACTAAATTCTCATATTCCCCAATCTGGCTCCCCCTCTCTTCCAACTCATCACATGATCATTAGGTCCATGCATGGCATTTCTAAAAAGCGAGTATTCACATCTTTGGCACATCACTTGTGTGTTGCCTTCCAAGCTCTCTATGAAGATCAATAGTTAACTTCTTTCTCTGAAGCTACCAAAGATCCTCGATGGGTGCAAGCTATAACTGATGATTCAATGCCCTACAGACCAATCAAACATTATATCTAGTCTGTCCCACTATTTTCGGTTTTTTTAGATAAAAGGTTCAATTTCATTCATCATGAAAATATACAAAAGTTCCGTAGAAAAGATACGGAACGAAAGCCATCTAGATCATGCATACAAAATAACCGAGAGCAGCAAGGCCTACATAGACATGGGCCACAAAAACAGCAAAATAAGTCTAAAACAAAAAAGGAGTCTACAGCCGACGACAAAAAACCGTATCGATTTGAAGGGACCGCATACGATAATCACAACCTAATCTTCTTTGTCGAAAGCCTGTTGCCTGATACAGCTGGGGTCGATGATGGAGTAAAGGAGTTTGCAATGACAAGTCTCGCTATAAGCGGTGAGCGGTTACGACCTTAGCGCCTCTTCACAATGCTGAAAAACATCTTGTACCCGCATCGAATTGCATCCCAATCCGAGTTTTACAAATAAGAGATGCTCTTGATATGATAAAAGGAATGTTGCAATGTTCATCATGAAATGCTATCTCACATCTAGTCTTCCAGATAGACCACCAAAGGGTTGATTTGATCACGAACACGTACCAATTTGATATATACGTGTTTGCCAAGGTCGGAAAGGAAGTCGAGCTAATGAAATCCTCAAACTTTGCTTCTAGATTACATGCTGTAAATATTTCACGAGTCACCATGCTACTATCAAAAAGATGATTGTAGCTTTCAAGATTTGTTCGACATAGATGACATCTGTTGACAGTTGTTATATTCATCTTTCCAAGAAGATCCTAAGTGAGTAATTTGTTATGAGCCACCATCCATAAGAAAAATGAAACACGAGGATCGAAGGATTTACTCCAAAAGTTACACCCCGAGTTGAAGTTTTCTCATTTCCATTGTGGTCAAGTGAGTAATTTGTTATGAGCCACCATCCATAAGAAAAATAAAACCGAACCCTAACACAAGTTTATGCTCGATTAAATAAATCAATCGAATCTAAAAAAATAGGGGTTCATTCAAGTTCGATTTGTTTACACCTCTATCTAAACCACCATCGGGTGAGGAGGAGGGGAAAAGCAACGTTATTTCGACGAAGTTATTTTAATTAGTTATCTGGGAATTATATTTTCAAAATTAATGTCAGAATTTACATTATAATATACTGATCAGTCAGTTTCCTGATCATAGGACAACAAATTACGACTTTGACTTCGTGATGAGCTGACGAGGAAGTAAGGCAATTGCATAGCTCCGAAAAGAAGTAGAAAGTTGTTATTATTGAAAGCCAATTAGCAGTTCTCTGATTATAAATATGTTTCGTCTTAATTTGATTATTATTATTATCTAATTATTATCGGTCCAGATCATGGATGGATACACGGGAGCCATGATGTAGTCGACGATCATACTTAAGTAAATTTTACTATTTGTTTTATGATCAAGGACCTCGACTTTGATTTCCAAAAATTATAACAGTTTATTGCATCATGTTACATATATGTTAAGCTCTTTGAGGCCCTCATCTCATCGATTTTGGTGTATTTTTATTGATTAGTTGGTGGATGTTTTTCGAATACAAAAATGAGATGATTGTGTTATTATTTACCCTCGTAAACCAATTCAGTTGGGATGAGCATTGGATTGGGTCGGTTAAATCTAGCCCACGAACCCGAAACATGATTAAAGTCCAAGGTTGAGTTTGATTCATAGCATGTTTGGCTTAGATCGTAAACCTGATGTGTTAAATAAATGGGTCATGTTCGACCAAGGCCAATGAACCCATCAACTTGAACTAAATAAGGATCAAATAAGCTTGCTACTTGGGTACATGTAATGTCCGCTCTCTCCTCTTATAACGAACATTGCAACATCACTTTTCGTATCGCATACGACTCGCACTCCTCTTGGTGTTTCTCGTACGAATGTCTAATACAATCCACTCTCTTTACATGCGAATCATCAGTCTCGGATCCTTGCTTGTTATGTCCATAATCCTTACGATGTACGTTTTACCATCATCATTTAGTCGATGACATAGGCGTCTTTTCTTTAGTTTTTCTCCTTCGTGCATCCATTCAATCTTGAAACCATGTCAATCTGATCGGATCGGGCCATAGGCCGACTGGGATAAGACATTTCGGACCACATCATGCGAAATTTGATAGATGTTGGGACAAATTACTTTGGACACGGAAAGTCTTGACCCGATGCTCATCCCTAGTTGGAGCCATTTCAGAGATCGAGGACAAGGTGGAGAAGGAGAATGGAAAGACTGAGATATATCCATAGTAATGAATGGCTATAAATGAATATCTTAAACTTTTATGGTATTTTAATCATTTAATAGCTGTCTTTGAAGTTTTGATTTATGGATAAATATAGGTATTTTTTAAAGGGTTGCCATGTATGAAATCGATGGAGGCAAAGCAGTTGTTGACAAAGTTTGCATCTTCCAATTTGAAACTAATAGTTTCATATTTGGCGACATTTTTTTATCCACCACTTCTTGTCGGCTAATGATGAGAGAATATATACATTTGAGGTATATTCCTAATGTTTATTTGCACGTCTAGAAAGTCGTCTTTTTTAATTGGGATTTTTGTGTCACCGTTCCTCTATACTTTGCAAATAATCAACAGTCCTTGTGTTCTTTTTATTTACGCTACAACCCCTGTGAACTTGCTCTGTTTTACACCGCGATCCCTGTAAGAGTTAACCACATGAGTCATAGTATACGGGTTAGTAACTTCGCAGGAGTTTTTTTGTACATATGAAGAATGAAGGGGTTGTCGCATAATTGACAGATTGGATTAAGGATTAAGATGTGAAATTAGGAATGCAAACAGATACAGATGTATCTGCCTCCTATCCGCTACCATATCAATTTAATATACATTTTGACATCTATATCGATATTTATTTTAAAATAGACACAAATATGGATATCACTTTGATATCCACAAATATGCATAATTGTAACACTACATCTATTTTCCCATATAAATATAGTTGTAGATTTATTTTTAACTATATATAACATAGATTTATATCGTCTTTCACCATATTCATATAATTATTACGAACTAACACTGCACAAAAATAGTGTTATCATTAGCACACTGTGTTTTTTTTAGATTCAAGGTCATACCCTATCCCCCATCCTTTATTACCTTTTTTTCTGGTAGAAAGTGGGTCTCTTTCTCTCTGTGTGGGGTGTGTTGGTGTGTACATGTGTGTTAAATGTAAGTGTCTTAATATTTATGTGATTTTTTATAATGAAAATATCATTGTGTTTCTTTAAAAAAATTAAGTAAATATTGTTGTGTAACGAAATTTATTGCCAACATGTAATGTAAATGTGTGTATACATGTATTTGTTTAATCAATCTCAATGTACAATGTAAATGCCATTGCGATGTAATACTAATTCATTAGCATATTAGATGTCAACTACTTAGTCGTTAGATAGACACATCATATAGAATGCATTTTAGGGTATGTTGCACAGCATCGCAAAAATTTTCATTGACACACATGCATCCTACCACATTAGGTCAAGTGTGGCCCTGCACAGCGTAAGGCATGTGCGACATATTTTGGGAATTGACGCCCCCAACGTGTGTTATATTTTAAAAAAAATCACAACTGTCAGTGTCTTATCTTTACAAGCTATGAAATGCCCCTCATGACACCATGCAACTCTTGATGTTTATTTTGCAGATACCCATGCATGGGTAGAATAGGTTAGGTCAGTATATTGAATTAGCCCATATCGAAACTAATTTAACTCAAGTGTAGTTACATTCGAGCAGTATCTCTCGCTCCTCTAGTGAGACATCTTATAAAATTCCACAGATAAATAATAACCTAATAAATGCAACAAAAAAAGTGAAACAAATTCAAACTACGAGATCTTGAAAAGTGGAGATGTATGCAAACGTGCGGTATGGTTGTGGGTTTGTATGTAAATATATAAGGCATATGGCTGTGCACATATGAGTTTATGTTTCAATAATGCTTTTAAATATAGACCTTTAAGTACTTTGGTATTTACTTTAAAACATGGTTACTATTCTGCAGAAACAACTTTTTATGTTCTGGGCCATGGCGGCGGCCCCCGACCTTCCCTCTCTCCACCTTAATAGCCACTCTCCTCCCCCCGGAGGTACCTCCCCTCCCTCATAACTCTGGATCTGTTAGTCACGAGGCTCGCCCTCTTCCCTCCTGGAGGGAGATTTGTGGGGCTCCACCGGCTGTTGCACCTATCTCACGTCGTATGAACTTCACCGTTCCTACCGTCCTCAACGGCGAGGAGGTTGCTTTTGTCTCTGCTGAGGATGTTGCACTACTCGACAAGACATGGGCAAACGCCCTTGTCTTCTATGTCCTTGGGAAAAGGCCTTACAAAAAGATGCTTGAGACCTTTGTCCAGAAGGTCTGGAAACCGTCCAGGGTATACAAGCTCTACCCTAGACCTAATGGATTCTTCTTTCTGCAACTCTCTTCGGACGCCGATTGCCAGCAGATCCTCGCTGGTGGCCCTTGGCTATTCCAAGGGCGTTTCATGGCTATAAGGCGATGGGAGGCTGGTTTGTCTCTCCGAAGTCCCTCTTTGGGTGCGTTTCCACAGCCTAAGCCTGGGCCACTATTCGGTTGGGATTCTCAATAAGCTTGTCAGTCTCCTTGGTACGCTGCTTTTCATGGACGCCCCTACTGCCTCGGGATTATGTGATGGATATGCGAGGTGTTGCATATCCATTCATGCTACCAAGACTATCCCGAAGGCCCTTCCTCTCATCTTCTTTACGGGACAGAGGCAAATGATCGAGGTGGAACTTGAATGGACTCCACCACGATGCGGGGAATGCACATCCTTTGGACATTCTCCCCTCAACTGCCCATATGCACACTCCGGTGATTTGGCCGAGGATATTGACAACGATGCCCAAGCCGATAACTCCGGCCCTACAACAGGTGCACTTGCTCCAACTATGGGAGAGGACCCCCTGGTGATCAACCTGCACACATCTGATTCCCCTGCTGCGGGTACCTCCGAGAGACCTCTGTCCACTGGGAATCATTTCACTGATGGCCCTCAGCCGCACCCGGAGAACTTGCCTTCTACGGATGGACCTCAGAAGCGAACCCAGGCAATGGGGAAGTCTTTCTCTACATTCTCATTGGGTCCTAGGGGCCAGGTACAGCGGAAGATTGTGGCCGCGAAAAAACCACATGCTCGCCCTGGGGGGACCACTGGGAGTTCCATTCCTGACCTCAACTGCGGGTCCGAAGATACGATTATCCATCAGAGCCAGGCGGGTGGCAGTCTGCTGCATAACTCCTCACCAACTTCTTTCACAGTCGCAAACTCTTGCTGGGCAACTGCCTCTCACAAAAAGAAGAAGGGACCTAAGGCCCCACAGAAGAACGTCGTGCCCGCGGCTCCCCCTCAACAACTTCTTTAATGTGTGTTGCAGCATGAAACACTAGAGGGCTCAATAAGCCCCGGAACTTCAGGAAGATGATAAGGGATATTCTTGCTATGAACGTGGAAATAATGGGTTTGGTGGAAACCAAGATACGTCCTGATAATAGGGATAAATTCACGGGGATGATCCCTAGTGGATGGTCCTCTCTGCATAACAACACCCCATTGGGTAGAATCTATTTTCTATGGAACTCCAATCCCTGGAATTGCACTCCACTGGATATTAGCCCTCAAATCATCTCCATGGAGTGTTGTAACAATGGCGGATTTAGGCTTAACATCTCAGTAGTGTATGGTGAGAAGTGAGAACTGCCCTTCACTGCGTCTGGATCTCTGGGATCACCTCTGGCAGCAATCGAGCGCTACTGACGCCCCATGGCTGGTCGTAGGTGACTTCAATATTGTTCGCTTCATCTTGGAGAAGAAGGGCGGACGTATTCCCTCACGTAAAGTGTTGGACGACTTCAACTTCTGCATTGACATATAAATATATTCTGAGGTGGTTCCCTGCTTGGGACGTCACCCTTTCAGTATTCAAAAAAAAAAAAAACTTCTGCATTGACGACTGCGGGCTCTCTGACTTGCCTTCCGAAGGTAATGCTTGGTCTTGGTTCAATTCCTCGATTGGCCCGAATAGAATCGTGGCGCGGCTTGATCGGACCCTGGTCAACACTTCTTGGATTTCTGCACTCCCCAACGCCAAGCTTTCGTATTCTCCACTGTTTTCAAGTGATCATCAGCTTCTCTCTATTGAACTTTCTCGCGAGGTGAAGCAACCGAAACCTTTTAGGTGCTTCGACTACTGGGCGGCTAGACCGGGCTACTTGGAGACCGTGGATAACGCTTTGGCTCTTCCTATTGCTGGGAACCCTCTTTTCATTCTTTCTCACAAACTTCGTAATGTGAAGGTCGCTCTTAAGAAATGGGCCTCTACGGAAGCTAATGTTATTATTGAGGGCAGATTGGCTGAAAACTTCTTGGAGATCATTAATCTATGCATGGCTCTGGATCCCTTGGACCCTTATTTGGCTCAACTCGAACTTGATACCAAATCCTTCATGGATGGGCTCGACGCGGATATGGAATCCGCTTGGAAGCAGAAAAGCCGGATCAGCTGGTTAAAACTAGGGGATCACAACACTAGTTTTTTCCACTTCTCAGCTAAAGCAAGGGTGGCAAGGAACCATATTAGCACTCTCCTCGACGCCCATGGTAAGGCCGTGGACAGACCTGCGGAGGTTTGCAATATGGCTCTTGATTACTATTCCGCCTTGTTGGGCCCTCAGCTTCCCCATCCTTATTTGGCTCCTCCACCCGCGCCGAAGCGGATCCTCACCGAGCAGGCAAACGCATGGTTAGTTCGACCTTTTTCTGTCGAAAAAATCTGTGATGTGGTCAGGGACATTCCGTCCTCTAGCTTATCGGGACCGGATAGGTTCAACGGTGCTTTTTTAAAGCGTCACCGGACTTTCATTAAGGGGGATATTTATGCAGCGATCTCCTTTCTCCATGGAGGAGGGGGCATGGTGCGGCAAGTTAACCATACATTCCTGACATTAGTTCCCACGGTGCAATCCCCAAATGGGCTTAGCGACTTCCGACCAATTTCTTGTTGCAATGTGATATATAAAATATTTGCGAAACTGTTGGCTATGAGGCTTGGGGTACTGCTCCCGCAACTTGTCTCACTGAACCAAACGGCTTTCATAAAAGGGCGCTCCATCAGTGATAACGTCCGTTTGGGACATGAACTACTACATGGATTTGATAGGCGGGCGAGTTCCAATAAGGCTTGCCTTAAGGTGGACTTGTCTAAGGCCTTCGACACCATCGAGCATTCTTTTATCCTTGACTCTTTGCAAGGTATGGGTTTTTGCCGCACTTGGATTAGTTGGATCGCATGTTGTATTACAACGACATCTTTCTCGATCATGGTTAACGGTTCTCCACATGGTCTCTTCCGGGGGACGCGCGGCCTTCGGCAAGGAGACATGCTTAGCCCCCTTTTGTTTACCCTAGGTATGGAGACTCTTACTTGCTTGGTGGATAGGGCTGTGGAGGAGGGTCTTATTAAGGCCTTAGGCAGAGGCCGTTCCTTGGTGCCTACACATCTCATTTACGCAGATGATCTGTTGTTTTTCTCCAAAGGTAACCTCCGCTCTCTTATGGCTATCAAGGATGTCCTTGACTCTTTTTATAGGATCTCGGGGCTCAAGCTTAACGCTAGGAAGTCATGCATCTTCCGGCCAAAATCATTCTGCGACGACTTCTCCACTACACTCAGGATCGGCTTCCTGAGTCGCTCTCTCCCAACCTTTTATTTGGGTCTGCCGCTCGGATCCACAAACGGGAGAAGAAAAGACTACCGAGCTTTGGAGGACAAAGTGAGGGCCTTGCTTGGGGGCTGGCGAGCAAAGGCCCTATCTTTCGCCGGCCGTATCCAGCTTCTAAATTCTGTCATCCGGGGAGTCATTCTATACTGGTCTGCGGGTATTTACATACTTATTGGCACCTGCAAGTTGATTGACAAATTTTGTACGAGTTTCCTTTGGGGACGCACTAGGCACGATGTGGCGTGGTCTACTGTCTGCTTGCCCAATGCTGAAGGTGGTCTAGGCCTTCGTGACTTCGCCTCATTGCGTGCGGCCATGGTGGCCTCTTGGCTATGGAGGGTGTTATCTGCGGATTCTTCAATTTGGGCTCTTTACATGAGGAATAAACACTTGCATTCTCTCTCCTTTTGGGATCTTCAGCACTCTACCTCCGATTCGCGGACTTGGAGGACCATTCTACGGTGTAGGGAGTCTCTTCGGCCTGTTATTGAGGGCGATTCCCCCCCCCCCCCCGCCCTTATCGCTGGACCCGCAGCCCTCGTGGCTTCTCCTTCCAGGATGCTTTCGATCTCTTGAGACCTAGAGCCGATCCGAAAGCTTGGGCTTCCGTCGTTTGGGCGAAAGGCTCTCCGCCTAAATACTCTTGTACTCTTTACAGGGCGCTTTTGCAACGGCTTCCGACTACTGATAGATTGGCTTCTTGGGGTATCGGCGAGCCTCAAAATTGTTATCTTTGCTCCCTTGGCCCTGATAGCCATGGCCACTTATTCTTCAGGTGTTCATTTGCCTCGTCTCTCTGGACTGATGCCTGCACTGGACATGGGCTGTATGTGCCTCCTATCCTTTCTCTTGTGGAAACTACCGCATGGATAAATGCTAATGTTGACCGGACCCAAAGAACTATTCTGTCAACGCTTCTGGCCATGGTGGTCTGGGGCATCTGGAAGGAAAGGAATAATAGATGGACATCAACGAGCTCCAACCAGCCTATTACTATCCTGCATGATATCCTTCAAAATGCTAGGGATCTATGGGGATGACCCTCTCTTTTAGCTGTAATCTGGGATCTGTTTACCTCTGGATTACATTATAACTTCTGCAAAATCCCTCTTTTGGGAACAATAGGGGCTCTAGACGCCTTTGTACAATTTTGAACATTTTTGGGAATATAGTACTTACTTACTTACGAAAAAAACTTTTTATGTTCTCTTGGTTGTTAGTCTAGTTTTATCTCATGTAAATAGACCAGTCGGAAAATAATATGTTAACATAACATTCCGCGTACTTTTCATACTACATAGCACATACTCATGTTTTTTAATCTATGTTATTAAGTTATATTGGTATACATAACCAAAAGAGTTTTATGATTGTGACAAAGATACTTTGATCCTATGATCGACATAACTAGCAGAGTAGATTGGCCGGAATACATTTAAGTAATGGCAGAAAGATTGAGCTCAACCGGTTATTTTGTAAAATATATTTATAAAGCCACACATATATCTCATGTGGGAGAGTGTTTGAATATTAATCTAATGATAGTTGGATAGAGGAATGATCCTATGACAGCAAAAAGTTGTGAGTGCATGAAAGGAATGATTATGTACCACGTGATAATAAATAGTAGATTGATATATTTCTTCTCCTTTTTCCTTGTGCCCCTTGAAGGTTGTTCAACATGAGGCTGATATAATGGGGTACAGCATCTTGGAACGGTTTCTGCTATGGAGGAGTCACAGCTCCAGGATTTCTTACATTAGCATGCAACAGCTTCCTGTGTAATTACAGTAGCTCCGTGCTGTTACTGCTCACTCGTCGCGAGGCTGCTGCTAACTAGGGCTGCTAATCGAACTGAACATGTTCGTATTGGAATAGAGTTCATTCGATAATATTTCGAAAAATGTTTGTTTGTTTCTAAATGAACTGAACATGAACTTCAAATTTTAATTCAATAGCTTAACGGACCGAACATGAACATAACATATGTTCGTTCGATAAAAGTTCGAGTTCGATATATGTATATGGATGTGTATTTGTATGTGTAACTTAGTATTTATATACTTAATAAATTTTGAGATCAAAGAAATTATGGTATTTATTGGATTTTGTACCACTTTAATTTGAATAATTTCTTATTTTTATTGCTTATCTAACCTTATTATCGAACTCCAGTTTCGGTTCATATAAACAAGTTTTAGTTAAGTTAAATTGTTAACAAATTGTTATCGAACCGAACTCAAACATTTATTTTCTAAACGAACTCGAACATATCCTATCGAACATTTATCGAACCGAACTCGAACTCGAACTTTCAAACTTCCTTATCGAACCGAACTCGAACATAGGCACGTTCGTTACAGTTCGATTCGATTAGCAGCCCTACTGCTGACTGCTACCACAAGAAAGCTGAACAACTATCAAAGTGGATCTTATCCTTGTCCCTCAAGCACATCTGGTGCCTCAAGCACCCATTCCTCCACACATTTTCCTTTGGCTTTCTCTTTCCTCTTCAAAAGCAAGTCCTCCATCCAGGCATTCTACCGCAACTAATGCAGTACATGGGGAACACTGAGATGTATTGTCTTGAGGAATAATAGTACCAAATGATAGGATTAAAAAGATTCCAAGTAAGCTACAGCAAAGAGGGAGTTATATGAAGAACGATCTCATGCCGAAATTATAGGTTCTTTTTAAGAGAGGGTGGAGGGGCTAAAAATAGAAAATTTAATTACTATTCTTAAAAAAGCATCACTGTAAATAGAATTTTAATATGGGTTTGGGGGACATCACTACAAAGAGTGAAAGAACTGACAGGTTTGCATCCAAGGCATCTCATCAAAGCATGTTGTAGCATATAGATCAACCTAAATCTTGGATGCTCATGCGTGATCCTCACATGGATTAAGCATCTCCAAAATGTCTTGTTCGTCCATTATTCTGATTACTTCCATTGCTGTAGTTCTCAAGTGGTGTAAAGATGTCATAGCTTTTTCTAGAGATTACGTATATCGATTTGCTATGCATTATGAAACGCATTTGCTATGTTTGTCTGTTCTGGATGAATCAATTCTGATTCGATCCCTCCCTCACCCAAACCACAAGATCTGGACGGACTTCTCATGTTCTTGTAGAATCCACATTTATTCAAGTGGACTAGCAACTTCTCATGTTCTTATAGATGTATTGCGTCCAAAACCATCAGTATCTGACAGTCGAGGTTGGATTCTTCGGGTTTATTCTTCTGGATGTGTAACACACTAGAAAGAGAGGTAACTTTTACTATGCCAAAAGGAAAAAATGTTCAAGATTTACATCTCGTTCTTCTGCAACACCTCTTTTCCCATGCGCAAAATCTTACCATGTTAGGTCTGTTTGGTTGCAGGGTTGGAGAGGGTTGGGTTGGGCAGGGGTACCCTTGTGAATAGTAAACTGTAAGGAGGAGAACCCTGTTTGGTTGCAGGGCCAACCCGGGTTGGGCCAAGCCAACCCTGCCCAACCCTGCAACCAAACGAGCCCTAAGGGTGTGTTTGGTACGCAAGTTACCTCGAGGTAAACTGGTAGGAGGTAACATCTTTTTGTGTTTTGATGTTTAGATAGAAGGTTGAACCGGAGATGGATTTGTTGTAATATGATTGTATTGAAGTTTGGAAAAGTGAGTAGTTATTGTGATATGATTGTATTGAAATTTGAAAAAGTAGGTAGATGTTGAGTAGTTTATATTTTTTAGTTGATATGATGGTATAATATATTATTTTTTTGAAATATATAAAAGAGAAATGATTTGTTTAATGTATTAAAAAAGAGATGAAAAGTGGGCTCCACATGAAAGAGAAAAAAGAAGGTTTGTGGAAGTAAACCCCCCAAAGGGGGGGGTTTAACCCCCAAGACGAACATGGTCTAAGATTGTGTGTCTGTCTTGTAGCCATCCAGATAGCAGAACAAATCTACTACCACAATCCACAGAATTTATATATAAAGAGCTGCACAGAAATTAAATTGAAGAAAAGAAATTTCTGAAACGAAAACATGTAAGGGACTTCTTCAAAGCAAAAGACACAAATGTTTATGAGAAATAAGAACCCAGAAGCTCTAAATGTATTCCATCCCAGAGACTAACCATTTTTTACTGTTATATTCACCAGAATACCAATGTGCATATTCAAAACTTAGTAGTCATTAACATAACACTCAACATTAAGGGAGTTAGCCTAGACAAATCTGTAAAAATCAAGGAATGATCTCTCAAAACAATCGTTTCCATATAGCATAGTTGCAGTTTGGCATATCTAACGTAGTTTTCTTGTTAAATAAAGAATATCACTGGGAAATCATAAGGAAATCAATCATAGATACTGCAGTACTGTTGTGGGAGGAAACGACCTACAAACTTCCATGACAAAAATAAATTTTACAATCTGTGATTTTAGCATGTAAAAGATCAGAGCTACGAGATGTTTAGAAATGGACAATGTGCTGCTGAATCTCTCTTCTCGCCTGCTAAGCTAAACAAAGAATCTACAATGATGGGGAAACAATGACAGCACCCATTTATTTAACAAAGAATGGATTCATGTACAGGTTGAAATTCACTGTGTAGGACTATGAAATCATGGAATGCTTTTGTTTAACTTACTGCCAACTCACCTTTAGATAGGGCTAATAGAAGTGAACTGGGACCATGCCTCCTGCAGAATAAGCAAATCAAATTTTACTTCCCCGAGAAGTAAATTCGATGTAAATGTTGCAAATATCAAACATGAAAGGACTGAACGAACACACATAAACATGCAGAATTACAAGATCTATTTATAACCGGGAAGTCTAAGTCTAAATAACAAATACGAGCTATGCTTAGCAAGCATAACAATGAAAGGACATAATTGCACTAGGTTAATTGATGGGTTAATGTTCGGGCAGTTTTTGGGAACTCAAAAGAGTTAGAAGCTCATTTTAAGTTTTAAAAATAATGGAAACCTACCACCTGGCAGTTTTGAGGGATGGACGCAGCTTACTTTGGCTTTAGTGGCAGTTCTCTGGTTCTAACCTTCAAATGCAATTCTACCAGGAAACCAACATGAACCACATATTGACTTCTGTACAGTTTTTAGAGATCAGGAAAATGAACTGAAATATTTTAAGCTTATGCGACACGTAAAAGGAATAAAAAACAAGACAAAATACAAACGAGCAAACAAACAAGAAAACCAATCACGCAGAACACAGATTGTACAAGGTTCACCCTTAACAGGGATACTCTTCGACAGCAGTGACATGTCTCAGAAGTGACATCTCTCAATAGTACAAATGATGATAGAAGGACCAAACCATAGGAGATTTGTGTAACCCCCATACAAAGGGATCCGCTAAATTAGGCAGATCCATAAACTGAATATCGTTTATGTTGAGATATTATTTATAATTCATGTCTTTTTTGTATTATTAATCTCCTCTGTCTTCTTTATGTAATTTGCCCAACGGATTACTCTCCTATATAAGAGAACCTTAAGGCTTCATGAATAAAGCAATTCGTTCTTTCAATTCCTCAAGATATCAAAGCGACTACACCAGAGTTCTCGTACCGCGAACCCTAACCCCCACCCGCCGCCTTTCCACACGCCAACAATGCTGCTCTCTCCGCACGTTGTTGTTGCCGGAGGACTGCCCTGCCCTCCAAGCCCCTGCCCAGGCCCTCGCGGGGCTCTCCAGGCCATCGCAGGGCCCTTGCGGGGCCCTCTAGGCCGCCGTCCAGGCCGCTGCAGGATATCCTCCCAAGTCACCGCCTAGGCCACTACGGGCCGCTGTGGGCACAACCAGCCCGCCGCCAGATTGCCGCAGGCCGCAGCCGGACTCCCCAAGTCTTTGTCGGGCCCTAGCGGGGCCGCCTAGGGCAACACTCGACGCCACCACACCTTGGTGCACCATCTAGAGGCTCTTTTTCAGTCTGATTTTGACCGGAAACGGTAATTTCAGACTTATAAATCACCTATTCCGACCCTAGCACAGTTCGAGAATTGATGAGGATGGTACTATGAGCCTACACGTATAACCACTCATCCATATGATTTGTAGTCTCACTCAAATCAGTCTACTTTCTCAGTCAAGTTCCGTTTTTTTATCGTTTTTCTATCATGTCAGAAAATAAGAGTGATATATTTTCTTCTTATTGTGCCTTCAAGGGCCCGACTCTCATCCTTAACATGGACGAGAGCAACTATGAGTTGTGGTCCATGGAGTTTCTGACCCTTATGCAGTGCTACAATAAAGAACACATTCTGATGAAGCCAGAGCTGACGGACAAGACTGGAGAAAATGATTCGTTGAAGTAAGATGACGTATATGCACGTTTTTGGCTCTCTAGGACCCTCACCACATAGATAATCAATGATATTGTTAACCAGCCCACCGCCAAGGTGATGTAGGATATCATGGCATTCACCTATGCCCAAGCGAAGAATGAGGTCAAGATTCTTCAGCTTCAATTGGACATATTAAGGGTAAAGCAGAATGATCATCCATTGCACATGTTCAACTCGATTCGTGGCATGTTCGAGAAGCTTTAGAGCTTCATGCCGATTACGACCTTTACAGAGCAACAGATGGCATACATGAACTCCACAATGGTTGGAGTTTTCTTGGTTGTCCTTGACCCAGAGTATGATGCAGCACGAGCACAACTCCTTACTGGGGCGGCCATACCTCCCATGGAGGAGGCTTACAGTCGTCTCAATAGACTTCTTATTCCACCTGCTGCCATTAGGGTTGGCTATTGATCCTAATGAGCCGAACTAGGCCCTGGCTCGAGCTCAGGCTCGATAAGCCCAACCGAGCTCGGGTTCGAGCTCGTTCGAGCCCAGCAGAGCTGGCTCGGGCTCGATGAGCTCGAGCCCCTTATCGAGAGCTCGAGATCCTTATCGAGCATGGTCTGGGATTGAGCCAAGTCAGGCTTGTTAAGGAAAATGAGGTCTTTTTGGTGGAAAAGTGTTTTGCACAGGTTCAAACTCAGGACCTACTCTATCAAGAGAGTGTTCCTAACTAGTAGACCACTATCCAAGTTGTGTACAAAATCTTAATCATAGTATATATTGTAACATTCTATTTGTTTATAAAAAAGGAAAATATTACTAATTTTCTAAGGCATGGGCGGGGGGCAAATATGTGGGCGGGAATGGGATTTTAAGAATTGGGTTGTGATCCGTGACTCGTAAGAGGGGCAAAGTTAGTGGAGGGAAAATTGCAAAAGGCTACTTTTAATTTGTTTGTATTATATATAAATATTATTTATATATATATATTATACTTATCGAGCCCCCTATTGAGTTATCGAGTTGAGTGAGGCTCAGCTCGTTAAGCTATCGAGTCCAAAATTTTGGCTCGGGCTTGGCTCCATAGCCTAATGAGCAAGGCCCACGAGCCCTTATCGAGTTGAGCTCGAGCCTGGCTCATCGAGCCATGACTCAATAGCCAGCCCTAGCTGTCACCACACAACCTTCCTCAGATATGGTTGCTTCACGCGGCAAAGGAGGTTTTACTCGGTTCAAAGGACGCGGTCCCTTTGGTAGAGGTGGCGGACATCAGTGTGGTCGTTGCACCTACAATCGTCGTCCAGGACACTCTGAGGACACATGCTATCAGAAACATGGATACCACATCTGGTCGTATTACAAAGCAGATTGATCCTTCAAACACTACACCTCCTCAAGCAGATCCACACCTTGATGACATTGCCTTTCGTATATGATAGATCATGACTCCAGTGGATGGATTTACACAAACATTTAGATTTCATTGGGGCATTCCTCCTAGCGACGTGTTGCATCGTTTGATGCAATGAGAAGTTGGCAAGCGTCGCTACATCACAACTCGGATGTAGTTCAAAATTTACAAAGAATCTCGTATGGGGAACGCATGCAAGTAAATATGATAGTTCCACTGCATCGCGGCCCGGATACAGTCCAAATTTTACAAGGGTTCTCGCATGATGCACGTGTGCGAGTAGAGAAGTTAGTCCAAAAAAGGTTGCAAAGGAAGTTGCGGATAGGTAGTTGGAATATTGACACTTTGACGGGCAAATCAACGGAGATAGTAAATACGACGGAAAGAAAGAAGATTCAGATACTATATCTCCAAGAGACAAAATGGGTTGGAAAGAAAGCAAGAGAGATTGAGAAGACATGCTTCAAACTTTGATATTCATGTAAAGATAAGGGTAGAAATGACATTTGAGTGATTTTACATAAGGATTTGAAGGATTGTGTAGTTGAGGTGCAAAGATTCGAGGATCGGATTATTTTGCTAAAAGTGGTGCTCAAAGAAGAAATTTTGAATGTCATCTCAGTTTATGCAACACAACTTGGTTTAAATGAAAAGATTAAGCAAGCTTTTGCTAGGATTTGGATAAGATTATGCAAAGAATCCTAAAAAAAGATGATTTGTCTAGGTGGAGATCTTTTTTTTGAAGTCAAAAAAAGGGTGAAACACGCTATGGTGTTCTCCCAATTATATTAAAAAAGAAGAGTTAAAGGAGTGCTTACAACGACCAGGAATCCAAGAGACGGGTAGAATGAAAAACTACATTCTCACAATAAAACCACTCATTTGAAAAAAGGAACCCATTCACACTCACCCAAATAGACCAAATCAGAGCCAGAGGTCGGAGGCCGACCGAGCAGAAACAACTCCTGGTAGAGTATAAGAAGTCCCAGAATCTTTCCAGGTCTTGAGTGTTCAGTAAATTCAAATCAGTTTCCTCCCAGATAGACACCCCTTTCGCACATATAAAGAACAAATGGTCCATGGTTTTGATACATGAATCATAGAGAGGGCATCGGTCTGAAGTAACAGGGAAGAGCCTTGCGCAGCGATCTTTAGTCATGATGTGTCTTCTTCTCAATAACCACAAAAAAAAAACCAACCTTGCTAGGAAGGCGCAACTCCCATATAAGATTCCAGTCCCAAATCAGAGAGTCCGTTCTAGGAGGGGTGGTCTCGAGATGGCCCGATACGCCCTCCTGACACATGAAGAATTATCTCGCCACACCCAATGGTCCCTGCCCAAAGACGGCCCACCACAAGGACGAAGAGAGTTAAGAAGCAAGAGGAAAACTTCAAGTCCTTGGTCTGAGAAATAAGTAACAAAAGAAGGCATCCAGTTGCCATCAGTCCAACATTCTGAAACATACGCATCTTGGTTGACAGTCAAAGTAAACAATCTAGGAAAGAGAGTTGATAGTGAGCCCATACCCAACTAGTCATCCATCCAAAAGGAGAAAGAGTCGTCATCTCCAAGCACCGCACGAAACAAGATGCGAAACCGAGGCATAACCGAGCAAATACCCCTTCCTTCCTGAAGGCTGAGGAGCTATGAAACCTCATTTTTTTGTTCTAAATTCTGAAGTATTTTTACATCCAAAAATTTAAATGACCATGTCATTTCGTAGAGCTTGTCGAGATCTTTCCAACGAGTCCAAGAACATTAAATTTGAACATTTCTAGCCCAAGATATCGATGTTTTAAGTTGGATGATCGAGATCCATACATGGATCAGAACCGGATCTGAAATCGGGTCCATTTTTCACCCCTCCAATAAATACGACATCATACATTGACCTCTCCAAAACCTAGCCACCACAACCTCTTACCCTCACCAAAGCACCACCTTATTGGCCAGATTTGTCATCGGAGGACCGTCGTCGATGTCGGAGAAGGTGCTCCGATTGAAGATCCACAACTGTCATCACGTAGGAGAGTTCGAGGTCACCATCGTCTGCACCTTCGTGCTACGATTAGGAAATAGACACATCGTTTTCGTGTGAGAGATCCGAAAAGAACGTCCTTGGAGTAATGATAAATACCTTCCTCTAACTATTGGGTTCCACGTAGTTTTCCTAAATTCTTGAACATTCATGAAACTGTAAGATTTCTTATGTCATTTGTATGTTATGATTGTGGTAGTATCTTATCATATCCCCTTAAACTCGTATATCATGTAGTCCCCATTGAATCATTTTGCAGCTGGAGACCAAAGATGGTCGCGACGGGGGGGTTGGAGTCCGCGACGGCAACAGTTGGGGGTCGCGGCGACGGTGGCAGGCAGAGGCTGGAGGCCACAACGGTGGTGGCTGGAGGCTACGGGACGGGGGCTGGCAGCGGCTCGAGGCCACGGCTATGGATGGAGACCACGACTAGAGAGGCGTGGGACGACAACGGCAATGACAGGTGGGGGGAAAGAAGGCGGCTGGGGTTTAGGGTTAGGACTAGGGTACGGAGCTTCGATGTAGGACAACTGCTCTGATACCATGTAGGGAAAAGGCAAAGAAATGTGTATTCCAAGGAACCCTAAACTCTCTTATATAGAGGAGAGATCTATGGGTAAATTACAGAAGATAGATATAAAGAAATAAAAATAAGAAACTGATACTCGTAGTACATAGAAATATCTCTACAGAAGGCAATTGGGACGAGGCAAAAGGTGGTAAAAATCAAAGAAATGTTTATTCCAAGGAACCCTAAGATCTCTTATATAGAGGATAGACCTATGGGTAAATTACAGAAGATAGATATAAAGAAATAAAAATAAGAAACCGATACTCAGAGTACATAGAAATATCTCTACATAAGGCAACTAAGACGAGCAAAAGGTGGCAGTTAGGGCAACTGAGGTTTAAAACTCTTATATAGGATTTTCACTACGATACCATGTGGTAAGCAAATGAGAAAAAATAAGGAAAATCTATTCAAAAGGGTATGATTTCTTATATAGAAGAATCATAAACAACAATTACATCAAAACTACTAAATATAGAAGATGCTAGAAATTGAAAACATCCATTACATTACTACAATACAAATAAATAAAGAAGATGCTAGTGACAGAAAGCCTCTATTACATCAACTCAATCGAAACACTATAAAATGTAAGCACTCCTTTCTTCGCCCTTGGCTCCAACCGCTCTTCACTAAGATAATCCTATAGAGGACATAAAGACAGTAAAAACGATTACACTCAGAAACATGCGTCAGGGAGGATGCAAGGGAGGATCTAAATCGGTAGCATGGGGCTGCAATCGGCTGAGAAAGATGTTTATACTCGTGAAAGGCAGCCACGAGTGATATGATGTGCCCAACGACGATTGGTCGTCATTATGGGGTGGTTTTTATGGTTGACAACTGCTATGAAAGTCCACAGTAGTGGTAGGTGGCTCTTGCAAGACTATGACATCGGCCGGTCTCTGTTATGGGTGTTATGAGTGGTGCGACGAGAGCTTCAGAGTTAGGTTAAGAGTTTAAAGAACACCAATCTAGAATTGTTGCATTGATAGCATGTAGAGTGAAATGAAGGGAGAGATGCTTTTAGATTGATAACATATCTCTTCATTTATAAGTATAGAGAGGTTAAATTAGCAAAATACAACATGGAATGAAATAAAAAGGACTCATAAAAACACTCTGAATGTTTCATAGAATATCTTGAAGATCTCTAGAAACTTTGAAGAATATTTGAAGGTTTTAGGATATCACAGAGAATCTACTACACATAGAAGTAAACTTTAACAAAACATAGCAAACTACAATGATCAAACAAACTGAAATAACATTTCCAAGGAACCAATAGCACCATGACATAGACTAAGCTCAGCCAAGAAGCGGGAATCGATCTTGAAGAAAATCAAGTTGCTTTAATTAAACCAAAAATGGGTAAGAACCGGCTCCAAAAATGACTCAACAACCAACTTCGGGTTCAAAAAAAACTCGTGAGACAAAAAAGAAATAAAAGCGGTGGCATGCCATGGAATGCTTGATGATCCAGCTGAGGTAACTTGATGCTTCGAGTAGTAGGTTCACTGGCACTCCATACTACAAGGATGATCCCTACTAGGGATGTCAACAACTATGCTAGGGGCAACCAAAAGGAGTGCCTACAGGAGGGCATAAGCTAAAGATGAAGGGGTGCCATCGATTCAGGATCATCAGAGACTTGAGGCAATGAGGGAGGCTCAATCTTGACTAGGAACCGGATCCTGGCAATAGAGAACCCCATTCGGACAATAAAGGACATATTGACAGCCAAAGCATGGTCTGACTCCATGATGCAAAACAAAGATTCGATGTCTAACAAGGGTGGCGTTAATCTGGTGAATTCCCAATGGTCGATATGCTAATCTAGCAGTAGGGAAAACCAAGCAATAGTGACTTAGATCCATAATATAAATGGATCATAATCTAGATTTAATATTTATGTAAAAAACAAACCACCAAGAAAACACAAGATTCAACAACAGGGAAAAAGCGACCATGGTAATGAGCCTAGCACCACGCCAAGCATTAAGGTTTTTCTATTAATCTCAAAAGAGCAGAGAGTGTATAGCCAATATACTAATGGGATAATTACACCCATAACCCTGAGTAATTCCTCAATCTCAATCATAACCCTGCATAATCGCAAATTACACGAGAAACCCTGAGTAATCACTCCGTCTCGCACTCATAACCCTCCGTTAGTTTAATATATTAACTCAACCACATCAATGAGTTAATCTAACTCATCCTGAATCTAATGGTTAGAAAATAAAGAAAAAAAACCCATCTCCCTTCAACCTCCATCCACCTTCCTCAGCAAACCAGAGGAGCAACTAACTGGAGAAGGGAGGATGGATGATGACGGGCTGCGAGCTTCGAACAGGGACCATGAGCAACACCACCGCCACCGTGCCGTTGCCGCCGAGCGTGGTGAAGTCCACCGCATGTCCCAGTAAGCAGGACGAGCTCGATTACCTCGTGGGCATCATCACGCAGACGTTCCTCCTCCTCATCATATCCCACCTCTTCCACCTCCTCCTCCGCCGCTTCGGCCAGCCAACTGCCATCTCCCAAATGCTCGTAAGCCCCTCTTTTTTTAGGAGAATTACATCGAGAACAAAACATGGTTAATAATTACATGCTAGCTAGCATTTTTTCTGTAATCGGACAGTTTGGATCATTTTGAAAAAATAAATAAAGAGATCTGATCGTCCGATCATACATCGACCAGGCAGGTGTCGTCATGGGGCTTTCCGGCATCGCAAGCATCCCGATCATCGGCGAGATCGTCTACCCGGATGGAAGCATGGATGACCTCTCGAGCACGGCCGCCATAGGTCGGATGTTCTACATGTTCCTCGTCGGCCTCGAGATGGACGTCTCGATTTTCCACCGCACGAGCCGTCGTGCGGTGGTCATCGCGGGCGGCGGTGCAGTGGCCAGCCTCCTCATCGGCGGTGCTTTCTCTCCTCTCATCTACTGGCAAACAAAGGCCAACGGATCACGCGTGCTCTTCGCCTTCACCCTCATGCTCGTCTTCACAGACACCGCGTCGTCGATCCTCGTGCGCATCGTCACCGAGCTACGGTTAGCCACATCCGACTTCGGCCGCCTCGCTATTGCCATGGCAATCATCAATGACATTGTGTGCCTGGTGATCCTCGCGCTCGTCTCGTCTCCTGACCAGCAGTACGCGGTCGGGAGAGAGATCGGATACTTGATCAGCGCGATGTTGCTGATCGGCATATCCGCGTACTTTATACGTCCCGTCGTCCGTTGGCTCAACCGTCGCAATAGACAGCGGAAGCACATAAAGAGCACGGAGATAGTGTCCCTGATAATCTTCGTCATTGGCGTGTCTTCAATGACGGAGACAATGGGATACAACAGCATGATGACGAGCTTCGTGCTCGGGTTGTTCTTCCCTAAGGAGGGCAGCACGACGCGGACGCTCGTCAACAAGCTGACGTACGCCGTGCACAATCTGCTCCTGCCGGTGTACATCGGCTTCGCCGGCGTGCAGACGAGCCTCTGGGTGTTGCACACGGGGCGGTTCGTGGGGGCCGCGTTCACGGTCTTTGCGGTCGGCACTGCTGCGAAGGTCAGCGGCACCGTGCTCGCCGCGAGGCACCTCGACATGCCGGTCAACGAGGGGGTCGTGCTCGGATTCCTCATGAACGTTACTGAGGTGGAGGGCTTGGCAGTGGGGTAGTCGAAGCGCTGCTGCTGCGCGTTAAGGAGTTGGAGGAGGCCGAGGGGCTCGACCAGGAGGGGGGCTGGAGTAGGCCGGAGCAGCTCGGCGAGGGTACGGGGCAGCGGACCAGGAGGGATTTTGGCGCGACGGGGTGAGGCTTCGAGCTCGACGGGGAAGGGGGTGGCAAGTTATTGCAAATAAGAATTATCTTTGAGGGTAATTTTGAACTTTTCTAACGGAAGCCGTCAATTATAACGGACATCTTAAACGGATACAACAGCATGATGACGAGCTTCGTGCTCGGGTTGTTCTTCCCTAAGGAGGGCAGCACGACGCGGACGCTCGTCAACAAGCTGACGTACGCCGTGCACAATCTGCTCCTGCCGGTGTACATCGGCTTCGCCGGCGTGCAGACGAGCCTCTGGGTGTTGCACACGGGGCGGTTCGTGGGGGCCGCGTTCACGGTCTTTGCGGTCGGCACTGCTGCGAAGGTCAGCGGCACCGTGCTCGCCGCGAGGCACCTCGACATGCCGGTCAACGAGGGGGTCGTGCTCGGATTCCTCATGAACGTTACTGAGGTGGAGGGCTTGGCAGTGGGGTAGTCGAAGCGCTGCTGCTGCGCGTTAAGGAGTTGGAGGAGGCCGAGGGGCTCGACCAGGAGGGGGGCTGGAGTAGGCCGGAGCAGCTCGGCGAGGGTACGGGGCAGCGGACCAGGAGGGATTTTGGCGCGACGGGGTGAGGCTTCGAGCTCGACGGGGAAGGGGGTGGCAAGTTATTGCAAATAAGAATTATCTTTGAGGGTAATTTTGAACTTTTCTAACGGAAGCCGTCAATTATAACGGACATCTTAAACGGAATATAACACAGGGTTATCTCCTGTAAGAGTTAAACATTACTCGGGGTTCCTCGTGTAATTCGCGATTATGCAGGGTTATGATTGAGATTGAGGAATTACTCAGGGTTATGGGTGTAATTATCCCTATACTAATGGAATCAAACTCGAGATTACAAGTAATTTATTTTTGCATTTTATTCAGTGTTTTATTCCAGTTTTAATATCCACATATATTATAACTAATATTTACAAAATTATAAAAATATAACATTATAAAAATAATGAATAATAAATAAAATGAATATTTTAATCAGTACAAGTATACAAAAGGGGTCCAAAACCTAACTTTCAAACTGTAACTCCAAAAGGTATGAAACCACCTTCATTAAATAGCTTATTAAAATTTATATATAACTAAAGGTGATAAAAAAGCAAGACAACGTTATAGAAGACGGGTAAAATGTATATACTGCGCAACATTAATAGAATTTCATAAAAAAATATCGATGTTAAAGGCTGCTATTGTATGACGATAATTACAAATATGTCCCTGAGGGGGTATATCACAACAGCTACAACAAAAACTGTTCAAAGATACTGTTTTCTCCCTGAGTGTAAGAAAAATAATATCGGGAATTAACTCGTTAAAACATATAATACCTGAAGAACATCAAAGACCTTCTCTGCAATGTACTTCTGATGAGTGGCAGCACCCATTTGCTGTAGCTTATCCGGATGTAGACTGAGCAAAGCTTTCAAATAAGCCTTTCTCACAGATGTGATTTCGACTAAATCAACAAGAGGAATCGTCTTCCATCCACTTCCAGGCCATAATACCTATTAAGAAAAGCAAACACATGGCACATATATATGCATGCATACATAAATAAATATAGGTGGCTCTTCCGATGGGACATAGTCCTTCCTGAGTTCGGGAAGGCCGCCCACTTTTTGTATAAAACACGGGCACATTAGTAGAATACGTATACGGTTTGTATTGTCGCTGCACATTACAAAAAAAAGGTCGTGTTTCCTGAACTCAGGAGGGATTGTGTCCAATTGGAAGGAAATCATATACACACACACACACACACATATATATATATATATATATATATTAAAAAGGGAAAAATGGGACTGCTCCCTAGAGCTCCGTTTGGTTGCAAGGTTGGGCGGGGTTGGGTTGGCCCAACCCAGGGTACCCCTCCTTCCAAACATCCCAATCCTCCTCACAGTTTACTATTCACAGGGGTACCCCAACCCAACCCTGTCCAACCCTGCAACCAAACGAACCCTAGGGGTAGCCAACGGGCTGCTCTTGTCCCATCCCCCCGACTGCACACATTTTTTCTGTTTTTCTTTAAATATCGCCATGTATTTTCATCATTGTATCCCTCTATTATGGCATTCCAATTTCGTCAGAAACAGAATCCTATGCCTTCCATCTAGAATAGGTAGATTACAACAATTCTAAGACCATTAAAATTACATGTTCTAGATGGAAGGCATAGGAGTCTCTGTTTCTGGCGAAATTGAAATGGCATGTTAGAGGGATATACTGATGTTACATGGTGATATTTTTCAAAAAATATAAAAATGAGGGAAAATGGGGTGAGAGCAGCCCGCTGTCTGCTCAGGGAGCATCCCCACTTTTCCCTATTAAAAAACTTGCTAATCATTTGAATAATTTATTATTAGGTGGACAAAAACCGTGGAAAATAGTATCAGTAACAGGATTGTCTAAAAGCAATAATAAGCCACTATCCAAACTTTCATGACCTGTGAGGCAAATTCCTAAGCAGTGTCCTGGAAAAATATGTCTGTTGATAGGGTCGGAAACAATTTAATTCCACAAATATTGTAGTGATATCGCACGTACACAACGACATCTATAATGCATTTGGAACATGCAACATCTGTAGTGTTAACAATTTTGGACTTCAAAAAAATTAGCAAAAAATGGATGTCGCATGATCAAAATGATACATCAAAAGTCACATTTTGGTCATGTGACTTCAATTTTTGCCTTTTTTTAAGATCAATATAAAGGATGTCGCATGTTTCAAATGTGATATAGACGTCGCATTTAAAACATGCGACATCACTACAGTATTTGGAGAATTAAAGTGTTCCCGACCATATCGGCAGATATGTTTTTCCAGGACAATATTACCTGTCCTAATAAAAGTTTAAGTAACCGATTTGCATCAGATTCTAGTGAATAAAGGAATCCTCGTCAATTAGGTCGAATGGTAATAAACGCAGTAAAAAATCTCCCATTCTTAAGGGTATACTCACATGTTGAAGAGTTGATAACAGTGATCGAATATTTCCTTCCCTACCAGATAACCACTCTCTTAAAATCATATCTGCATTCTGGAAAATAATGATAAAACATATATAATAAATCGAAGTTATACAGCCGTGTCTAAAGGATTGCTTCAAAGAGAACTATAAATCACCTGATCTTCTTTTAATCTTGAAACAGATGGTAAAAGGTCATTATGCTCCCAATTTAAAATTTCCACCTGCATTGTTAAAGAACAGTTATTCGAAAATGAAAAGAAGAGTGAAAAGTCACAATATTTGCGAACAGAAAAACTCTTAGAGTTTGTTTGCAAACAGAAAATGATTTTACTATGTTTGTTTTAGTAGTACAGGATCATGTACTATGTTTCATTTAATAGTACAGGATCATGCATGTCTAATTGTAAAGCAAATCAACTGAAGGGACACTGTGATAAGAGAAACTTCAAAAAGATGCACTCCGGAGACCCAAAATCTTCCCAAGACAAAACGGTGCTGTACTGGAACGTCATTAATTTCCCATATGTAAGTTATATGTTGATTATAACCAACAGAAAAAAGTATTTTCACATATTTAATGTTCTGGCACTAGAGTTGATGAATAGTGAGTACACAAATCACGAGAATAGCATGTTTATATTACGCTCAGTTTCAAGATAAACAAACAATTTTGCATATTTTAGTAGAATTGCACATAATTTTATAAATACCTATGTCATGCAGAAAACGAGACATGATCTGTGGATCTAGAATCAAATCTGCTCGTAGGCGCAGAATTAGAGTTTTTGAAAGAGAATTTTCTCGAACTAGAACGATTTCAAACATGAACATAATAATCTTCAAAAACCAATCCAAAATCATACCCGCTCTGATACCATGTAGAAAACAATAATGTAGAAACGTATCAGAGATAAAGACAAGGGGTAACACAGAGATTTAACGTGGAACCATACTTCTGAGAAGTAGGATGAAGCCACGGGAGAATGCCAATCAAAAGTTGATTTCTCTATTTACTATCCCAACTAATACAATGGGTATGGGGCTTTTTATATAGCCCCACAGACAAACCAGAGTCCCACTAACAATAGATGTGGACTAAACATGTGGATATGGTAATTGGACCCTGGAGGGATCCAATTACCCATCTCTACATATGACGCATACTCCAACACATCTCTTCCAATACATAGCAATCTCATTAGCTAAAACAAAACCTTCCAGCATTGACCACCCAGCGATAAATGCACCATTGACTGCCCTGGTATAAATGTAGGATGCAAAGGGGAGATGATACAGCGCAGCACTCTTCGTAGTCGATTGTCAAGGTGCCAAGGACCTTCGCCAGGATGAGGTATATTCCATTGGTAAAAGTAATAAGTTTAAGGTCCTCAATACGATTAGTCGCCTTTCCCATTGGAAGTAGGAAAATAAGTGTCCTATTCAAAAGTTTAATGCCACCATTCCCTCTCTAGAATTCGTCAATCACCCTCATGATATCCTCCTTGATGACTTCCCAAAATAAATTGCAGTAGACGACAGAGAAACCATACGAACCTGGTGCACCATCCGCATCAAATGGGTTAGGGCCATATGTATCTCGCTAGTCTACCATTTAGAGTAAGCTCCAGACCATGTGTCTATGAATTCTTTGTAATATATCTTCCTCTCAAGATCCAAGGGATCGAGGGAGCCTGTCTGTAGATTCTTTGATAAAAGTTGGAGATAGTCGAACCTATCTCATGATCACTTGTCATTGTCTCCTTATCAACCTCAATAGCATGTATATAGTTGGGGCATCTTCTGAAACTAGCCATAGTGTGAAAAAACTTGGTGTCCTTTTAGTCATCGTTGTCAAGATCTCGTTTTCAAGTAACCTCCATTTTTTATGCTCATAATGGATGGTCGAATGCTGCAAAGTACGTTCATCCAACTCTTTTAGCGTCAACTCTGTTGTATCCTCTATCTTGTCCAGTGCATTCAAGACATTCTTTGTGTTATTCCTTCTTTCCTCTCTTCCTACTTGTGTTACTTTCTTGTATTCAATGAAATGCATGCATAATGATGATAGCTTTAAGTGGAAGCACCTAGTAGCCGAACAACGTACCTCGCAAGATCTCCAAAAGTTAGCCACCATATCATAAAATCCTTGCTCAAGCATCCATGATTTCTCAAATCTAAACAAAGCATGCATGTGCAAAATCTCTTCCCCTGAACAAATAGGAGTGGTGTGTGATCTAAGTGAGATAGAGGTAAGGATTTTACCCATTGTCGTTGAAACATTTGTAAGCACTCAATCAAAACAAGGTATCGATCAATATGCAATTGGGAGGAGAATCGGGTATCTACAACATCAAGCACTGCAAGGTTCAATTCTCCAACCAAATCATCAAAATCACGGAACTCTTTATCTTGACCACCTCTACTGCCAAGACGATCATCAGCATATAGAGTTACATCAAAATCTCCCCCAATAATCCAAGGGAGGTTAGGAAACTCCGGTCAAATACGTCGAATCTCCTCCTACAGGTCTGACCCAATCGAGCCATCCACCAACCCATAACAGATGAAAACAACAAGTCATATCCATTGGCCTGGTCCTTGAATATGGCAGAGAGTACAAAGTAGCCCTCTATCTGTAAGATTAATTATCAATGCATCTCATCCCAGCCTATAAGGATTTCGCTCGACCTATCGTCTGAATCAATTGCACTGAAATCTGATAAGGATGATCCTTCATTGAATTCCAGAGTTGGTCCGTCCAAGAGTGGGTTTTGGTCCCTGTGTCGTCAGAAAATCCTATCTATGTTCTGTCAACGAAAACAAATAGCTTGTCATTTTTCTAGCCTTCCAACCCCCAATCTAACATTCCATATCAGAATTTTCAATAACATTTCCATTCACTGATCTGCAGATTACAACTATAGATATGTCGCCAGCATATCGAGAATCGGTAACCCAACCAGATCTGGGTCCCCTTCAATACACCTTTCTTAGGCATCATTCACCAGATGGAGCATGATTATTAGGGAAACTTCCAAAATATGCAGTCCGAAGACCCAAAATCTTCTCAAGTCAAAATGGTGTTGAAAATAAATTAAAAACAATTAAATAATCGAATTTATGATTTGTAGCATGGTTCAAATAATCGCAGATATATTGGGAATATGTTAGTATCGCTAGATAAAGGATTTCGGTATTCGGGTTTATATCGAATTTGAAGATATCACCTGAGATATCGGTGAAATATCATTAATTTATCTCATATCAGTAAAATGATTTCAATATGATATCAATCAATATCGATCGATACCATCAAATATGATTCTGATATTGTCAGTATCACCCATTTTTCATCTTTGGTCTAATTATTTGGGATTTTGCTTCTGTAATTATTCCTGGTATTAAAAACACATTATGATTTATATATTTTTTTCGACTTGGGGGCACTTGAACGGGGGGTCTTCACCCCTTGTGTAATGGAGATGAAACAACTCCAAAGCAGATCAAGGATGTTTGCATATAAATATATGTGTGTGTGTTATTAACTTGTTCGGGTGATATATGATATAGCTCAACATTTTGTTTATATATAATATGCAATGTGATATAAAGTAAATGTGCTCTTGGTAGTTAACAATCAATAGAGCATTGACAACAACGTTATGTCAAAAATGTTGTGTATTGATCAACTAAATATACCTCATCGTTGCATATAAGTGTGTAATTGTATGTTATTTATCATTTTAAGAAATAATGATCTTAATTTAATTTATGAAAAAATCACTTTTTACGTCATTTCCGAGATTTCCACTGATATCGTTGATATATACGGATATGTCCTTTTCGAGGTGACCGATACGATATCGATATGTCGAACCTTATACATAACTTCCATATATGCATATATGCATGCATACATACATACATATACACATACATATAAATGGATTGGGGAGCTTGCACCAAGGTGCATATAACTTTACATGCACCGGTGCCATAAATGTCCATTTTTTTATTTATTTTTTTTGAAATGAAATCATGTGGGATTTAGATCACCAAATATCACCATGATGTCATTCAAAAATCAACTTGATTCGAGACTTCTAACCCATTCATCAAGACTGTAAAACTTTAACAGTATCAAAATTGCCAAAAATTAGCCCTTCCATATGGATAAGTTAGGAATGTCTGTTTTACACGAAGTCTAAAGTACATATTCCACTAATAACTCTAAGTAATTCTCCCTAAGTTTCATTTCAAAAAATGGGGATTTGTGGCACCGGAGCATGTAAAGGTTACATGCACCTTGGTGCAAACTCCCCAACCTCATATATATACATACCTTTATTAATATATATATATATATGAAAAAGGGATTATGTCACTAAGTTGCAAGGAGTTGGGCATTCGTTATGCCCATCGATCATTGATTCCGTTTTGGGATGGGTGGTCCTCAGATGTTGTGTCGTCGTACATGCGCAATTTTGATTCCCGAGAGAAATGAGAGGTTGGGAGCTAATGAACACGGAAGTTGCATGCATCTAAGTTGCAGGCTCCTAGACCTCATATACACAGACATACACCACACACACACACACACATATACACGCACACATGTGCACTTGGTGAAATTCCTACTCCATACATATATATACATGTGCACTGCGTGAAATTCCTACTCCGTATTTCACGATCTTCATTTAAAATATATGGATACCTATGTGGATCCATACCCAACCACTACAGCCTAGGGCCAGTCAATATCAAATGTCCAAATAAGGAGGTACAATATATGTAGACATCTAAATCACACATTGACAATAAACATGCTTAAAGGTCTACGCACAAACTTGAGTGTCAAGCTATGCAGACCTCCCAACCCGATGTCTCGATAACCCACTCAATGAGAGCCTAGGCGCATGTCCACACCCCAGTTATTTCTATTTAAGGTCAAATGAAGAATCATCATTACGCGGTATGATGCTAAAAGTATCGGTTTATAACAAGTTGCAATTCACTAAAATCAACCATCGATTTCTCTTCATATAATACATTTTCACTATTTCTTGGCTCGTTGGATAGATCTTGGTGTCCTCCACATCAAGTTATAGTTTAAGTAGACAAACATCCAATTTCTCTTCTGAAATGAGCCAGGTCATCATGATATTCCAAATTCGCCTCGAATATTAATTTGGAGTGTGAAAGGATATGTATTATCTATTTCCTTTTAAATCCCTAAAATATTCTTTACTTATCACAAAGATATTTAGATAATCTCTGAGTTATTCTGAGATCTTTATAATTCTCTCTTGTTTTACTTCGATGTTTATGTACCTCTGTTTTAACCATTCTATACCTATTGAGAAGTAGAGTATTAATGAAAAATATAAATACATTATCTTCCTCCAGATAGAACTATAGCATTGGTTCCAAATCAATAATCATGTACCTCCACCCTCTCCCATCCTAAATCCTACTTCGGGCCCGCGACAATTCAATCTTCATGTCATTGAGTTGAGGCCCCACACCTCTGGGTTCCTCTATCCCGCCAAGGCCCTCTTTTCCACCATCAAGTCCCCTTTGCCAGTCTAAACCCCCCCACTACCATTGCCAGGACCATCGATGGTCCTCCATCTCTCCCTTATCGTCAATGCCAATCCATCACTCTATCGTCATCGTTGATCCCCGCTGCCAATAACTCTTGCTGCCGGCAGGCATTGGTTGATGCTCTGGTGTGCTAATTACTACTCTTAGGTCATCAAACCATATGTAAGCATTTCTGACTTTCTGAATAATCATTTACTTTAGGGATTTTTACACCCATAACACTGAGTAATATTCCAATAACATTCATAACCCTGTATAATCGTGAATTACATGAGAAACCCCGAGTAATGCTTAACTCTTACATGGCATAACCCTATGTTAAGGATACCCGTTATATTAAACGGTTTCTGTTGAAAAAGACAAAAATGCCCTTGATGTTCATCCTTATTTGCAAAATAGGCCATCAACCGTTCCCCCACCCCCAACCCCGCTCTCTGATTTGGCCGACCACCTCTGCACCGCCCCCCTGCGTCGACGAGCTCTCCTCCCCCCACGCCGATCTGCTCCCCCCTCACCGACGTCAAGCTCCCTCGTCACCCCACCCCTGGGTTGCTCCTCCCTGCTCGGTTATCCCTCCTCGATAAAGCTCAAAGCCCTCGCCCCTCCCCGAGTTGCTCCTCCCCTGCTCGCCCCCCTGCGGTCGAGCTCAAAGCCCTCCTCCCCTGCTCGGCTGCCCCCTCTGCCGAGCTCAAAGACCGCCCCTCTGCAACCCCCACCTCATTCAACCCCGCCTCACTGAATAATGATATTAGTACTTGAATTACTACTTGAAGAAATAAAATTTTGAATACAGATTCGACTATCGGACATTCATTTACAAGCCTGCCTACAGTTTCCTATTCCCTCTCATTCTCCACAGAATAGGCATATCAACATTACAACTCCACATAAGAAGCACAAACCAGAAAAGAACTTAAACATTCCTCACCTAATCGGGGTATATTCCCAAACAAACGCATCAACATAGGATTATACACGCACAACTAAAGAACAACTGAATCAAAAGCAATAAGAAGAACAACTACTACTTTACAAAAAAGCACACCCCTCACTGAGATAAAGTCGTGGATCCACTAAGAACCTCCATCACCTCCACTCTGCTCCTTGCAATCCTATGGAACACCTCCCTCACCTGCTTCTGCAGCGGCCCCAGCTCCTCCTCCATCTCTCTACACACCTCCGCCATCTCCTCCGCTACAGCGCTCACAACCGCCCCATCCTCCTCCGCCATCACCCTCCCAAACTGCTCCATCCGCTGCAATTCCCCCAGCATCATTGCGGCTCCCCCGCTCCTCATGCACTCTTCCCTCAGCCTCTCTACCGCCGCCGCCCAAGAAAAGTGTCGTGGCACAGCCGGCATCCGCATTGTCTCCTCCCCCTTGTCACCATTCGGGGAACGCGGTGATCATGCACCACATCACCAGCACCACGAATGAGCTCATCGTGTTCCCCATCACGCCCCTGCCAGCCGCCGCCAGCAAGCCCCCCTTCCCTCACCGAAATGCAACGAAGACCCCCTACCAAGCTCCCGTCCGCAAGCTATGACGAGGGCCCTCGCTCCCCTTCCAAGCCTCCTGTGTCCGCGAGCTCCGATGAAGCCCCCGCCCGCGAGCTCCGACAAAGCCTCCAGCACCCCGCTCGACGAATCTCCCACCATTTATTTATTTATTCATTTCTTTTTTATTTTAACTAATCCTAGTTGTTAGATCATAGATTGGTTAGATTAACTCACTCGTATGGTTAAGTTAACGTATTAAACTAACGGAGGGTTATGAGCGTAAGACAGAGTGACGACCTAGAGTTTCTCATGTACTTCACGATTATGGAAGGTTATGAATGTTATTGCCAAATTACTCAGGGTTATGGGTGTAAAAATCCCTTTACTTTATTATAACCTCATTTATCAGATACAAAGACTCTTGTCTCCACCTCTATTGTGGTTGTTCAAGGCAGGTCTACAAAATAAAAGGTGCATCTTTGGTCACATTCCTTCAAGTTGTTTGTCGATGGTCAAAGAAAGCTTTATTTTATTTTTTTATTTTTTTGAAGCTAAAAAAAGGGGGAGACACTCAACGGTGTTCGTCCCAATATATTAAAAAGATGAAGTGATGAAGAAGAAAAGAGAAGGAAAAACGTACAAGACAGAACAAGACAGTCATAGCGAATATACAAAAATATACCACCACCCCCACCACAAGCAAAAGCAAACTGCGGCCTACACCACACTCCAGTCATCTACAAGACGCGAACAATGAAGAAGAACGTTATCCCTGTAAAAGTGTTGGCCTGAGAAGAGTGCCTCATTCCTTCCCAACCATATGGACCACAGCCTTGCAATCGGGATCAAGATGTCCCTCCTAACCCTGTTCCTGTTAAGTACCAACGCATCGCAGAAAGCCGACAGGTCATCCAATCTCACCCAATCCAGATCCTCCCAAATCCCTCGGACCACGGGGCAGCCAAAGAATAAGTGATCAATGGTTTCCACAGCCGAATCACAGAGCACACAGGAATTGGCGACATTAGCCATGAATCTAGCGCGGCGATCACGCGTCAACAACCTCTTTCTGCGTAGAAGCCAAAGGAAGAAACCAATGCGCTCAGGAAGCCTCAGGCTCCAAAAAAAGCTAGAATCGCGCACCAGGAGATCAGCCCCATCCGGCGTTGGCGGAGCCAAAGCCCGATAAGCTTTCTTCGTGGAGAAGGTGCCGTCCTTCTAAGCCCAGTGATCCTGACCATCACTAGGCCGATCAGCGTGACTGATATGGGTTTTATTATGTTCTGGAAGTAGACAATTATACGGTCATGAATAGGCTATAAAACAGTATTGAGCAGTGTGTTGCTGTGAATCTTCTCTACAAGGAAATTACCAAAGACATGTGGGAGGATTTTGTATAAACATTCTCATAACAAACAACAAAATCCAGAGGGTCAAATCCCAAGTGCAACCATGCATCAAGGTTGCTTCTCATTTGACAATCATCATAATGTTATTTAAAAAATGAGAGCCTCGGGTTAATCAAAGTAATGCTTTGCCCACTATCTCACTTGAGCCTCTTATATCTAAAAACCGATCACTGCCCCTGAAGGACGTAGCCCAGTTACAGATGAACCTTGTAAATCCTTTTCATGCTAGTATGATTGATTGTTTATGTGTGTTCCACTTCCGCGATTCGCAGCATCTTCCTTGCCCAAGAACAAAACCTACTTAACCAGTACAACAAGCTGCAAACACAGGGACTTTCGAGGTTGATTTAATCACCAACAAATCCCAAATTGACCCCAAATCAAACACCAACCCAACATGGTACATATTATCGCCTTAGAACATACAAAACCCTATATGAACTCATCAAATTAGTTTTACTGTTGAGTGGGGTTTGGGTTTGTTTGACATCCATCTCAGAGTTAGGCCAATGATAGGGCACACATCCTCAAGCCGAGCTCCTCTGGTTCCATGAGCCAATTCCAGATCAAATTTATATTTCTACAATTTTACTTCATGCAATTTTTATGCCTGGAAATTCTTATTTTATTCCTCTAGTCTTGCCCTTTTGCAAGCATTTTAATCTCCTTGCAAGCTATACCCCACCACCAAACATTCACCCCGCTTTTTCTTAAGCTCCACAATATATCAACACGAAGCCCAGGATACAATTCAACATGGAAAAGACCAGTGAAATAAATAACGGAGCCCAAACTTAAGAGGTTCCAAGCCCTTCTGTAAGTAACCCCAAACCACTCTCCATCTCTCTTCGTATGGACGATGTGATCATCTTAAAGATTGCCTCAATAGGATTAGAAGCAACAAAGGACAAGCATAACTGCAAATCAAGGATCAGAGTCGTGGTTGTTGATATGCCTTGAATCCTAACCATCTAACCCAAGTTGAAGAACGGTCATATGCAACCCTTCTTGTTGTACCATACCCCAACACGACGAGGATCTTGTTACCCGGACAGTGAAACTGTGGGGGGAGTCTGAGGGGGGGGGGAGTAGGTGCGCTCCCCCTTGCATGGGTGTGGACGAAGTTCCCCCGGTGAAATTTGTTATTAACAGTTCTATTTGTATTTGGGTATTTCGATCCGTTTGTTCCAGGGATATGTCCGTACATGAGTAGTATACAAACTCTCTAGGGTTGGGACTCTATATCTCTATAATTTCTTCTTTCTCCACATAGTAAAAACCGATCTCTGTCGCCCAAGGAAGTAGCCTAGTTACGAGTGAACCTTGTACATATGTATCTTTTGTGCTCACTTGATTGAACATTTGTGCATGTTCCGCTTCCGCGATTCGCAATAGTGGTCAACCCTTAATTCTGGCAAGGAAAATTTTTACAAAGAAAACTTCTGCCAAGGAACCATTTGAAGAAAAATATTAGTTTTATTACAAATTAGTCCCTAGAGTATGATTTATAGGTCCCTACATAAAATTTGTTGCATCTTTCTTCCTTAAAAGATGATGTTCTTTGATCTTTTGTTTGCATAATCTTAATAAATAATGTTAGAACCTTTCCTGATTTGAAAAGAATTTTGGATTTTCATTTTATAAAAATATTACTTAATACCACGCAATCATTCATTGACTTTTGAATTAATCTTTAATGTGAATCCTTTTCAGTGTGAAATTTATTTTGGAGCTTCATTGTATAATTATTTCCGATTTCTCATCTAGGTTTACATTGGAGCATAAAATTTTTTCTATCTGATTTTCGGAATCTCTATTTCATTTTGTGCTTTTGTTTAAATAATTAAAGAAAATATAAAAAGCACAAAAATATTATTTAGTTAAGTTGGCATTGAGGGTAACTGATTTAATCCTCCATTTTGTTCCACCCCTTAAACTATATTTGATATCCTAAAATTTTTAATTTTAAAAGGGTTTGCAAATTTCCCTTGATAGATCAAGATTTCCAGTGATACAACGACATTGCATTTAAAACATTTCTTTTAAACACGTGAAAATTATATTCATCAAAAGCTTACTAATGACAAGATCTTATCAGTTGAGCTGTGAAAAAACTGACACATCACAGGTAAAAAAAACATAATAGTCACTTAGGACTTGCACGGTCAAATAAATGTGCAATGGATATCTCCAAATAAGACATAGTTAACATTTAGAACTTGCACATCCATGTTGATGTGCATCGAATAGCTCCAAATAAGAGCATTTATTTTTAGAAGCATACCCTCGTAGACAGACGTCAGGAGGATAGGCAATCCCCTAGTGGGTATGTAGTACAGAATATAGGCAGGCATCCTATAGTTTCTCACCATGCATCAATCCTATGGAAAATTTACTGTAGTAAGTGTTATACCCAATAATCATCATGGCATCTATTTAGATTCCTAGCAGTCCTGAAATTTAATGCATGCTACTTTTTCATGGCAAAGATACCTTGAATAAAAGATTAGGATGGAATTTACATGACATGGCAAACAACCCACGTATGAGTTTACTACGACTGGCAAATTTCATCCAATATCGTCAATCAAAACAAATTGCACCAGGCACTAGAAAAAGTTGCAAATGCAGCGGGAAACACCAGTATTTCCAAATGTGAAATTGTACAGGGTTTTTTTACAAGGTGAAACTATGCCGAAAGAAAACCAATTTAGAATTTAAAAGCATACCATGTGGTCTTCAATTTTATTACGAGGCTCCTCGATATCAGCATAAAGTTCATCAATATTTTCCAAAATAGAATCTAACAGGAAATATAATTGTGGAAGATTAATATTTTTACAGAAAAAATTTGTTATGAGTAGTACTACAATTAAAATGGGTATGCTTTTTTAAAAAAGAAACAGGTTGCTGTTACTATTGTGCAATCATGTATACTTTATGTGAACAAGATCCAAACTGAACATATGTAACTAGAACTTGTGGTGCAGGCAACAGAAGATAAGCAAAAGAACCAAAAATAAAAGGCCCTAATGTTACACTTATTGACTCGTAAATAAGGGATTTCCACACACATGCCCATGTAATCTTTCAAAATTACAAAATAAGCCTTCTAATCTTCATAATTACAACAAAACCTTCACACCATTGCTTCATTTACATCATATGCACCTACCAATATCTCATTGATATCTTGAGTATTCTTTGTTCTATTTTAACATGGTGTCGTTTTGAAGCTTGTGATATTCTCTATATTAGAACATTTTAATTTCACATGTAAATTTATTGAAGAAGATATTCAGTCATTTTTAACACATATTCTGGGCACATATATTCTCTGACATTGGTTTTATTGCTCATTAAAATTGTGGAAATTGAGGAAATTCTTTTGGAATTAATTTGAGACTTAATAGATCATTTATTTTCTGAAATTAATTCACAGGGCTCGTGGATTTAAATTGAGAAGATATTGATTGGTCTGGCTTGCTTGCGTGCACAATCACCTTCGCATTCATTCATTACCATTTAAAAATTGCAGTAATTCATTCTCGCTTTGCATTGCATTATTGTCTTGCATAAAATATTTACAAATAGTCATGCATCAAACTTGCTTTAATTAATTGCATCTTTTATATTAAAATCATAAAAATTTGCAAAAATAAAAAAAGATCCATAAAAATTCACTACTTTGAAAACCTAAACTCCGTAATTGTTTTGAAAATAAATTACAAACCCTTACATTACCTCCTTGAGTACGACATTGGGACTTGATCAAGTAAAATAAACAAATCGATCACAGTGAAATTCATTTTTTATTTATTATTTTTTTCAGTGTGGAGGAATTTAACAGATCGATTTTTGCTCGACTACAACGCATCTCTCACTTATTAAGAAGGGTAGAGATTCAGAGACGTCAAATGGGCCGTTGTAGGGGAGGTATACAGTTTAGTATCAATTTTTAGACAATTTAGATTTTAGGTTTTCCAACTCAGGAAGTCTGACCCCATTTTTTCTAGTAATTATATTCTCATATTATTTTTCTCAACATTCTATTTTATTTTCTTTTCTGTATATATATATATTATATTATGTATCCCTCTCCAATATTTAATTCTCTTTTTCGTGCGAAAGACCCGATGGACTTGGAGCAGATTTTTTGAGAACTGACACAATTCAAGGAGACTGGAGGCGAGCGATTCCGTGGACCGAGGACGCTGAAAAGACAAGAAGAATTATTTTTATTTTCGGAGAGAGAGAGGGTGCTTTTAGATTAGGGTTTATTATTTTTTCAAGCATTTATTGTTTAAATTTGTAATAACTGCTAATTTCCAGCGGTTTCTATTTGAAGACTCACGCATGTGCATGGACAATAGACACTCGGCCTATCGGGTCGATATATTTTTGTGATGCTTGACATAGATTTGAAACTGTGCAGCGGCTATTGAGGCAACTATGTTTATCTATTAAGCTCATAGTCCTAGGATCACACTTCACTGTTAATAGACACAGTAAATGTTCTGCTTAGCCAAATTAACTTGTTCTTAACTCACTAATAGAACTATTTGTATAGGAGCGATTTTTTTGTGCATTCACCAGTATAACTATAAATTCTGTCTAACACCCTGCATGAGATTGCGGAAATCATTATAAGTATTTCTATCTGAGCATGCATCATCATTTTATCGACTTGCATCGGCTTTCCAGATTCCTCTCTTTGTGGGATTAAAGAAAATTATGATTGTCCAGTAGACCTGCATGGCTCTAGACTTCAAAGGAAGTGATCAAATAATAAATCGAGATTGCTAAACACTATTAATCATTTAAAATCAAATAAAAATTGAACATCATTGATTGTGGGGGAGCAACCCCATCCTTGTATATAGGTACTTCTCCATACTAAGTGTGGTGAGGGCGTAGCCTGAAGGTTAGAGCCCAAAGCCCTAACCCTGCACCCTAAGTCTCCAGATCCAATTCTTGCGAGTTTAGGAGATGCAAGCGCTCACCTCCAACCATAGTGGACGTTTTTGGTGTGTCGGACTATTATCTCCTTTAGGGGTGTGATATAACCGACTACCCAGGCAGATCAATCCTTTGATTGAGGAATAGTATAATCACATCTCGACGTCAGGGCGACACACTTGTGTAACGGATTCAAAGATGGTTTTATTATCAATTTAAAATCGAAAAGATAATCGGCCAAACTTTTACGGCCCTCATTGCGAGAACTTCGTGAACTTGGGGTTTGCATTGCAAATTGTATTGTGTGCGTGAAAAGACAATGCACTTGCAAATAACTGATCGTAGTTTGTGAATCATTATACACCTTCATTTACAAAGATATCAGAATATTGATATGCATACCCAGACTCCACAGATAGAGCTTACATGACCATATCCCCAGCATCTTCATCATCATTTTCATCCCAGAAGAACCCTCTCTTAGAGACAGTTCTTTTACAGCCATCATTCCCCACACCCTCACACAGTCCACTCTACTACCACACTTCTTCAGTTGAGACTTTAGAATATGAACCGCTCGAAAACTCGGAATCAAATGATTATTAAATGAACATAAAGGAAAGAATGAATTCAAGGATGGAAAAGAGTGTAACTGAACTTGAAAGAGAAAGACGTTTTGCAGTTACATTACGCAATTCATTGTTTGAACCATTCCTACTCGGGATGACTCTATTCTCGAGTACGACCACTTTTCCTTTAACCATACACTTGAGATTCAGAGTCAAAGAAATAGGACTCATGACCAGACCATGACCGTGAGAAATGATTATTACTCAACTCAGGATTGCATGAAGAGTACGGCCATTCTTCTCAAAGTCATGAGATGATCCAGGATGACATTGCTCGGATTAACCATAGAGTCGATGCTATAACCGACTGACTTGATAATGCCATCTAAATGGTTAAAAAGGATTAAAAATAAAAAGGGTTGAGGACACCACAAAGCGAACCCGAGACACATCATGAGCAACACTTTCAGACACAGATCAACACAACCACTGACCACCCATTTTAACTATTCCAGACTCTACTAAAAACATAAAAAATAGAACGATTAAAAAATGGACAACACTGAAATGGAAGTGGTATGCAAAAGACAGGTCTTGAAGCTTCCACTAATCAAGGCCATAGAGTAAGTACCCAATCTTCAGAGATTTGTTGAGTCAATTATCACCAAGAAGACATGTAAGAAACGATGTCGAACCAAATTTCATATAACTATTATATCCAGCTCATTAATGATGACTCAAAAAACCAAAAACCGCAGAGTTAAGTGGTTGACCATGGTTGATTGTGAAATTGAGGATATTGAATTGTGAAAGCGATCGACTCTACCCTAAACATCCTCCCAAAGTCCATTTTGACCAACTCAAATTCGGACCACTCAAGAAGACTAGAGTGATCGTACAACTTCCCGATCTACTAAAAGACTGAGAGGAACGATTTCCGTCATCATGAGCTTCCAAGGTGTCAAACATAGAGTGGACTTTATTATCTTGGATATTCAGCACCGTGGAGAGTTGAGTGAGTCTCCGATCATCTTGGGAAAGCCGTACTTAGCCTCTGTTAGAGCGACTATCGATTATGAGACTCAAGATATAAAATTTCCGAACAAAGACCAAAATGATCAAATTCTCGAGGACATACCCAGCCATGAGGCAATCGAACAAGACACCGACAGACATGACCAAGAGGAGACCACGGAGTCAAGCACTTCATGATCATGCATCTCCCATTGAACTACCAACTCAAAACATGACCTTAGGAGAGATACTTAATGAAACGGTTGTCACGTTGACCAAATTTGACATCACCAAGAAGTCTTCGCAGACAAAAGGCAAATACATTATTGTAAATAAAAAGTGTCCCCATATTGATGGTTCATTTGACATCATAGAGAATAAGGTGACTTAATCCATAGTCTGCATGACCACCACTCATACTGCCACTGAGGAGAAGGATTCTGACTTACACACATTCATTCACCAAATCCGGACACAGTCATGTCAAACGTCCTTGATCATTATTGTGCTCCGACACATGAGCCTACAAATCCCAAGCCAACTGAGAACACTATTGTTTACCCGAGACGTATACGGACCTTGGAGGAGATGCTCAACGAACAACCTAATTCATCCAAAGAGGAATCTATGAACCCAACATCAAGACCGCCAACCAAAGCAAAAGTAATGGCCAACACCTCACGGACTCAGTTCAAAGGGTTCAGATCCTCTAGTCCAGTTGCTGGTAGATGGGAGAAGCACTCTGACATTCCTCCTCTCCTTACTTCAGGTTCTAGAAAATCGGCTAAGTATTTCACTATAGACATGGATCTTTCTAAGGATTTCTCTCCGTGTTTCAATAGACATCACGGAATAATTAGATACGACCAGTCGGACACCTCTTAACGAGAATATTTATCATCTGATGTCAAGTTGGATGTACATGTAAAAGTGCACAGTTTGAGAAAGCAACTAAAGACCAAAAATAGTTGGAGAACCTCCGTGAAACATTGTTATTCATCTAAGGATGACTCTGATGATGGTTGGGGATCCTTTTCTTCACATTATTCATATCCATATTCCCTCCTGCCTCATTCCGCGAGAAGGTTTGTCGAAAACCTCCTTCATATGTGCATTCTTTCCCGATCCCCTCGACTCCCTTGTACTTCTTCTATACTTAGGAAAAGGCCTAAGTAGAGGGGGGACTGATGCCCACCTTGTGCATACACATCACTTCTCTTCTTGCCATCGACCGCCCCATTTTTTCTAGGGTTCTTATCAGTTGTGCCCCTCCGAGATATTGCAATATCAGTTATGCCCCTCCCTTTTCGAGAATAACAGTTGTGCCCCCAACTTCTTATCATTCTATCACTTGTGCCCTTCGAGTTAGTGGTCGTCCATACCCAACGCAAACGGACGTTAAGTTAAGGGACACAAGAGGAACTAAATTTTAAAAAAGAGGGCTTAAAAGTCATCACATCCTATTCTTCATCCTCCCCCATCTTTTTCCTCTTCCGCCCCTTTTCTACCTCCTCCCTAGCCTAACCCCTGCTCCTCCTCAACCACCCCCAACTCCTGCCCCCGCACCGCCTCCTCCACTCCTAGCTCCCCTCCTCCCCCTGCGCCTCCCCCAGCTCCTCCGCGCCAGCTCCTCTGCCCAGAGCACCTCCCCTTCCGCCTCCGCTTCTCTTTTGTCCCCTCCGCCCCCAGCTCACCCCCTTCACCCTTGCACCTCCCCACTCCCCGTCCAAGAGATTGGTTCTTTCCTTCGCAACAGTTCTCTGGTTTCACCTTCCTAAGTCAATCCACATAATCTTCCATTGTGATACCCACGGTATGTACCCACAAATATCTCCTGCTATATTTTTTCTTGGTATTTCTCAGACTAATTGCTAATTTGCTTTGGATCCACATGAGACAGCCTTTAAAGAGGAGCCCAAGCCTTGAAGCAACCAAGATCCAAGCAGCGCGGATGCAGGATTGATCTTGCAGAAACCAATCGCAAGAGATGCTCCTCCTGAATGCCCAAAGCACAAAGGAGCTTGGATGACAGCCACAACTGAAGGACGTACGAGCAGATGCAGGGAGAGGGGAGTGAGAACCCACGTAGCTATTACATGGGGCTGTGTTATTTTTCTTTCGCAAATCCTTGAGTTTGGTTCTAGAGAGAGCAATGAGGAGGAGGCTGCATGTTGCAGGGGAACTTTCAGCATTTGTTGAGTTAGGATAAATTTTTGATTAGTTGATTCATATAAACTCACGAAAAAATTCAATAAAATTCACCATTTGATCCGTAATGAGTGATATATCCGTGAAAATGTAAAAATTTTAGCGATTTAATGGATGCATGAAGGTGTAAATAAGAGAGAGAAGTTATGAAGAGAAGGAAGAAGAATAAATGGAGGAAGAAGATGATGATGATGAAGTCCGAACAATTATGGCCCTATTAACTGCACCATACAACAACAACAACAAAGCATTTTCCCACAATCAAGTAGGGTCGGCTACATGGATTCTTCGCCTCCATTCAAATCTATCTTGGGTCAATCTCGGACTTATATCCAAAAAACTAAGATCCCTTCGTATAGTCTCTTTCCAACACTTCTTGGGTCGTCCTCGCCCTCTCTTAGCCGGCTCAACAACCCACCACTCGCATCTCCTAACCGGTGTATCAGTTGACCTTCTTTACAAATGACCAAACCATCTTAAGCGGTTTTCTCGCATCTTATCCTCGATCGGAGCTACACCAACTTTCTTTCGGAATGCATCGTTATCCGATCTTTACGTGTATGTCCACACATCCATCTTAGCATTTTCATTTCTGCTACAGCCATTCTCTGCACATGTCTATGGTTCACAGGCCAACATTCAGAACCATAAAGCATAGCAGGTCTCACGGCTGCTTTGTAAAACTTTCCTTTAATTTTTAAAGGAATTTTCTTATCACAGAGAACAGCGGAGGCTCCTCTCCACTTTAGCCAGCCTGCATTTATTCTATTAGTAACATCTCCATCAATTTCCCCATCATGTTGCAAAATAGATCACAGATATCTAAAAGAATCTCTCTTCTGGAATCTGAATGTTATCGTCGCCAATCTTCACCTCGATTCCTTCATCATTACTTCCATCAAAGGTGCATTCCATATATTCCGTCTTAGCCCTACTTATACGAAAACCTTTAGTCTCCAATGCATGTCTCCAAACCTCAAGCTTCTCATTTACTCCATCTCTAGTCTCGTCAATCAACACAATATCATCAACAAATAACATACACCAAGGTAACTCATCCTGAATGTGACTTGTCAACTCGTCCATAATCAAAGTAAAAAGAAATGGACTCAAAGCTGAACTTCATGTAAACCAATGTTGATATCAAAATAGTCAGTCTTCCCCGTCGGGGTCCTTACACAAGATAAAGCCCTATCATACATATCCTTTATGAGATTAATGTATAGGACAGGTACTTGTCTCTTCTCCAAAACTCTCCACAGTATCTCTCATGGGATGGAATCATAAGCCTTCTCCAAATCAATAAAGATCATATGGAGATTTTCTTCCTTTTAGCTCTATAAATCTCCATTGTTCTCCTCAACAAATGGATGGCTTCAATAGTTGAGCGACCTGGCATGAATCCGAATTGGTTTTCTTTTATTTGGGAAACTTGTCTCAACCTTCTTTCCATCACACGTTCCCAAATTTTCATAGTGTGACTCATCAGCTTGATACCTATGTAATTTGAACAATTTTGAATGTCTCCTTTGTTCTTATAAAGAGGCACCACGATACTCCTCCTCCAATCTTCAGGCATTTCCTTGCTTCGCCAAATAACATTGAATAGATTCGTAAGCCAAGTCAAACCACGCTCACCTAAAACTTTCCATACTTCTACAGGGATGTCATCCGGTCCAACACCTTTTCCAGGTCTCATAACCTTCAAAGCCTCCTCTCTTCTTTTCTTTGTATTCGTCTATAGCATGCACGATTCAAGTAACTTTCACTACTAGCTAGATCACCCAAAGTGATCTCTCTATTTCCTTCTCCAATGAAAAGTTTATGGAAGTATTGCTCCCATCTAGTCTCTATATCCTTCTGAGTAACAAGCACGTGACCTTCCTCGTCCTTAATGCATCTCACTTGAGAAAGGTCTTTGGTCTTTCTTTCTCTTGCTTTGGCTAACCTGAATATATCCTTCTGGCCCTCCTTAGAGTTGAGATTTTTATACAAAACCTCATAAGCTTTTGACTTAGCTTCGCTTACAGCCTTCTTTGCTTCCTTCTTCGCTATTTTATAGTCTGTGACAGTTTCCTCTGTTTTATCCTTAGACATAGCTTTAAAGCAAGCTCTTTTAATTTTTAGCTTCTCTTGCACCCCTTCACTCCACCACCAAGCCTCCTTTTGACTCGGAGCTCCTCCTTTTGACTCGCCTAGCATCTCTTTGGCTACCTTTCGGATACAAGATGCTACTGCCTCCCACATCTCGTTTGCACTACCGCTACAATCCCAAGATAAGTCTTCTAAAACCTTCTCCTTGAAGCTTGATTGCTTCAGCGGAAGATTCCACCACCTAGTTCTAGTGATCTTAGCAACCTTCCTTTTCTTTACCAGCCTTTTTATTTGTAAATCCAAGACTAACAAGCGATAGAATGGTTTGAAACTCATTGACGGTTAGACTAACGGAAGGGCACAAGTGATAGAATGGCAAGAAGTCGGGGACACAACTGATATTCCCAAAAAGGGAGGGGCATAACTGATATTGCAATATTTCGAAGGGGCACAACTGATAAAAACCCTTTTTTCTATCTTCTATACTTAGGCTGACCATAACCTAAATAAAGGGAGGCAGCCGACTTCTACCCAACTGTTTTCTTTTGCACCCCTTTATACTTCGAATATGCTAAGTATAGGGTAGGGGAGTTGCATTCGTGTACATACTTTGTATTGCAATGTAATACAATGTAGTGTACTTTCTGTATATAATAATTAATTTATATGGGTATATTGGATAATTCTTATAGAACTTGTAAAACTTGTAAAATATATACAATATGTAAAATACTTGTAAATATGAATAATTCTTTTAAAATACGTAAACTCTTTAAAAAAAATAAAAAATTGGAAATTTTGAATAATTAAAACTTCATATGAAAAATAATGCATCCCATGCATCTGCACTCCATTTAGCATACCATGCATATGTACCGATGAAAAGTCATTAGGTTCTAAATCAAGTTGTAAGCAGAAATTGAGAGTGGACTTGACTTGGCCTTAATCCGCTAAATTTTAAAGGAACTTCACCGAGAAGTAGGACTTTAGAAGCTTCAAATCCTAGACTTAAATCTCCAAGTTCTATATGACAGTGTTCAGACTTCGACTCTTAGTGTCTAAACCGACTGCCTCATTCCAATGTATGACTCGTGAATGAAGAATTAATCTAGACTCTAGCACTACATACTTAACTCAACTCAAACAAGGTGTCGGAAGACTATGTAGCTTCTTTTCTGGTAGCATGGATATCTAAAGATCATAGTACAGTTTGAAATAAAGCTTCGGATAAGGAATGTTTGCTAGTACTTAGTTGTTCAGTCGAAGTCAGGGCCAATGCAACCACCTCACATGGTTGTTCATGTTCGTACCCAAAAAAATGTACCCTTAGAAATGAGCAAAAGTTCAAAGAAAAACAAAAAGGCCTAAAAATAAATGCAAAGCAAATTTCAAATATCAATTTCTTGACCACAATGGTCCATTGCCTGCATAGCGAAGATTTGGTAACATTGGTCAGGCTTCAAGTAGAAGATTTAAATGCACTTTATAAGCTCCAGTTTCTTCTATATTTATCTCTTTTTTATAATACTAGCAGTAGTTGAACTTAGAAGAAAATACCTGACTGCTTGAGAACGAGTTACTGGAGGAGAGGATTGCATGGTAGTTCGGCATTTCGAATGGGAAGAGCTAACACCCTTCATACATAAGAGATAGTTGTTCATTGCTCGTGGAGTATGCTTTGGGAGAGGTGGATCTAAAATGACTTTTGAGCCAAACATGTGCATTGACTTGTAGAACTTAGAGACTGTTAATTTTAAAATCCTAATTCTCACAGGACTTCTGCCAAACTTAATCCAAAGGTCGATCGAGCTCTATTTTCACCTATTGTTCATGATCTAGGTATGGAAAACAATCTCATTTCACTACTTCATTCTTTAGTTGCTCGGGAACAAGCAAGGTTTTAAGTATAAGGGATTGATGAGTCTGTGATTCATTACTTTATTTAGCTGAAAATAGAACTTCTTCCCGAGCAATTAGCTACATTCATATGTTTATATCTCATAATTAACATTCATGCACTCGAAAATTATTTGCATAAAATAGCATTTCATCCGGCATTCTTATTCATTTCTAATTATTCACCAAATTACACTCACATTTAACTAATTTACGCTAACTCCAATTAACATAAAACTAACTCCATTCTGTACCTATCACTAATATTAATCAGGAAAAATCCTAAAAATACAAACGTGTATATATATTTGAAATAAACCCAAACCCTAATACCATGACAGAAAGTCGTAAAAGCAGTTATCTTTCACATACAATATCCGATTACACTCTACTCACTTTTGAATTAAAGTACGCTCAATTATCTACAAATCAAGACCAAATTCAAAAGAATCGGAGTTCAATTGTGAGATTAGGGTTTTGGGACCGAACTGTATATTGTACAAATTTACTGATTTTGAATTATTATTATAATTACATGTACATATTTAACTCTTTTATATTTATTTCTTTTTCATTCTTTATTTTCATCTCATTTTCTAACTAAATACATAAAAATAAATTTTTGAAAAAAAAAGAAACAATGTAAAAAGATAGATTCTGACTTATGCATTTTAACCTATTCATTTGTAAACAAATGACTTCACAAATTTATTCAGACATTTTCTTAACTCACGAATATCCAAAAAAATAGCATTTGCGACCACTGCATAATTCTACATCTTATATTTGATTTTTGCATATGTTTATTGTCTACGAAAAACCAAATAAAAATACAAAACTAAAAATGATATGTTATATACATTAAATATCATAAAATCCATATCTTGCGCACATGAGTCCATTTACATTTGAGTCCTTCATTAACATTGCATAATGCATTTGGGGCTAAATTTTTCATTTCGGACATTTTTCCATTTAAGGTCATCTTCTATTTTTAATCTATTTTTGTTTACATTTTATGTATGGTCAACAAGTCAAAGTCGATGTTCCCTTGTCTCTAGTGGAGCCCCTTCCCCCGGGTCAACGTACCTTGTCTCTAGTGCCACTTCCCTGGGCCATTGAATCAAGTTTGACACAATGGCCATGATCGTTCCCTCATTAATTACAGCCCCCTCGCAAGCTACTGACGTGCTGGGACCCCGGTCGTTGGATTGAGCCGTGATCCAACAGATGTTGCTCGTCTCCTTCCTCCAACCATCTCCGCCCTGGTTGAACCACCCAACAGCCACTCCCGTTGCTCAAAAATAACCCTGCCTAAGGATAAATTGCGAGAAGATGCCACATTTACGAAGAGACAGACACAGTAAGAACGGAAGAAGCACCAGCATATGGAGCCCAAACCAAGAGCCTATTGCTCACGACCACATCCAATCACCCTACCCGAGAGTATATTCTGAAACACAAGAGAAGAGGGGTCAAATATGGCATGACAATGCAAATCCTTGGTGATCTGACTAACAGACAATGAATTCATAGAGAAATTAGGTGCATGAAGCACATTGCGCAAACACATAAATGACGTCAAACAGATCTCCCATGGTCCTGTAATTGGGGAATGAGTCATGTCTGCAATAACAACGAATATGCCTGGAGGTACATATGTATTATAAGACGTGAACTGAGCCCTGACTCCGCACAGATGATGAGATGCATTAGAATCCATAATCTACTATGCCATGTCTACCTTGTAACCACTAGAAAGGGCATAAGCTATAGTTGAGGTACTAGGAGAAGCTCTAGTAGTGGTCGCGACATTAAAAGGGCCCGTAGGAGCACTAGTAATGGAGACATCATGAGTCATAATATCCCTCAGTTGGGAGACAAGATCGTTGAATTTCTGAATAGCAGAAGTGGCAGGAGGCTTAACTCGCTTGGCAATACAAGCAGAATCGGGAAACCATGCTTCTGGCAGCAAGTGCCTTGTGAGTGACCAGAACAGTGACAGTAGTGCACGGCTAACGTAGTCAACCACCTCCTCCGCCATGAACACCCATTGTTTTTCAAAATACACTTCGAGTTCATCTGATTTTTCATTTGAATTCTACTATATATTCTTCTCTTCTCGTTGGTTGTGAACCTTTCATCTTCCATAGACAAGTAGTTTCAAATCTTTGAGCTCACAATTCACTAAAAGGTATTTAATTACTACTCCAGCATCAACAAGCTGTTTGATCTAATGCATTTATTTTGCAATCCATCAACACGTTAAGCTCGATTTTACTCTGTTATTTATAAATCACCACGAACAAAAAACTACCACACTTATTTTGCATTTTATTAATAAATTAAGCTTATTTTTACTTTATTATGCGCGTTCTTACTTTATTAACATGAACAAAAAATGAGTCTTGATTCCCTGAATATAATACCTTTACTTTATAGATGTCAAGCAGATATGCTTTCTCTATTGAAATGTTTTGGATGCAAGCCCCTCCTAGGATATAAATTTATAAGAGTGTTTTGTAAACATCTCTCATTTTTGCTTTTATTCAGTTGGGACAAAAATAATATGCATCAAAGCATGCATGAATAAGGATGGTCATAACATGCAATATTCATGTATTTTATTGCCCAATCCTCGTGGTAAAATAAGAAGTGGATGTTACTTATTCTCTTGTCTTTCTAGATTGATTGGCACACATGCCTTACCATTTTTTTAAAAAATGTGTGGACAACCAAGACTTTTAGTTAAATTGTATTAAGAACTTAACTATTATTGAGACTAACTCATTGTTGTGCTTGCAAACCCATATTTACTTGACTCCTTACAGTTTCAGAGTCCAAAAGAAGAGAGTTATTTTACCACTTACAATAGCTTATGCTTAAATTTAATATTTCCATGCTTGTTTAGAGATATTACATCGATGTTTAGAGATGCAATCATAACCTATTTATATTTGAACTTGCATTATTAACCTTTCGTGTATTTTAATGGTCAAATTATTTATGTTTTGAACTTTTATCGTTCTTGGGATTTGAGATGGTTTAGCTCCCACATAGTGCGAACTTGGATGTTTGAAACATGAAATTAGCTTTGAATGTCATGGAGTTATGTTTTTTTTCAAAGCTATTTAATTTTCATTAATTGTAAAATGTAAATATGATTAATTATTGTATTTTATGATATTTTTTCTTTATGGAGTGAAGCTTATACCTTAAGCCTTGCGCCTCGAGACAATACTGGAAAAATGCCTCGATACGCCTCACATTTTTCAAAACCTTGCGAAAACAGTATCTCTACCACGAGATGAAGCCATTTCAGAGGTCTGAGTAGCAGTGTGATGTGGTATCGTAATTCTACTTAGTCTACTATAGCCTCCTCCATAGGAGGTATATACACCCATAAGAAGCTCGGTGCATGCAGTATCATATTGTGCATCAATTACCGACAGAAAGATACCAATCAAAGTGGCATTCCTTTATACATATTGTTTCTTTACAAAAACATTCAGAGGCATGAAGCTATGAAGCTTCTCAAACATGCTCATGAGCCATGAGTAAAAGTCATGAAGAGGGCGACCATCTTGCTTGGCTACGGAGACATCGTACTGAAGCTACAAGATCTTTATCTCCATCCTTGCCAGAGGGTAAGTGGTTGCGAGGATGTCCCACATTACCTTGGTAGTAGGCTGATGAATGATGATATTAGCTATCTCCATAGTCAAGTACCACATAGCCATACATACGCATACGTGTTGCCTTGCTTCAACGAAGCATTATCCTCAGTTATGTCGATCTATTGTGATCGCATCAAATTGTGCTCCTTTTTATTGTATTGCATGATGGTCAAAAACTGTACGACCACAACTCATAGTTGGTCCCATCCATTTTGAAAATGGGTGTCATGCCCTTAAACGCATCGAAGGAAGATAAGCACGCTTGTAAAAATCGGTCGACTAGGCTGGCGCACCCGCCTTATTAGTCGACTCGAGTAGAGCATCGAATCAACTAGGCCAAATTCATCAATAGTCGGTCAAGCCGACCTATCGAGCTGACAAGCCGGCCAAATCAACTGACTAGTAGCTTTTTAAATGGGAGTTAAATGGATCCGAACCTCCGTATTTTTTCTTGATTATTCGAATCTCCTACCCATTTAGGAGACAATGGAGGTTATTGCCTGCCAACAACCCTCATTCCACTCGATGCCCAACTCCTCCTTCGAACACATCACCCAAGCACCCTCCCTTCTCATCTCCTCCAAGCACTAGTCATTAACTCCACCTCCTCCGCGTCGTCGGCACATTGTAACGCCTCCTCCATCTGTTGGTCCTCCCCGTCCTCTCCTCTCCTTCGATCCTCTCCACTCTCCAGCTCGCGCCTCCAAGGACAAGGTTAGGGTTTGAGCTTTTTTATTTTTAATGATATTTTATTTATGCCCATTTCTTCCCATCACTCTCAAAGTATGCTTTGGTTAGTTATTTTTTTTATGGGTGGAAATTGCTATACGGTAAATTAGTAGTCACTCCATGTCTTACTTTCACCATGTCTTGCTATAGAGAATTGTTCTCAATAATGATGTAAAACGGTAGCTTTCTCTCTCGTGGCTTTAGATAATACGGTTCCTAATTTTTATTGTAGGAGTTGTAGATTTCGACTTTTGGTTACTTGTTCTTGTTGTGGGAGTTATAGGAGGCATAACCTATTCATACATACCTAAATAGTTTGATTGATTAGTATTGGGTATATGTTTTTTTGTTGTAGGAGTTAGCGTATGCATGCACACGTTGTCCCAATTTCTTGAGTGGTTGGGATCATGTTTCTATAGGGCATTTAGTTTATGTTGCAACTTGCAAGTCATAACTTGTTTGTGTTGTATATTAATTTAGTACATTATTTTTAGTAATAGCACTATTGTAGAAATCAGATGACTAGATGTTGAGGGGGTAGCCAACTCGATAAATCCTAGTCGGGCAATAGACATCCCCCTCCCCAACTAATTGGATCAACTATTCGACCTAGTGTCTTAAGGTTATGGTAGCACATCAGGGACATCAGATGGTTAGAATTCAAGACATATCAATAGTTTATACTAATTCAATTTTGTATTAGTGTTAATGCTATTGCTCACTATAAACATCTACATGGGGATGATTTACTTTTGTATGATATTCATTCATTGTTAATGTTATTGTTAGTATATTTATGATGTACAGTTTTTAATATTAAATTATAAGGATATTTACACTAATAACCCTAAGTATTTTCGTAATTACCCCAGGAATCCTCGATAATCACGTATTACACCCAAAACCCCGAATAATGTTTAACCTTTATATGTCATAACCTATGTCAAGTTCCATCATAATTCTCTGTTAACTCTGACGGAAAAATGTATATGTTGACAATTTTACCCTTCAAAACACATTATATTTCCGTCATAATTCTCCGTTAACTCTGACGGAAAAATGTATATTTTGACAATTTTACCCTTCAAAACACTTCCCTGGCAGTGAGACTGGAAACCCCGAGGGTTGGTGACGTTCCCTCCTCTTCTGCGCCAGGTGGCAACGCATGGGGGCTCCTATGAGTTGTCGCCTAATTTGATGGTTTCTCCGAGTCGCTTCGAGGTGAATTCTCGGGTTTCATGCCTTTCCTCGGTTAGGGACGGTTTGCCTCTTGGGGTGATGCCCGAGGTTGATTCGTTTCTCGACTGGCGTGCTTGGAAGATGGACCGTGCTCCTCTGGTTCGGTATGCGGGTCTGTGGGCGGGTCAGTACGCGGTGGACTTGGGCGGGCTTCTGGACTTCGGGTCTTGGAAAAGTGCCCGCCCGGGCTTGGATCCGGATCCGTTCACCTTTGACCCTGCGGAGGAGGCGGACCTTGCTCGGATTCGGATCGGTCTGTGGCTTGCGATCTTCCCATTATGGATTGAAATGCCTTACCGGATGGCGCGTCGAGCTCGGTGGATGTTGTATGCAGCAAGCCTATTTGGAGCCCTCTTCTCCTCGAAAGAGGCGGCTCGGATCTTTTGATTTCCACTCCATCTTCCTCGGGGGTCGTCCTACTCGTGGACGATGTTAGTGAGGTGGGGGGCACCTCTGATAGAAGGTCGGGGAAGAGATATAGAAGAAGGACCAGATCTCGGGAGGGGTCCTCGCAAGTGCTTTCATGTGCGATGTTGCGAGAAGGTGTGGCGGAGGCGGTTGGCCTCTCTTTTATTGGGGGTCGTCGTCACTTGTCTAATGAAGATCTTATCCTGGAATGTGAGGGGGTTAGGGGAGGCTGATAAGAGAAGGGCGTTGGGCTCTAGAGCTTCTGAGTGGGGATGTGATATTATCCTAATTCAAGAGTCAAAATTGAGGGGAATCGACAATTTGCTGTGGCGCTCCTTTGGGGCGGGCGCTCTGGATGAGTTTAGAGCGGTGGATGCGGAGGGGGCGGTAGGGGGATTGTTTATTGCGTGGCGGTCGGCGATGTTTTCTTTCAGCTCATTGCTTGTGGGGAGACATATACTATTTGTTGTGCTGGTTCGTGAGTCCGATGCTTTGCCGATCGCCTTCTCCTGCGTGTACGGTCCCTGTTGTCACCTGAAGAGGAATGAGCTCTTGGAGGATTTGCGTGCTGCTAGCTCTATTTTTGAGGGGGTTCCTTGGCTCATTGGGGGAGATTTCAACGTCACGTTTCATATGTCCGATCGTCCTCGCTCAAGGGGTGGTAGAGACCCGGGCTCTCTTTTGTTTGCGGAGTTGGTGGACTCTCTCGCCTTAGAGAATCTCGTGGCAACCGATACTATTTACACTTGGAGGAATAATTCTTCCCGCTCCAGGATTGATCGTTTTTTGGCCTCTGGGAAGATGATGGAGTTGTTCCCTTGCTGCTGGGTGTCCTCGTGACCCCGCTCTTTCTCGGACCACTCCCCTATCCTTTGGGATTCGGGCGAGCCCCCTTCGATGAGGGGCATTTTCAGATATGAGAGGTGCTGGACTCATGAGGCCAGCTTCAAGGATATTGTGTCGGGGCACTGGGCGCAATTCAGTGGCTTGGGGTCAGCGGCCTCCAGGTTGAACCAGAAGCTTATCTCTTTGCGGAGGAGACTGGCTCTTTACAAGAGGAAGTCGAGGCAAGGGCAGGTTGCGGTCAGGGTTGATGCTGAGGCTGTTATTGCGCGGCTCGACCTGTTGGAGAATGACCGTGAGCTATTGGCTGACGAGCTTTGTGAGCGTGATCTTGCGCAAAGGCGTGTTGCGAAGGAGGACAAGAAGAGGGCTTCGGAATAGAGGCAGCGTTTGAGGATGAAATGGATCAAAGAAGGAGACGCTAACACGGCTTTCCTTCACCGTGTGGCTAGCGGAAGTAAGCGTAAGAATGCGATTTGGTCTATTTCCATTAATGGGACGTCTTTTGTGGGGGACAGAGAAATGGGGAAAGCAATTGCTGAATACTTCAAGAGCTTCATGGCGAGGCGATCCCCGAGGACTTGGCGTTGGCAGGGGATTGGGGCTCCATCTGTCTCTGGAACGGATTGTGAGATGTTGACTAGGCCGATATCCCTGGAAGAAACTAAGGTGGCCGTGTGGGAGTTAAATGCCGATGGCTCCCCGGGCCCTGATGGCTTCTCTGTGGCTTTCTATCGCGATTTCTGGGAGATTGTGGGCGTGGATGTCTTTGAGGTCGTGACTGAATTCTGCAATGGGAATGAGGGGTTTGATCGGATTAATAGGGTCATCTTAATGCTTATCCCTAAATTCCCCGCGGCTGAGAATATTGGGGATTTTCGGCCAATTTCGATTTCTAACGCCATCTATCTTATTGTGGCCAAGATGTTGGCACGGAGGCTCGCTCTGGTCCTTCATTCGATTGTATCTCCATTTCAGGCTGCTTTTATTCGTGGAAGACAAATCTCTGATTGTGTTGCGATGGCTGTTGAGTCGGTAGCGGATTCTAAGAGCTCTGGGAACAGGGGGTGCTTTGGAAGATAGATTTTGCCAAAGCATATGACAGCCTTGAGTGGAGCTTTTTGTGGGCAGTCCTGCAAAGACGTGGGTTACCGGAGCTTTAGATTTCTTGGATGCGGCGATGCGTCGCCACTGTGTCTTTCTCGGTCTTGATTAACGGACGGTTGGAGGGGGGATCCTTCCAGCCGAGGAGGGGACTGCGCCAGGGGTGCCCCCTGGCCCCTCTCCTCTTTGTCGTGGCGGTCGACGTCTTGGCTCGTATGGTCGTCCGTGTCATTGATGACGGACTCTCGAAGGGCTTCTCTAAGGGGAACCTTTCTGTGCCCTTGATTCAATTTGCTTATGACACCATCTGATTCATTGAGGGAGGCGTTTCTGAGGTCTCTAGCATGGCGATGACCCTTGATATGTTTAGTGAGATGTCGGGCTTGACTGTGAATGGGGGCAAATCCAAGGTTATACCATTTGGGATGTCGGAGATGCTGGCGACCGAATGCGGCAGGATTCTGGGCTCTCCTCCGGGCGAGCTTCCTATTGACTACCTTGGTCTTCCACTGGTGCTTAGGAGAGCCAAGATTCGGGATTGGCTTCCGCTCGTCGAAAGGGTGGAGGCGCGCCTTGCTGGGTGGCGTGCGGCGCTTCTGTCGAAAGGGGGCCGGCTAGTTCTTCTCAAAGCGGTGCTTTCCTCTATCCCAATTTTCTTCTTGTCGAATCGTCGTATGCCGGTTGGGATCTGCAAGCGTATTGAGGGGTGTATGTGTAGGTTTCTGTGGGGAAGAAGTGGGGAGATGGGGGTGGCATTCACCTTGTGGCGTGGGATGAGGTGGCCAGGAGGAAGCAGGAAGGGGGTTTGGGCGTGAGGCGCTTGGAGCTTGTTAATGATGCCATTTTCCTCAAGAGGGCAAGCAGGATCTGGGGCAGGGTGGGACCTTCTTTACGGATGTGCTGCGGGAGATCCATGGGGTGGGCAGTATGGGGGAAGAGAGAGTGGTTGGTGCTGATACCCAGTTTCGGCGTGGGGTGCGGGAGGTTTTGCAAGGCATAGATCGTTATTTAAGCCGGTGCTGGGAAATGGGGAATCATTTAGCCTCTGGAATGACAAGTGGTAGGGAGGGGATCCTCTGTGTGTTCGTTACCCGCGATTGTTTGTGTTGGCGGCTGACAAGGATGCCTCTGTCGCCTCTTGTTGGGTGGATGGGTGTTGGTGTCTGCGTTTTGTGGCGAGCTTCTAGGACCAAAGGCTTGAGGACTTTCTTTCTCTTCTCGACGCCCTCGATGCTGCTGGTAGGCCTTCTGAGGGGCGGGACCACTGGGATTGGAGGGACGGCAACTTCTCCACGCGCAAGGCCTATGATGCGCTGGCTCTCCCTCTACGTGGGCGCTCGGACTTGTTGGTGAGGGATTGCTGGTTCTTTTGGGGGTTAAGGCTTCCTGAGCGCCTCGGTTTCTTCTTATGGCTCTTTCGCAGGTGAAGGTTATTGACGAGAGATCGCTGCACAAAGTTTATGGCCAATGTTTCCAATCTCTGTGGCCTCTGCATTTCAGCGGTCGAATCTTTAGAGCACTTATTTTTTGAATGCCCCACGGTAAGAGGGGTGTGGGAGGATGTTATCTTGGTTTGGGTGAATACGGATGGCATGGAGGCCTTCTGTGACTCCTTGGTTCGTAACAGGAACAGGGCGAGGAAAGATCTTTTGCTGCCATTGGCGAGACTATGGGCGATTAGGCGTGGGCGTAATGAGGCCGTCTTCTCAAACCAAAGATTCTACAATGAGAACGTGATTATTCATAACGCAAGGCTGGTAGAGGAGTGGGACGCGGTTTAGGACTTGGCGTTGTTTTCATTTTGTTGTGGGCTTGGTGGAGGCGTTGTTGCCTCTTTGTACAGTTCTTTTCCCTTGTTTTTGTACTTTCGCTTTCTTTTCACTCTCTTTAATATATTGGGGTGAACACCGAAGAGTGTCTCCCTCTTTTTTTTGGACTTCAAAAAAAACACATTATATTTATAACATGATGCCATTATGTAGATGAAACAAAGTGAAACCCCAAGGCCTCTGGACGGAGCTTGCCTTGCGTGCACCTTCGCCCGAAACTCCCCTCTCACGTCGCTCACTCCAGCACCCCCCCCCCCTCTAGCTTCCGCATGTAGCCCCAACCCCTGCACCCGTGTGCCTCCACCCATGCAACCCTTTCCCCCTGCGTGTGCCTCTGCCACCCACCTCACCCCCCGCCACCCTCCCCACCTCGCGCCCGCAAACCCTAGTCATCGCGCGCCCACAAGCGCCCCCCCCCCCCCGGTCGCAAGCTCCAGCCCTCGCCTTCCTCCCGCCGCCTTCCCCCCAATTTTCGTGGCCGTAAGCCCTCCCGCAAGCCCCATCCCCCCGCTCCTGCGCACCTCCGCCACTAACCCAAACCCCGTGCCCTCCGCCCGAGCCCCCAAACCCAACCATCGCCCTCCTCCCGTCGCTCCCCCCCAAGCCCCAGCCCTCACCCCCTCCTGTCGCTCGCCCTCCCGCAAAGCCCAACCCCCCCCCCCCCGCACACCCACAGGCTCCAACCCTCGCCTCCCTCCCAGAGCTCGCCTGCTTGCCGCCTCCCCCCCCCAGGCCCGCAAGCCTCAACCTCCCCGCACCTCCATCCAACCACCCGCAAGCACCAGCCCCCCCACTCCCGTCGTTGCCTCCCTCCCGCTCTCTCGCCCGTAAGGTCCAACGGCTCTCTGCCAACTGATCCAAGCCAAGCCCTAGGTCGGATCTCTACCCCGTCGCTACCCACCGCCTCCTTCCGTGAAAGATCTCACCTCTACTGAAAGCTCCAGCGCTCGAATTCACCTCCTCTTATCATTCTTTTCTTTTTTTGTTTGGTTAATCTCAGTCGTTAGATCACTGATTGGGATAGATTAACTCAACCATCTGGTTGAGTCAATGAACTAAAGTAACAGAAGGTTATGAGTGTAAAACGAAGTGGTTATTTAAGGTCTTGAATGTAATTCGTGATTATAGAGGGTTCTTGGAGTAATTACAAAATTACTCAAGGTTATGGGTGTAAATATCCCTAAAATATAATATGTGTAGTATTTTATTTATGTTTTTATTAATGTATAAGAGTATTGAAAATATTTAAATTTGTGTAAATATATAAGAATGTATGTATAAAAATTGATTTATATGGCTAAAAAATAAAAAATCAAAACAGACTAAAGGCCAACAAAATCCGATTAGTTGTCCAACTGTCAACTAATCCTTCGTCAATGACCCCGCCAACAGAGTACCGACTTCTGCGACCTTGAGGAATAGTATCTTGTTTATAACATGTGAGTTTGTAATAATGTAGATGGCTACCCCTCATGCGAAAGCCGCTTTAGGTAGGGACTCGTCGTTTATGTGCCACTAGGATAAATTCATCCATTATTGGAAATTTAGTTTATGAAGCATGTTTTTGTTGTGATACATTGTAATTTTTAAAAAACATTAGCATGTGTTATATAGCAGACACTTAGTTCTCAATTTGCTTATTTTTTTCATCTTTGCATCAATTACTTTGTTTATTTAACTCATAATTTAAAATTTTCTATAACTATCTAAATATATGAGAGTATATATATATATATGAAAAATAATTAATATATTTAAAAAATTAAAAAATACAAAACTGACTTGTTAGAAAACTTAAAGGCAGAAGCGTACCAGAAAAAAAGAATAAAGAACAATGAAGAACACGGGATTTTACGTGGAACCCACTCCCTAAGGAGCGGGAACAAACCACGAGAGAAGGCCTCAAAGGGCCATATTTGTCATTCAACTTTCTGATTTGATACAGGGGGTGAGGAGCATCCTATATAGCCGTTACGAAGTCTCCACATCTCACGACTAGTAGACGTGGAACTAAACAACTCGATGTGGTAAATGGGTCCTGAAGAGATCCATTTACCCATCTATATGACGCATACACAAATACTCCAACATTCCCCCTCAAGTGGAGCATGCAATACTCAGCTTGGACAAACAGAAAGAAACCTCAAACCCACGCTATAGGACACTGCGGACAATATCAACTCAATGCATACACACTGTCGGATGTTGTCGAGGACGTTGCTTTTCATGACGTGCAGGTGAGGATGAATAAACAGGCTGGAGTGTGAGTCAAACTAAGTCTCCTAGTCGGAGAGCATGTGCATGGTGATGCACATGTCATAGTCACTTCAATTGAAATGAGTCTCTTTGCCGGAGTACTCTGGCCTACCACATCATGTGGACAATTGCTCCATCTCTAAAAGGGTTAAACTGAAAAAGCAGTGGACACATCCTCGTCAGAGTCCACGGTCGCTGGAGAATGGAGTCTGAAAAAGTCTCCTCATCGAAGAACTAGGTCTCTCCCATACTGGTTCAGAGAATGGAATCTCTACACTGGAGTCTCTACGAAACCACATGAAAACCCTAGCCCACTTTGCATAGGGAATGGGACCTCTACTCTATAGTCCCTATAGATCACAAAAAATCTTTGATCAAAATAAAGGATGGGGACCACAACAAATGATGGTAAACATGTGCACATCTGAGTGAGGACTTGAAATCTGAATGTCGAGTCTGAAAACTGAATAACTATAGAGTCTGAAATATGGCCTGGCATCTGAACTGGAGAATATGGAATCTGACGAACTGGCATGTTGTAGAACTCTATACAATACTCCCCATTTCTCCCATACTTGTCGAAAAACAATAATATCGACCACGTTGGGAGAAGACAAGAAAATGGAGAAACAAAAAACATCCCATAAACCGTCACAATTTCTCGACTTTTCTTCTCGTTCAAATTTAAAAAAAACACTTTTTCCCAAGTTATTTCACAGCTTTTTTTAATAGCCGTCTTTTTTTCTTTTTAAATAAGTCATTCATCATCATTTTTCGATTTTTCCTTTTTTGTCGCGTATGATTTTTTGTACGTACTTTTTTTCAAAACTCTCTCTCTCTCTCTCTTTTGTTGACCTCCCCTCTTTTTTAAAAAAACATGACCCGCGTTGCCCATAAGTGTATGTAGTAGCCCATTGTTGGGTTAAACATGAAACCTCCTTTTTCCCCATGTTTTTTCCTTTCTTTTTAGAAATTCCAGCTCAAGTGGACCTCCATTTTATTGTGTTGAAGCAACACGAAGAAGAAGAGGTAAAGGATGTGGGTGGCTAGGAAGAGGAGTGGAGACGTTGTCCGGCGAGTAGATTGAGGCTCTTGTTATCCCATTTACAAAGGAGGAGGCGAAGCAAGCCGTTTAGGGTTTGAACGCAGCTGGAGCCCCTAGATCGGATGGCTTCCCAATGTTGTTTTACTGTGAGTTCTGGGGATTGGTAAAGGGAGAGGTCTTGGAGGTGGTGAACGAGTTCAGGGAAGTAAACAGAGGGTTTGAGAAGGTCAACAGGGTTTTACTATTCCTCCTTCTCAAGAAGGAGTCTCCGGTGGGGGTTGATGACTTCAGGCCTATTGCATTTTCTAATGGCATCTACCTGATAGTGGCCAAGATTCTGGCAAACCAGCTAAAGATTGTTATGGATTCGGTTGTGCTACAGGAGCAGTTGGCTTTCATTCTAGGTAGACAGATGGCAGGCGGGCTGGTGATGACATCCGAGATCTGTCTTGAGTGGAAGCGGTCGAGGAAGAAAGGGGTCATGTGGAAGATAGATTATGCCAAGGCCTGCGACTGTGTCGATTGGAAGTTCATGCGGGCGTCCCTGCGGAAGAGAAGCTTCCCTGATCTGTGGGTAGAATGGATGAAGAAATGCGTCACTACCTCTTCCCACTCGATCCTGGTGAACGGCAAACCAGAGTGGGGGTTCTTCCAGTCCCAAACGGGGATGCGCCAAGGTTGTTCGTTGGCTCCTATGCTTTTTGTGCTAGTGACAGATGCTTTGACGGTATTGCTTAGGCGAGCGGTTGACATGGGGTGGTGTGAGGGCTTCCGTCACGAGGATATTTCTATCCCTATTTTACATAATGCAGATGATACGATTATGTTTCCTGGGGGTTCGGAGGAGCACAACGGCAATGCGGCTCAGCTGGTACAGATCTTCAGTTCTCTCTCGGGCCTTGAGATCAACAGGCACAAGTCGATTGTGGTTACTTTTGGGATGGATGAGGCAGAAAGCTCCAGTCTAGCGGAGATGACCGGATGACCTATGAGGGACCTCCTTATCTCCTACCTGGGGCTACCATTGGTGGCGGGGAATCTGTAGAAATCAGATTGGGATAAAGTGGTGCAGAAGATGGAGTAAAGGCTAGTTAGATGGATAGCGATCACGTTGTCTGGGGGGTGGGGGGGAAGCTGATTCTTTTGAAGCATGTTCCTTCAGCAATTCTGGTATTCTTTTCCCTACATAATTGATGTTTTTTAGGCCCAAAAAAAGGGGGAGACACTCAGCGGTGTTCGCTCCAATATATTAAAAACTAAAAAGAAAAAGACAGAGAAGGGAAGGAAAGAAATACAGTACAGCACACGACCGAAAAGGCAAAAATACAAAGAATATCACCACTCCCAAAAACAAACTGCGTCCTATACCGCACACCAGTCATCCAGAAGACGCGTACACTGAATAAGAACGTTATCCCTGTAAAAGCGTTGGCCAGAGAAGAGAGCCTCATTCCTTCCCAACCAAATGCACCACATCCTTGCAATCGGGGCCAAGATCTCCCTCCTAGCCTTGTTCATGTTGCACACCGATAATTCGCAGAAAACAGCAAGGTCATCAGATCTCACCCACTCCAGATCATCCCAGATCCCTCGGACCATGGGGCAGGCAAAGAATAAGTGATCAATTGTTTCCACAGCCGAATCACAAAGGATACAGGTAGAATCAACATTAATCATGAATCTAGCGCAACGATCACGCGTTAGCAATCTCTCTCTGTGCAGAAGCCAAGGGAAGAAGCCAATGCGCTCAGGAAGCCTCAAACCCCACAAGAACCAAGAGTCGCGCACAAGGAGATCAGCCCCAACCGGTGGTGGCGGAGCCAACGCCCGGTATGCCTTCCGCATGGAAAAAGAGCCGTCCTTCCAAGCCCAGTGATCCTGCCCCTTACTAGGCCGGTCAGTGTCATGGACGGCGTCCATAAGAGCAATAAAATCATCAAGTCGCTGATCCGAGAAATTTGCGAGAAACCGCGAACACCAGCAGCCATCCAGCCAGCAAGAAGCAACAGAGGCATCTTTGTCAACTGCCAATGCAAACAAACGGGGGAAGCGCTCCTTCAAAGAACCTCTTCCCGACCAATCGTCAACCAAAATTTGAAGGAGTCCCCCTTCCCCAGCACCGGCCTAAAGAGCGAAACATTCCTCACAAAAGCATCCAGCACACTACGTCAAAACGGAGAATGGCGACCGACCTCACCCCCCCCCCCACCATCCCCATCCTAGCATCACCCAGGAACTCCCTCAGAACTGCAATGAAGAAGTTATCACCCTGACCCCAAATTCTGCTCATCCACTTAAGAAGAAGAGCATCATTAACAACCTCCACCCTCCGTACACCCAGGCCACCATCCCGCTTGGCCCTAGTAACCTCCCCCAGGCCACAAGATGCACCCCCCTCCCCCTTCCTGCCCCACAAAAATCGCCTCATACAACGCTCAATGCGCAGACGAATCCCCATCGGCATGCGACGAATCGAGAGAAAGAAAATCGGAATCGAAGAAAGCACCGCCTTGAGAAGAACAAGGCGACCCCCTCTAGAAAGCAACGCCGCGCGCCAGCCAGCAAGGCGCAATTCCACTCGCTCGACAACCATGCGCCAATCCCGAAGCCTGACCCGGCCCACCACCAACGGCAAGCCAAGGTAATCAATAGGAAGCGCACCAGGAGGAGACCCCAACAGCCGGCCGCACTCCACCACCTCCGCCTGCGACAACCCAAAAGGGATCACCTTGGATTTGCTGCCATACATCCACAGCCCCGATAATTCGCAGAACAGATCAAGAGTGACCGCCATACCGGAGACCTCGGAAGGGCCTCCCTCGATAAAGCAAATAGTATCATCCGCAAATTGGATCAAGGGCACGCGCATGGCGGGAGTCAAAAAGAAAATTGAGACTTTGATGAGAAGGTTCTTCTGGTCGGACGGGAAGCAGCAAGGGTCCGTGATGCATCTAGCTGGTTGGGACGAGGCGACGAGGGGGCGCAAGGAAGGGGAGATGGGAGTACGTGATGTGGAGCGCATGAATAAGGCGTTGATCGCCAAGTGGGTCATTCGCATTTGGGGTATCATCTTCATTGGCAGCTAGACTTGTCAGGAAACTATATGGGTGTCAGAGGACAGAGTGATGGCTGGTAGAGTGCGGTTTGAGTCGTCGCTATGGGCAGGAATACGCGAGGTCCTATCGTTGATTGCCCATAGGATGCATCCGATGGTGGGAGATGGCCATGTTATCATATTTTGGCGTGCTGACTGGTCGGAAAATGGTAGTTTGGAAACAAGATTTCGAGGCAATGGCGCATCAAAGGAGAGTTCACTTTCACAGGTGGCAAACTCGGGCATTTGGTCGCCAGTTTTTGTTTTTGACCCCTCAGAGCAGCGCCTGGGGGAGTTTTTTAGGTTGTTGGCGGAGGTCCTGACACCTGGAGATTTTACACTGGATATAGACCATTTTAAGTGGGAAGGATCCGGACATTCTGTGAGGAAATTTTACAAGGAACTGAAGAATGTGGCAGAGGAACATGATGTGGACTTATGCAAGGACTTGAAGGTGGTTTGGGCAGCTAATATTCCATGCAGAGTTAAGGTATTTCTATGGTGTTTGAGAAAAGGATGCCTGAATGACAAAGCAAGGAGGGGGAGACTACTGCAGTTGGAGGATACACTGTGTGACCGGTGTGATGGAATGGTGGAGGACTTGGACCACTTGTTCTTCAAGTGCTCGACATCGAAGCGGGTTTGGAGGGAGGTCGAGTGTGCTTGGGTGACGACGGGAGGGGCTGAAGATTTCTGGAGGTCGATTCGAACGATAGTGAATAAATCCACAGATGACTGTTCCAAGCCCTTTGCAGTTATGTGGGCCATTAGGGCAGGGAGAAATGATTTGATCTTCAATATTCAGAGATTTTACTACGAAAATGTAGTGTATCAATGTAATTCCCGGTATCACCTTTGGGGAGCACAGTAATGTACTCTAACTTTTACTTAATGAAATAGTTGCGTGGTGACTCCCACAATGGGAGATCACCCTCTTTCCTATCAAAGAAAATGGACCCCCTTCTCTTTTTTTATTTAGGGTTCCCAAGTGGGAACCCCATCTCGCAAATCATGCCACCTTCGATGGGGCTTGTTGCTTGGTCGGTAGCTGCCGCTGAATGAGATGTGGCCTGAACGAGAACAATGAGAGAGAAGCTACATCGCCAGCGACTGGAGTTGATGCGCCAGCAGATTAGGTCATCTCGTACTGCCAGCACGAGGGATTGAGCGCCATCGTCGCCGCTGATCTTCAGAGGTGGAGGAGGTCATGCGACTGGAGTAGGAAGGCAGAGGGGCATGGAGGAAGCGGCCACCTTTGTTGGCGAGTCCGATGCGAGGGTGATACCTGATGTGGGGGCGAGTCTGATGCGATACAGTTTAAAATTTAGCGACTTCGACTGCAATTACCATAGACATAGCACGACTTCCATAATTCGATAACAATATTACAAGCACAATAAGATACCATAGTGGGTGTGTGGATGCCACAAGGGGACACAACGTACTTATAAGCAAATATGGTGTGCAACGTTCCTTTAGGATCGCTAAAAAATCAAAGGAATCCGGCCCCCTAGATAGTGCATATATCAACAAACCGCACAAAATGATTTACAAATAGAGGCCAAAGAGCATGTTAGTGACACAATTGGGTCATTTTTGGCATTGTAGGTGTTAATAACAACATTAGGCGTGTTGGCGAAAATGTAAAGGGTCGTTAGGTGGATGCCCCCGATTTAAAAGGACCGAGTAGCAATGTCCACTGCAGATATGACATCTCCAATACAGGAGCAAAATCTGTGTCCCATATATATAAAAACATAATTCTCCGTATTCGGTGGCAAATCTTTTTTGTAATGTACTATAGGTAAATAGTTTCTTCAAGAGGTGGCTTTGATTTTAGCCAAAGCCACTTCTTGAAGAAACAGCTTCTTTTGGAATGCTTTTACAAACCACAATGCAAACATCAAGGAAAACCTAATATCAAAGAAGCAGCTTACCTACAATAGATAACAAAAAAAATTCGTCGCAAGATATGGCAAATTAAGTTTTACATATACTGGTTACACAAATTCTTTTCTCCAATGCATGTCTATATGGGCTTCCAAGAAAGATGACTAGTAAATGTGGCCTCAACAACAACGACAAAGTGTGATGGCAGTGGAAAAAAGAAGGAAAGAACCGCTCAAAATCGGCTTATGAGTAAAAAAGGGAAAGGATGGAATAAGTATAAAACACCAACTTCTGATCACGATTCAGATAGCATATCAGAGAAAATAACTTGGGTGAATTTACAGAAAGATATCGACTATGTGTCGATTCCCACTTAGGGGTGTTATTTCTCAAATATAACAAAGAGGGGACCGAACTTTAAATTTTAGGATTTAACGTCAACATAAAAGGGTTGCTAACGTTAACGAAGATCTGAATTTGAGACAAAAAAATAAAAACAAACCCTTCTTTGTTACATTTGAAAAATGAAGCCTCTAATTGGAATCAAGGCATAGTTGAACCCCCTTTTTGTGATTTACACAAAAAACTTCTATTAAAGGCTAACCTTCCTTATATAGATGATCAATGTATGATTTTCAGATTTGATTGTGAAATCCATACCCGTTTATATAGATGAAGATTATGAAGAACTGCATGCAAGTCAAAACGTAGAAAGTATAAAACAAGTACAAACAATAAAGCAAATAACAATTCTAAGATGTAATTGTAACAAATTCGTATAGTGAAGAAAAGGAGACAAGAAAATAACCTATGTCCCATGCCGTTGCGCAATGTCTTTGAGAAGTTACAAGAACTTCTTGATCAACAGCAAGAGTTGCTGTTTCTGGTTTTGGATTCCAGGGATTTTCATCTATCTGCAGACAGCAAGATATATAGCTATGCTTAAAAAAATAATTAAGAATATGGCATACTTAAAAGGAAATGTTTATAGTAACTTACAGCAATAGTTGCACTAGATTGTGCTAAACCATGTCCCCCGGGACTAATTTCTTCATCTATCTCTGCATTAATTTCACGGGCTTTGGCAGGGTCTTCTACTATGTTATTCCGCACCTCCTTCACTTTGGAGGTCCGATACTGAGGTTCAACATAATCGATGGATTTACAAGAAAAATCTTGATGGAAATTTTTCAAGAAATTTTTAACCTTTTCCCAAATTCTGCCTGAGATTACTTTTTCTTCTAAAAAGATGGGAACTTCCTTTGCCTTGGACGGTGCACCAACAGTCGTGATAACTTTTGGGCCCTTAATTTCTACAGTTTCATCGTCAATCCTTGCTGAATCGGCAGTGATTACTTGGTTCTGCTCTGAGACCTCAATGTCTTCTGTCCAGAAAACAATAATGCAAGTAAACAGAAACTATCAAAATGAGCATTTATTACGAGAAGATTAAACGATTCAATCATGCCTTGGTTTTGAAAAGTGTTCGTGAGGTCGAGACTGGAAAACTGACTCCCAGCAACAGGCTTACCATCTTCTTTCCAAAACCAAAGTGAAAAGAGTGAAATGAAAAAAGAAGAAATAACAGGAAAGAGATTAAGACTATATATCTTATGCATCTTCAGTACATAGTGTACTTTCCAGCATAATTACCGGTAAAAGGATTAAGACTATATATTTTGTGGTTTTCTTGCTCAACCAGCAAACAAGGCATACTTCTGTTAAGTTTGCATGGGAAATCGATCCTAACTGCTGTTTCAAATGAAAAGTTTGTATATGCTTCCTGTTTACCTGCATTTGACATGGATTCCAAAATTATCCGGTTAGTTAGATCCCGCAGATGGATAAATTATTAAAGTTACCTGACTCTGCAGAAGCGGAAGTCCACAGAGGTATTCTCTGAAATTCAACAAGAGTGCTATGTTCTGTGAATTTTATTCCTGCAGCATCTTCATTCCCCGTAGAATCTTCTGCAGACAAGCCATAGTCCCGAATCTCCTGATTTTGGGGATCCCTGGTCACTTCCACAACGGTCATAATTTGCTTTTTTTGGAAGGAATTTTCATTTCATACTGTCACACGTGAAAGAAATAAACGCACGCCAACAACTCAGCAAGCAAAAAAACACACAGAACATATAGATGTACGAGGTCCATCTCTATTTGGACTGTCCCCAACGACAACGGAGGAGCATCTTCTCTTGGGAAAAATGGTAGTGCAGAGGATAAGGTAAAAGACCTAACTTTGGAAGTTTATTTCGCATATGATATGAAAATGAAAAAGGACCTGAAAATCGGATACTGCCCCCAATGATACGAAAAAGATGGAACAGAAGATCCTCACTTGAGAAGGACCTGAAAATTTAATACATCTCAACACTTGCAAAAGTATCGCAAGTGACTATGGAGTATGCCATTTGTTTGATTTCTTTTTACTAGAAGCGTTCATAAAAATAAAGTTCATAACTTGTGAAGAAGTTATACTTGTCTTCAGAAAGGCAAGAGAAAACTTTACAAAGGAGCTTGTAAAGAAATCATATATATATATATATAGGAAATTTATCCAATGCGCACAGGGCCCATTTGAGTTTCGGTGCGCACCATTTGTTGGCCACACACGTGTATTACCAATTTAGTGGTTACCTATTTCGAAGGATGTTGTTTTTGGAAGGAGATTAATATGCAAAGCGATTTAACAATAAGTGGTATTCCAATTATATCGCGTCCTAAAAAATAGGAAGATCGTTTTAGAAAGAAAACATTCGAATCGATTATTTCTTGCTGAAAATCGAGATCCAAATGCTTATGTCAGTAATATATATATAATAGTCAAGTAAATAGTTATTGCGAGATCAGTAATATCCAAAACAACGGTCAGTATTTACATTCATTGTAATACATGGTGCAGAATTCAGTAATATATACACAATGGACAAGTAAGTGCTTGTTGTGATGTCAGTATTATCCAAACAACGGTTAGTAATACATTCATTCTATTACATGGTGCAGATTTCAGTAATATATACACAATGGACAAGTAAGTGCTTGTTGTGATGTCAGTATTATCCAAACAACGGTCAATAATACATTCATTTTATTACATGGTGCAGATTTCAGTAATATATACACAATGGACAAGTAAGTGCTTGTTGTGATGTCAGTAAAACCATAACAAAAGGTCAGTAATTTTCATACGTTTTGTTACTTTGAACAAAATTCAGTAATTTAGAGATGATACTCAAGTAATATATATACAGTTATCAAGTAAATTATTGTTTGTGTTCAGTAATGTATATATCCATGTCTTATATCACATGTTCAGTAATGTGTACGATTCTCAAGTAATAGCTACTATGATATCAGTAATAACAAAGTAATGGTCAGTAAGTCATGGGCATTGCTCAAGTAAGAAAGTAACTATTTGTTAATGCAATGCACATTACATCGACAATGGTATTACTAACCATTTGTTATGTTATTACTGATCTCACAACACACATTTACTTGACCATTTTATACATATTACTAAATTCTGTACAATGTAACTATTTGGATGTAAATTACTGATCATTGTCTTGATATTACTGATCTCACAATAAGCATTTACTTGACCGAATAATATTTATTACTATCATAGCGTTTGGATCCGCGTGGAATCATTTATTTGAATTGCTTCTTTCCAAAACCGTCTTCCAATTTTTAAGGACGTTGTATAATAGGAAATATAGGATTTTTTTTAAATATGTCGTAGCCTATAATTAGAAATATAGTTATTGTTAATACACGTGTGTGGCCAACAAATGGTGCGCACCGAAACTCAAATGGGCCTTGTGCGCATTGGATAAGCCTATATATATATATATATATATATATATATATATATATATATATCAATGGCAAGGAAAAATATTCAGTACAATTCTACTCTAACAATCTTCAACTTGGAGCGTTGACATCATGCACGTTCAACTCAAAACAAATAAGCCCTAGCCAATGACGAGGAAAGTGACGTAAAAATATTAGTCAATTTCTCCTCTATAAAGATTTTTTTAAAGGAAAAACGGCGATCACAGAAAAGGATCTCCCAAAAATTTCATTATAAATCTCAAGATTAATAGTATAGAGCTACTTATGAGAGTAGCCAACATCTTTTACATGGCACAGAACCAAAACACGCTTTGCAGCATTCACCGCCAAAAAACCTCCTGCTTAAAGTCATAGAGCCATGCCAGCAAGACGAACCACCACATATTGTACGCCTATCCATCCCGTCTCATTGTGACATCGAGTGGGCCAGCCCTGCCATTTGGACACCCAAACACATAGTCATCTGATGCCTAAGAGCCGAAGTGCTAGCCTGACTTTTTGCCGCCACCTTGGGATGTCCACTGCCCCCACCTGAACAGATTGAGAGTCGGACTGCACGTTGGCAGGAACAGAACCAACATCCACTCTTATCAGTCACGCCGGATTCGGTTTCTCCCTAGATCCCTTTTCTGAAAAACGAGTTTCCCAGCTCAAGGAGTCCACCATCCGTTGCTTACACGAAAAAAATCAACAAATCCTTGTGTGATTGGTGGATGCCAGCCATTACACCAGGTTTTCTAGCTGCCAAAACCCCAAGGCCACCCTGAAAACCACTGCTAGGAGCACATTGCACAACCCCCACATCACCAGAATCGAAGAGGGCTGAGGTGCTGAACCAGTGGATGTACCAAGACCAGAATCAAAGGTCTCAGTCACCATCTTAGCTCTACTGGAGCAAGAGGCCACATTGGAGGAGCCCTCCAAAAGAGCATGCACGTATGGCTTTAAAGGAGCAGACTCACTCCTACATGTTGCAGCTACATCATCAGTCAAGTCTGTCGTCTTTCCTAACCCATCATCTGCTGGAGGGACAACCCAAAGTAAAACCATTGATCATCTGAGTCGTAACTCGAGCTACCTTGGGGAATATACTACACGACCTTCCACCAGAACCACCACCCTCTGTAAAGATATTGGGTAGATATTCTTCTAGCTAGCTTCTTGATACCCAATTCATACGTGAATTAGAAATGACAAGAAAGTAAAGATACCACAATAATGATAAATAGACAGCAATTAAAAAGCTCGCATGAAGTATGTAACATAGCTCTATATTCTGCCTGTACACTATATCAAGAGATGTTCGGACTGTGGAGAGAGAATTGATAATGAATAGAATAGTTTATTCATAGGGATGGGGTTTCTTGTATAGCGTGAAACCCTAGAGCCATGTTAGAGATAATTACATAAGAGACCCCGAAGGGTTACAAGACCAGCAGAGTAAAATAAAACAAGAAAGGGAGATAACTAAAAACAACTTCAACACTCTACCTCGAATTGGAGCATATCTATCGATCAAGCCTTACTTAGAAGTCTACCATGACATGCAATTCTTCGACAAGGTCTTTGTGAATATATCTGCAAGCTGAAGGTCTATGGAGATATGTAGAGTTATAATCTTCCTTCCCAGTACTGCATCTCGAATAAAATAGCAATCAACTTCAATGTACTTAGTCCAATCATGGAATACATGATAGGTGCAATGTATGAAATGGATATGTTGTCACATTGCAAAGGGATAATAGTAGTAGAATGACATTCCAAGCTCCTGTAAAAAGGAGACTAACCACGTAATCTCACAAGTGACATGAGACATGGCCCCGTATTCAGCCTCTGCACTCGATCTACAAACAACAGTCTACTTCTTGCTTCATTACATAACAAGGTTCCGACCAACAAGCATGGATTAATTTGTGGAAGATCATATGTCCTCAAGAGAACTAGCATAATCAGCAATTGCATAAGTAGTGATGTCAGTGTAGCCATAGTCCATAGAATATACCTTTTATGGAGATTCCTTCAGGTATCGAACAATCAAGAGAACATTTGCCAATGACTACAGTAAGGTTTCTCCATGTGTTAGATGGCTCTGCGCACAGCATGCGAGATAACTGGCCTGGTGACAATTAGATAGAGTAGTTTGCTCGCGAGGATTCTATCGTGTAGTATCCTCAAATACAAGATTAGTAGATGTAGCATGTTTCCGCGACTCTACTAGGATGCAAGATGGTTTGTATCCGAGTAAGTTTAGCTCTATAAGAATGTCAAGGCAGTACTCTTGTTGTAATAGATATAGTCCCTCTGCAGTACGTATCACCTCAATGCTAAGGAATTATCTAACATATCCAAGATCCTTGATGACAAACACCCTCTGAAGGAAGATCTTGCTCTCTACAATACATGCTTTATCTTCATCAATAATCTCGATGTCATTAACATAAACAGTCAATATCAAGGTGCCAGAAGTCATCCACCAGACGAACACAGAGTAATCAGATGTCGTCTTATGGGAACCAAGTGAAATGATCTCAGAAGTAAGCCTGCCAAATCAAGTTCGTGGACTCTGCTTTAGGTCGTGAATGACCTTACAGAGTAACCATACATGCTCCTCCTCCATCAAGGTTGAAAATCTCGATTTCGATTTCATTTCAGTCCTCTCCAAAACCGAAATTTCGGTGATATTTCGGGAAATTTCGACTGTTTCGGTGGAAATGTCGAAAATGACTTTAAAAAATCATTTTTCGACCATTTTTTCGCAAATTAAGATCTTCCAAGTTATTACAACAATAAATAACTTACAAAAGTTAAAAAAGGTTCGAAAATGACTCTCCACCAAGGTTCGAAATCTCGATTTTGATTTCATTTCGGTCCTCTCCAAAACCGAAATTTCGGTGAAATTTCGGGAAATTTCGACTGTTTCGGTGGAAATGTCGAAAATGACTTTAAAAAGCCATTTTTCGACCATTTTTCGCAAATTAAGATCTTCCAAGTTATTACAACAATAAATAACTTACAAATACACACTTATATCACACATATTGCTCACCCCTTATATCGCACATATTGGTCATATTGGTCATATAATCGATGTTAATGTTGATTCTTGGCTGGTACATACTGGAAAATGATATCATAAAATCCAAGATCTTAAAACAACAATAGCTTACAAAATGTACACTTATATCACACACATCTCTCATCCGTACGCCTTATATCACACCATATCGATCATATTAGACATATTGTGGAGCTGATTAATAGATACTGGAAATTAAAATCAAAATAACTAAGTTAACAACACTTAGAAGGCGTCTTTTGTTCATAAAAATAGACGAGCATTTTTTATTCTAAAATGTAGATAATGATTAATTAAATAATGTTTTGGTAATAAAAATAATTGTTACAGACAAAGTTCAAATGCATCACAGATGGTGCAGCATATCCACTTTTTTGGAGTTTTTTCTTGATTTTGCATTTTTTTGATGTGCATATGTACAACATATCTACATGGTGCAGCATATACATAAGGACTTTTTCTTCTTGAGCTAGTAGACTATCCCTCTTTTGAAGCATTATTGCAACCCACAACTCCTGTCTTTATACCTCAACACTGTCAGACCAAGTTGAGGCGCACATCCCTCCCTAAAGGAAGACGAGAGGTTTCGCCTAGAAGTTCTACCCTCGTATGCTACCCCAAGCCAAAGGATTTCACCTCCTCACCACCACATTTGTATGGAGCTATGTGTAAGGTGCGTGTCCAAGTTAAGCCATTGTCTCTGAGAGTCATGCGTGCGTTGTTAAGTGTTCTACTTAGGCTCATCAAAATGACATGTGAACATAGCCCAGTGGACTCAAAGAATTAAGTCAGTAATGGACCTGAAAAGTCTTAACCCCAAATCCCATAAGGTTCCTCTGAAGATAGGTGGATTAAGGTTTTAACCAAGCTCCATTTTCCAATTTAATTCCAGCCTAGTTAAATGTCAACTATGATTCAGAAGAATATACAAGCAAATATGTACAAAACTCTTTTGTGCAATTTTCAAAACATGCAAATTTTGAAAAGTGATTGAATGCGAGGAAGAAGGGAAAGTTTTGCAATGTATTTACAAACATTTACAACCAAAATTTTCCAAACTTTATTTTTCAAACATTTTTCAAAAATTACGTACTATGCATAATTTTGATACAAAAATATTTACAAACTTTACCACCAAAACATTTTTACAAACATTTGTACAAAAATAGTTTTTACAAAAAAAAAATCAAACAGATATGTACAAGGAAGAATTTTATATGCAAGAAAATTTTTAAAAATTTTGTGATTTTTAATTTGTGATTTTTAGCCATTTATTTATTAACACACTCACACAAAGTACGAGTTATGGCTAAAGTATATATACCACATATACGACATCCCCATACTTAACTCGAAAGATGTCCTCAGAGTGATCAAAGAGCGATGAAAGGAAGACATGACTCGTGTTGAGTATTGGGAAGTGAAAAGAATACTATACTACGATGATGAAAAAAAAGAATGTAATGAATAGAGGTCGGTGATCCCCCTATACTTAGGATCAAATAATCCTAAGTATAGAAGTCTGTAAAAAAAGTGGGGAAACCGATAGTTAGAATGTACAAGGTCTACCTACCGTATACTTAGGGTAAAATATCTCCAAGTATAGGCAGCAAAACAGAAGTAGAAAGAATCAAATGATAATCACAAGTCTGACACCCCCTATACTTAGGTAAAGTACACCTTAAGTATAGCATAATCATAAGATGAAGATGGGATGTGAGACAAAAGAATGAGTGATACGGACAAATGGATCTATACAAGGCGGACAGAGACGGAACCCAGAAGCCTAGGACACCGATCTCTCATCATCAATCTCTACCTACAGAATAACCAAAGGAAAAAGCCAATCCGCTCCAGGAGCCGGAGACTCCATAAGAACCCGCAATCACGAATCAGAGTCTCTGACCGCGAAGGTGGGGGCCTGCAAATCGCCCCAAACGCCTTCCTCGCCGAGAAAGGGCCCAAACGCCAAGCCCTATGATCCCTTCATACAGTGGGACGTCCCGCATCCTTGATAGAGTTCAACAATGAAAGAAAATCCTCGAACCTTTGGTCCGAAAAGTTAGATGAGAAGGCTGGGAACCAGTTACTGTCCGACCAGCAAGACGCAACCTGTGCATCCTTATCAGCCGCTAGAGCAAACAGGCGAGGGAACCGCGAGTACAGAGCCCCCCCCCCCCCCCGGTCCAATCATCAGTCCAGAAATTGAAAGATTCGCCATTTCCAAGCATCGGCCTAAACAGAGACAAATATCTGGAGAAGATCTCCACCACCCCCTTCTAGAACGGGGTGGGAGATCCCACCTGAGTAGCAGCTACCGGAGGTGACCCATGGACCCCGTATATTTTGCGCAAAACTTTGCTGCAAAGATCCTTCCCGAGCCCCAAATTCTTCTAGCCCATTTAAGAAGCAAAGCGTCATTCATATGCTCCAGACTCCCACCCCCAACCCCTCCTCTTTTTTGTGCACCGTAATTTCTCCCCATTCAACCAGGTGGATTCCCCCCGACTCCTCCCCATGCTTGCCCCATAAGAATCTCCGCATAAGTTTCTCAAGATGGCTACGGATCCCCTTCGGCAGCCGACGATTGGATAGGAAGTAAACATGAATGGAGGAGAGAACCGCCTTTAAGAGGACCAGCCGTCCCCCCTTAGAGAGAATGGCAGATTTCCATCCCGCTAACCTCGCCTCCACCTTCTCCACGACCCTGAGCCAGTCCCTCAATCTCGTCCTGCCCACCGCCAAGGGCATCCCAAGATAGTCAATCGGAAGAGAGCCGCAATCAGATCCCAAAGCCCGTCCACAAGCATCAGCCTCCTCCGCAGAAAGGCCGAAGGGGATGACCTTCGACTTACCAACATTCTTGAATAGACCTGACATCTTACTGAAAAGATCCAGGGCCATAAACATACTCGAAGCTTCCGCAGCGTCCCCTTCGATGAAAAAGATAGTATCGTCAGCATATTGCAAAAGCAAGATCAATAAACCATCCCTAGAGAAACCGGTCGATAATCCACAATCAACAACTCGGCAAGCAATGTGGGCCAGGCCATCCGCAGCCATGATAAATAGAAGGGGAGCAAGGGGGCAACCCTGGCGCATGCCCCTACGCGGCTGGAAGAACCCCCCCTCTGGGCGGCCATTGACCATGACTGAGAAAGAAGTCGTCGTTACACAACGTCTCATCCAAGATATCCATATCTCCAGGAAACCTCTTCTGCGCATAACCGACCATAGGAACTTCAAATCTAGACTATCATAGGCTTTTGCAAAATCAACTTTCCATAGAACACCATGCCTTTCTCTCCTCCTCCAGTCCGCAACGATTTCCGCTGCAAGAGTAAGGCAGTCCGAGATTTGCCTTCCCTGAATAAAAGCAGATTGGAACAGGGAAATAAGGGTGTCAAGAACCCGGCTGAGCCGCAAGGCAAGCACCTTCGCCACAATCAGATAAAGGGCGTTAGAAATAGCAATGGGGTGGTAATCCTCGATCCGCTCGGTCGACGCAGATTTAGAAAGGAGAACAATCAGGGACTTATTAATCCGTTCGAAGCCAGCATTGTCCACACAAAACTCGGAGATGACCTCCAACACCTCATTACCCACCAAATCCCAAAAATCCCTGTAGAAGGCCACTGGGAAGCCATCCGGGCCCGGAGCCCCATCCGCGTTCAAGCCCCACACTGCAGCCTTAACCTCCTCCATGGACATCCCCTGCGTCAGACCATCACACAAAGAGGGCGACAAAGATGTAGCCCCGATCCCCATCCACCTCCACACCCTTGGAATCGTCCTCGCCGAGAACTCCTTAAAGTGCGCAGCGATCGCTTTCCCCACATCCCTATCACCATCCACACGAAGCCCATTGATCGTGATCGATCGTAGAGCATTTGATCGATGCCTCCCGCTGGCAACACGATGGAAAAAAGCCATGTTAGCGTCCCCCTCCCTCAGCCACGTACTCCTCGATCTTTGATGCCATTCAGTGACGCGCTTAAGATCCTCAGCCGCAATTTGCTTTTGAGCGAGCGAGCGCGCGACCAACTCATTCCCCGATAGCTCCTTACTAACCTCCAAAGCGTCAAGTCTCATAACCACCTCCTCAGCCTCCAGCCTAGTAGCACACCTGGCAGCACTGGAGTCCCTCTTGAAAGAGCTCAGCCTCGTGCGTAAAGATACAAGTTTCTGGACAAACTTAGATGCCGCCGAACCAACAGCCTGCACGCTGGACCAATGAGAAGCCACCATCTCCCTGAAACTATCCTCCAGTAACCAGCTCCTCTCATATCTAAAGAGACCCCTCACCGCAGACATATCACCGGAGTCCCATAATATTGGCGTGTGGTCAGACAAAGTCCGAGGTCGAGCAACCACAGAGGATAGCGCGAAACAATCCAGAAGCTCAGCAGAGGCCAAAAATCTATCAATACGAGAGCGAGAATTGGAATTCCTTCAGGTGTAGGCGATATCCCCCGCATCCAAGACCTCCAGTGCCAACGAGCCCACAACGTCAGCAAAATCCGCAGAACCCAGGTCCTAACCACCCCTGAACCATGGTCTGTCCGAGGTTCGAAGAGTTACATTGAAATCCCCCCTATTAGCCAAGGGATACCCGCAAAGGCCCTACTCGTCTCACGCAGATCCTCCCACAATTCTCTCCTTCAAATATAACAGTAAGAACCGTAGACACGAAATCGCAATTGGCATAGAAGAGCCGGCACATACCAAGAGAACCGAGATGATGTGCCTCCCTCGCAGCACCGAGCCACATCCCATAGTCGACGACCTCCACGCAATCAGCAACCCACCAGACACGCCAACAGCATCCAGAGCTCTGACCTCATCAATACCTCCCGCACCGAACGATTTCCATAGAACATTGTTGATGGTTTGAAGCTTTGTCTCCTGCAGCAACACGACATCATAGCCCCACTCAATGAAGCGCGGTCCCATGGTCCTCCTCTTGCCCACCTCCTCAAGCCCCCGCACGTTCCATGAGAGAATCTTCATGGAGAAACAACGTATTGCCCCTGAATTCGGACCACCTCTGAGGCCTCCGCAACGGAAATCTTTAGTGTCGAGCAGGATTGTGGCTCGGAGACCGACGGCCGAGATCTATTCCTCCGCCTGTATCTCTTCCCGGACCTTTTGTCAGAAATTCCTTCAGCAGTTCGAGTGCCCTCCATCTCAAGGAGGGTCAGAGGTGGCACAGCAAAAGAAAGGGCACTAGATGTCAAGGTCACAAGGGCTTCAACCGGGTGCGAGGCGGAGATGCTCGAAGAAAACCCCTCAACCTCCATGGAGGCGCCGGAGACGCACGACACCACGGCAGTGGCAACAACAGCCGAGTTGAAAGAGCTAAATAATGGGAAGGCCCAGCCACTCCCAGACGAATGGGCCAAGTAAGATGACGGATTCGAAGGGCCCATCGCGATCGAGGAGTATCGAATATGAAGGGAGGCCGAGAGGCCCTTTCCGCCTGCAAAGAAAGCAGCAAAAGAGTTCGATTCTCCACGGGCCCGACCCGCGAAAGGATCTGAGAGCGCAATCTGAAGGTCGGGATCCGAGGTCTGAGGCCAAGATCGGGGCGACGCAGAGAGAGGGGGAGCCATCCTTGCCACCTCAGCAGACAAAGGGACCCTTTGGGATACCAGACACACGGCCCGAGGAGAGAAGCCCAAAGGTCATACCAAATCAATCTCGCGGGACAAACCATGCAAGGCCTCCCTCGGAAACCCCACCGTCAACGAAGAAGACGAGGCGACATCGGGTATCATCAGAACCTCCGGCGGCGAGGGGGTTCGACGATCAGCATCTCCACCCCGAACCTGAAACGGCCAACCTCCAAGGACTCGAAGAAGACCCGGCCACCTGCAGCATCAATCAAACCCTTGTTATATTCCAGCAGCACACGTGTGACATCTGGAGCCGAGCTGGGCCTCAACCCATCATCGATCACCTCGAGGACTGAACCCGATCACCGGAGAACCCGCCCCAAACAGTGAACCGATTTGGATAGGAAAGGAACCCCACGAACCTCCGCCACGCAAACCTCGACATCCATAACCGCCCCATCAGCAAAGCAAAGAGGCCGCCAAATAATATCGTCCATCCCTTCGTTTTGTATTAAGCGCTCTTTCTGCATCCTGGAGAGTCCACGAGCACCGCATCGTTGAGTATCAAGAGCCACGACGTCCCCCGAAAACCGCGAACCAAGGAAACCAAATAGGTGTCCCTTAACAGCCTCCACGGAGATGCATTCATGCAACGAGTATCCGATCACAGCATGAGTGTCTTCTTCCTACATGCCATCCTTCCCACCTGTCGCAGCTATTGTAGCACCCCCTCCGACCACATCATCCGCCATTATCGAGTCACCCGCAACCTTTGAAATACCCTCCACTTTCAAGTCACCCGCACCCTTTCGAACACCGGCAACCAAAGCCGCGAAGCTACGACGTTCCCGACGTGTATAGATCATAGAGGGCATCCCTCGCCCAGCTTAGCCAACCTCACCATGCACAGCACCATCATCGGCATGACGAACGAAACCAAACCTGCAGGTAAGGCCCTAAATGTCGGTTTCGGTCACCATTTCGGTACCGACTGAAACAGAATTTCGATGGAATTTCGGAGGAATTTCGACTGAAATTTCGGTCATTTCGGTCATTTTTTGTACTAGGACCCCCATATTTCGGTCATTTCGGTCGAATTTCGATTTCGACTGGATATCAATATTCGACAGAAATTCGACCGAATTTCGCTGAAATTTGAGGCCATACCTGCAGGTGGCCCTACGGTGGCCCACCCTCCCGCAGGCGAAACATCTCGGAGGAGCACTACAGACAGACGCAACATGGCCCCGAGTCCCACAACGGAAGCACCTTTTTTCAGGCTTTTTGTGGGAGACATGCACTCACTCCCCGCCAACGCCATGCAACGCACTTCTAACTTCTTCTTGTCGCCCTTCCTCTTCGCTGCAAACCACCCCCTTCCCCTTTCTGACTTCCCTATCAACGAAGATGCCAACGCCAGCTCCTGCCGAGACCCCTCCTTCAGCGACATCCCCGATCCCCTCCTCTCCAAGAGAAGCCATACCCTTGTGCCTCAAAAGAGCGCAGCCTTCCCCTCCGTGAAGCGACGCGAACCCCCCCCCCTGAGAAGGACCATCCGACTTCGACGAGCCCGCCTGCGCCCCCGAGCTTCGCACTCTCCACCAACACTCCATCGACGTCTCACCAATCTTGTGAGAGATCCTTTTGGGATCCTCAGTTTTAGTTTTTCATACAAGCTTGTTTACCCGTTACCACGGTATAAAGGATCAGTAGTGGTGATCATCAGGGACACAGGTTCTATTTAGATGTTGTGGATTATTTTAGTTGTTTGTTTTGGGATTTTTTGTTGAAGAATAAATCAGAAGCGGACAATACTATTATGAATTTTATTAAAGAAGTACGGAACATTTTTTCTACCTCTGCCAAAATTGTGCGAACTGATAATGCTCTTAAATTCTGTACCCATATTCTATCTCTATTCTTTTTATCTCACGGTATCCTACACCAAACATCTTGTGCTTACACGTCCCAACAGAACGGTATCACAGAAAGAAAGCATTGTCTCCTTCTTGATGTCACTCGTACGCTCCTTGTCCAGAGTAGTGCACCACACTCATTCTAGGGTGATGCGGTTCTCACAGCATGTTACCTCATTAACCGTATGCCCTCATCGAAATTGGGGGAAAAGATACATTTCTCCCTTGTTTTCCCTGACAAGGAGTTGTTCTCTCTTACCCCTCGTGTTTTTGGGTCAGTTGCGTTTGTCCATCAGTTGTCTCCAGGGATTGACAAGCTCTCTCCTAGGGTTGTCAAATGTATTTTTGTTGAGTATTCCAGGACTCAAAAGGGTTATCATTGCTATGATCTGCTACGTCAGAGGTATTATGTCAGTGCAGATGTCACGTTTTTTGAGTCAGTCATGTTCTTTTCTTCAATAGGTGATAGGTTGGAGATCTATATTCCTCCTCCACCCATGAATCCACCATCACATCCACCACCATCACCTTCACCACCATCATCTCCACCAGCATTACCTCCTCCCATTGTTTTGGCTCCTCCTCTACCACATCACTACAGTCAACAGCCATCCCCTTCTCATGTCAATCATCAAGCAAGCCCTAGGTTTTTTCTGACAACATTACTTTTTATGATGGGTCTGATGGTGTTTCTCAACAGAGACTATTTTAGGAAGGGGATGAGGCAGGTGGTACAGATGATGCAGAACTTAATTTACCTATTGCTCTGAGGAAGCAAAAGCATTCATGTACTTCATATCCGATTGCTTCTCATGTCACCATTGAGCGTCTGACGGGTGACTTCAGGAGGTTTGCAGCTGCTTTGTCCGTTGTGGATTCACTACGGACATACCAACAGGCATTGGCTGACGGTAGATGGTGTCTGGCTATTGAGGAAGAGATGGCGGCTCTTCATTCGAGAGGTACTTGGAACCTTATTCCAGCTCCTACTGGGGCATCTATAGTAAGTTGCAAATGGGAATTTACAGTGAAGCAAAATGCGAATGGTAGCATTGATAGGTACAAAGCTCGAGTGATTGCTCGGTGGTTTACTCAGACATACGGGGCGGATTATCTTGAGATATTTTCTCCAGTTGCTCGTCATTCTACCTTACAAATACTTTTATTTGTTATCGTGATTCGAGATTGGCCCATGTTTCAATTGGATGTCAAGAATATCTTTTGTATGGTGATCTTCAGGAAGAAGTCTACATGCAGCAGCGGCCGGGGTTTGCTGCTGAGAGGGAGTGTTTACAGGTGTGTAGACTTCATAAGGCAATCTATGGCCTTAAGCAGAGCCCGAAAGCTTGGTTCCATAAGCTCTCAGATTTGTTTGAGAAGCAAGGGTTCAAACGGTCAAATGCAGATCATTCTCTTTTCGTACAGAGGACCTCCAGAGGTACGATTGTTATTATGGTGTATGTAGACAATATACTTATTACAGGAGATGATATGTATGGAATAAAAAGAGCAAAAGAATTTCTTGGCTGTGAATTTATTACCAAGGATCTAGGAGCACTTGATACTTTCTGGATTGGAGTTTGCCAGAAATTGGCAAGGACTTGTGATGACTCGGAGAAAATATGTCACTGACTTGCTAAGTGACACAGGTATGCTAGGATGTCGACACGCTTCTATACCCATGGATCCGAGCATGAAGCTGTATGATGATACTGATGAGGTTGACAGGAGAAGATATAAGGAACTGGTGGGAAAGCTTCTTTATATTACCATTACCAGACCTGACATTTCATTTGTAGTAAGTAGAGTGGGCCAGTTCATGAAACAACCTCGTCAGGTACTGATTATGCAAGCTCTCCTGAGGATCATCGCTCCATTGTGGGTTATGCAATGATGGTAGGAGGAAACATTATTAGTTGGATGAGCAAGAAGCAGACTGTAGTCTCCCGATCCAGTGTAGAGGTATAATACAGGGCAATGGCTCATGCTACATATGAAATTACTTGGCTACTGAATTTTCTGCAAGAACTCGGCATTGATATCACCGCTACTGATCCTTTATACCGTGATAACAAATCTGCTACTTACATTGCCACCAATCCTTTATTCCACGAGAGAACCAAGCACATCGAGATTGACTGCCATTTCATTCGTGATGTTGTACAATGAGGCAAGATTGCTACACCACACATCTCGACAGATCTTCAGCTTGCGGGCATATTTACAAAGGCCTTGTCAAAGAAGCGCCTTTCCTAGATTGCTTCCAAGTTTGGCATGCTCTAACTTGAGGGGGAGTGTTAGAGATTAAAATAGATTGTGTTAAAGATTGCAGGTATATTTTTTAAGAGAATATTTTATAAAGAATATTCTAGCAGGTATATTTGTTAAGAGAATATTTTATAGAGAATATTCTATGTGGCAGAAATATATTCTTGGAACCTGTAGGGGTATTTATGTATTTTTCTCCTTTGAGCACTCTCGAGTTTTATCCTATATAAGGACCCCTAGACCTCTCGAATAAGATAAGCATTTCTATTCTTTCATACTTTCCACTGGTAACAAACACCTTCTGGAGGAAGGCCTTGGTCTCTATAATGCATGCGTTATCATCACCAGTAATCATCATGTCATCAACATAAACAGTCACTATCATTGTGATAAAAGATCTCCGTCGAACAGACATATAGTAATCAGATGTTGTCCTATTAAGCTAAGTGAGTTGATCTCGGAGGAAAGCTTGTCAAACAAAGCCCGTGTACTCTATTTTAGGCCATAAATGACCTTATTGAATCAGCATATACGTTCTCCCTCGACGGAGTAACTCGATGGCTAATCATGTAGGCCTCCTCCTCAAGGACACCATAGAAAAGAGCATTCTTAACATCAAGATGGAATATGGGCCAACTTCTATTCGCAACAACAGAGAGAAAAGTGCAAACCGACCACTCTAACCACTACAGATAGTGTCTCAAATTAGTCCATGGCATAGGTCTGCATAAATCTCTTTTCCACGAGTCTGACCTTTAATTTGTCGATAGAGCCATCAAAAGACTATTTGGTCGTAAAGACCCAAAAGTCCCATCTGTGTGTAAATGCTTGATGCTGGGAGGACACTGCACAAGAACCCACATGCCCCTGAAAATAAGCGCATCCATCTCCTCATCCATGACATTTTTCTAACCATGGTCCTTAAGTGCATTATGTCAATCACGAAGAGTGGTAATAGACATAAGAGCATATGTAAAATATGGAAAAAGGTGTATAGCACATTGTCTTTTTATTCTCCACAGTGTTATATGAAGTTCTGATGGAAGTATGGAACATCTAGAGTGGCAGTAGTGGGGACTCTCAGAGAGGGCATATGATCCTGCAAGTAAGGAATTGGTAATGGTACAAAGTTAGAATGAACATTTTGTTACCTTTTATAGACAATTGGGAGGTGGTGAAAGTTCCATAGATTATGTCACTGCCAGGCTGAGTAAAGTAGCCGGTATGTTCAAAGTAGATGACATCAGTTGAAACATAGTAGTGATGACAAGTAAGATTATAGCATCTATACATATTTTGGGTCCGAGATTAGCAACGGAACATACGCTTGATTGTATGAGATAACGACAACTTATCAGTAGTCTAAAAGTTATGAACAAAGGTAGTGCAAGCAAACATTCGGAAATGGTCCTCATCAACATATAAAAGTGAGAAAGTAGTTAACCCCATTGAGAATCAAAGAGTTGACCTTATTGATGAGGTAGGTGGCAGTAAGAACAACATCCACCAGTAGATCCTTAGGACCTTTATGTGAGTAAGCAATATTTGAGCAATATCCAGAAGATTGGGAAGTTTCCTTCTTAAAATAATTTATATATCTAAAACCATCAAACATTTTAAAATCAAAATAAAATGAATCGACTTTGAATATATCAAAATTTTAAAATGGATCAATTTTGAATTCAAATTAGAAAATGCTTTTAAAATTCCATTCGAGTTTGTAACTTTTAGAATGAACTTAATTGGATTTCAAGGTATTTAATTCAATTAGCACCCATAGTAAAAGACCTCCTAGACATCACACCATGGATGAATGCATGCATTGAATCTCCCTACGTCTTCTTAAGCTAGGGATACTTGGTTGCGTGAAGGGAGGGGGAAGTATAAGAATATATACGGGTTTGATTAAAGGTTCCCTCTACAGCCAGTAATCCCCCTATATAGGTGTCTTCTATATTCTTTATCTAAAAGGTCAAATCCCCCTGTCAACAGTAGCTGGAGATTGCGTAATCTTCGTCTCGACCACATCGCCAGTGATTCTGTCAATATCTTGACCCCCGGCTTTGTTGGTTGGTGAGCCTTATTTTGCACCCAAATATGTCCTCTTTACTGTAGGACGAAGATTAGCATCGAGTCTAACTATATTTTTTACGTGAAACCACGGTCAAAACATGGTTGGAAGAATTATCCAAACATCCATCCAACTATGAGATGATTAATGCTGACCACAGCTAACACAAGCAAGAAACCAAACAACTATCCACTACGTAGCGCAGCAGAATATCGCAGATAAAGGGTCTCTTAGATTTGGCATTCAGAATGTGACCCAGTGTGTCATGACAACATTTCGGAGCCATGCATCCATTCTCGTGTTTGTTTCGATCATTCTCATAGTGCGTAACGACTAGCGACCGATATACTAGTACCGCAAGATGCGTTGAAAATAACAGGATCACGGACAGAACAAGTAGAAAATACCGAAGCAAACCTGAGGGACAGCTGAGCTGAGGAGGAGGAGGAGGCGCCGCCTCTGAAGATGTCGTCGAAGAAGCCGTCGCCGAGATGACGGACGCCTCTCTGCCGATAGGGCTCGCTGTCGCTGCGAGATCTGAAGTGGTTGGGGGCGCCACCGAAGACGTCGTCGAAGTCCAGATCCGGCATTTTCCTGCGGGTGACGTTAGCGCCGCCGCCGTCTGTCTGATTTTCCATTGCTCCGATCATCTGCGAGGTCTGAGATCATGGATGTATAGATGAAAATAGAAGGGAAGAGCGGAAGGGGAGAATGGGACGGTTCGGGGGATGGTGGGAGACGAAGTGGTGGCAACTGTTTTGATTCCATAGCTTCGAATGGCGGAGGGGATCTCGCGGGTTTATGTTGCGAGTGGGACGGGACGGGGAGCTGGGGGGAGGAAGGGCCCACCAACTCTACTTCCTGCAGTAGAGACAAAAAGGGCAGCTCGGACTTCTTTTCTCTCCCGCTATCTATTATTGTTGTCTGTTCGTTTCTGCCTGATGGAGATCCTTATTTTTTGTCTTTTTTCCTGGCTGTTTATTATGTCACAGTCACACGGTGATTATTTGGGTGATCCATCTAAGAAGGGCCAAAGGGGTCGGAGGTAAGGATGCAAACGGACATATATGGACATAGGTATTATCGTATCTACGTTTTTGAATACGAATATCGATATGGATATTGATGGATATTAAAACTACATTACCATATTCTTAAAAAACAGATACGGATGTAGAACGGATACTGGGCGCATACGAGTAATGCTAGAAATACTTATAGAATTGACTTAAATATATACAAATTAGGTGGAAAACATGTGATATAAAGTAACTAAATGTGTTTGTATCATAGGAATTATGCCAATATGGTAGAAGAATGTATAAAATTATGTTATGTATGCTTAAAAATAAATCTATGACTATATTTATAAACGAAAACAGATATACGGATACGGATGTCAGCGGATATCAAAACGATATCCATATACGTATCCATTTTAAAACAGATACAGATACAGATGTCAAAATATGTATAAAATGGATACGGTGACGGATCGGATACGGATATATCCGTAACCGTTTGTACAGAAGGATCTTCCTCGGTAATCAGAAGGGTCTCCATTCAATCCTTCATCCAACGATCCTTATCTGATCCACATTCTACCCCAATAATTAGAAAATCCATTAATATAATTTATGTTGAATAATAATATAAAATATGAGGTAGGAGAAAAGTACATATTTTGTCATTTTTGATAAACACAACATTTTCTTTATTGATAAAAAGAAACTTACCTGTTTCATTTTTTATGTTCTTGCTTTCTACTATTCTTATTTTTTTAATATTTTTTGTTGCATGATCATTTTCTTTGTAGTGCATGTTTATTGTCAGATCATCCTGACATATCCTCCGTTTTATCCTTGCATTCTTGAGTTGGAATTAGTTGTATGAACCATACAATTTCTTCACGTTCAAATAAAAAGTTGACATAAAAACATATTGTAATCATTAAAAAATAATATAACACATAATCAATGTTCCATCACATCACGTTTATCATTACAGGCATTTCCAACCCTCTAAACCATCCAAACAACTACTATTCACCTGAGGCTCAACTCAACCCAACCCAGTTACGAAACAGGCCCTAAGATTTTTTTAGCCATGACTGACAAGTCCTTGACCTGAGAGATAGATGAAATGTTATGTGATATATATAGGGACCCCTTCATATGAGGTGAAGGATCGCCATTTTCAAATGTGAGTCAAAGAGATCCATTCGATCTTAGATCCAATGGTACATTGTCCAAAAATATATTTCAATCATTATATTTTAATTTAAAATTGAATTTCATTTAATAACCTAAAAATTTACTTTAAACTCATTTTTTACGTTTTTTGATATTTTATTTATTTGTTAATTTCCAAAAATATCTCAGTGAATTGAATTAATACATATATTTGTAAAATACCAATAAGTTTTTGTAGGATTTATATTTGATTTTCCTGAATTCGATATTTTTAGCCTGCCATCCATTAATCACACTTAGATGATTCCTTCAACATGCTCATTAAGCCTATATTAGCTTGCCATCCATATAGATTCCATGCATGCATATTGTTCTACATACCTAACAAAATTTGCTTTGATGGGATGTACCTACCTATTTTATCTTAAAGGTCAAAGGAAACGTAAATTTTGAAATGATTTTTGAGTACCATCCATGTTAACTTTTTCTTTAACCTTTGAGATAAAATAATTAGAAACATCTGCTCAAAATGAAAATGAAATTGTACGTAGAATAATACGCATTTATTAAATTCATACAGTTGATTTTTCACAAGAGTTTTGCAAAAAAGCGAATACAACAGACTCTTTTGTGGATTAAACTACAGCAATAAGAATGAATTGATGGAATACCAACAGCATCCCATCAAGAGATCTTTCTACCAGTTTAAGATACAATCCACTTCTCATCCTGATCCTATCACCATTAATATTTAATATTTTCTGTATTTTTGGAATCAAACTTACACGTAATTTTCCTTAGAATGCAAATATTTTTAGCATTCTTTTTGTAATTATAGATTGACAATGACGATCAACTCTGTGGAGACCTTGATTTTCCACCATATTTTCAACGTAATATATATCACAATCAAATAATTGCATGTTATATATTATTTAAGGGATAATTACACCCATAACCCTGAGTAATTCCTCAATCTCAATCATAACCCTGCATAATCGCGAATTACACGAGAAACCCTGAGTAATCATTCCGTCTCACACTCATGACCCTCCGTTAAATTTCTCCCTTAACCCAACCATATCATTGGGTTAATACAACCCTTCTTGTATCCAACGGCTGAAAAAAATTAAAAAAATCGTCCTCCATCTTCTTCCAGCTTAGCCGACCCCCTCCCCCTTCTTCCTCCTCCCTCCTCCCTCCCTCCGCCTACAACCACCCCCTCCGCCGCCCCTCTGCCCCACGCAACCCCGGGAGACTCCCGCCCCCCTCCCCCCCACCGTGTGTGCCTGCAAGCTCCGACCCGGAGCCCCAGCCCCCACCTCCCCAAGCCGTACGCTGCCGGATCATCTCAGCGAAAGCTTCCGTTTCCCGGGGAGGTACGGATCATGGGACACTCCCTGCATATACAAAGCCCCGCCGCGGATGAGGACCCCCAACGCCGAGGCGTACGAGCCGCGCGTCGTTGCCATCGGTCCCAACCACTACGGGAAGGAGCACCTCATGCCGATGGAGTCGCACAAGCGTCGCGCTCTCTGGCACTTCGTGATGATCAGGGCGCACGGGTGGAGGCTGGACCAGGTGGTCGACAGCTTCATGGACGCCGACGTGCTCCGCCTGCTGCGTGCCTCCTACGACGTCAAGCTCGACGCCAAGTGGGACGACGACCATGCACTGGCGTGCCTGGCCGTGCTCGACGGATGCTTCCTGCTGGAGCTCCTGCTGGAACTACGTGAGGACGGATTTGTTGCTCATCAAGAATCAACTGCCTCTGTGGGTCGTCGGGAGGTTGACCGAGATTGCCCAACTGGTATGTGTACTTGCCCACTTCTAAAGACAGACATATACTTATCCGTAAATACGATGCGCGCTCTCTCACAGAATTAGACTTTAGCAACAAATAGTTTTTGAAATCGTTTTTATACGTTCTGTTGTTAATTTGTATTATTTTTGCAGATTAATCTTTGACTTTTGATGTAATATTCTTTGATATACTGCTAACGATCATGTAAAAAAAGTCGATTATGCAATGTCGTCCTCTTTAAACTTTGCAGCAGTTCTTACCAGTAATTAGAAGAATTCTTTTTCGTAAAAAGAGATATAATCATATTATATGATTTGTGTTTTTTCGTATAGAAATAGATATATTATAGCTCGAGGTGGGGGTGTGATTGGGTTGGGTGTGGCGGCGGGGTCGAGCAAGGGGGGGGGGGGGGGGGGGACGGAATCCAACAGAGGCGGGGGGGGGGGGGGGGGAGCTGGTGCGCCGCGGCGGCGAGGGCGAAGCTTCGTGGAGAGCTCGTTCGGTGCCGGGATGGGGGTTCGAGGAGGAGCTCGACGGGTGGGGGGGGGACTTCGAGCTCAACGTGAGGGGAGGGGGGTTAAGATGCATCAAGGAGAGAAAAAGAGATATAGGACATGATTTGTAAATTCAATAGAATATTAGGGGTAATTTTGACTTTTTCTAACGGAAACCGTCAATTGTAACGGTCATCTGAAACGGACCATAACACAGGGTCATGTCATGTAAGAGTTAAGCATTACTCGGGGTTTCTTGTGTAATTCGCGATTATGCAGGGTTATGATTGAGATTGAGGAATTACTCAGGGTTATGGGTGTAATTATCCCATTATTTAAGATGCAAGAAGTAGAAGATGCCATGGGAGTGGCACTTTCCGCTTCCGGCCCATTCCACGTGACGTGAAGGACCACTGCTACAAATATAATACACAGTTGAAATCCTTTATCATCCTCCTTTTCTTGTTTGTATGTGGGAGGGAGTCGGATCTGGATCGGTTATGTCTACTAATGCAGAATCTAAAAAATAGAATTGGATCGGTCGGTCGGATATGTTGGACCTAAAACCAATCCTGACACGATTAGTTTGGATGATTTTATGTAATTAATATTTTTAAAAAGAAAATAAAAATTCGGGTCCGATCGATGGTCGGAGTGGGTTGACCCGGGTGGTTGGACACGGTTGACTCGGATTGAATAGATTTTGATGGTTTAGTATATTTTCAAAAAATAAAGGTTTAAATAATGAAATAATAGAGTTTTATCACTTGTATCCTTCGTAACTTTTGCAATTTCAGTTATGCCCCTCTCTCTTTTTGGATATAACTTGTGCCACTACTTTCTTGAAATAATTTTCTAGAAGCAACTACTTCGGTTATTCCGAGGATCGAGAAATTTCCTTGGCTGCTACGAAACCGCGGAAGGAACCTTTTTCTTGTCAGGGGTTGAGCCCCTATTTGAGTCAGGAGCAAGCAACCTCTTTTGCCCTTTCCGGCAGAGCCCTGATCAGATCGCCAGGAGGAATCAAATAAATTATTGCAATATTATATTCATATATAATGCTAGAAAATGTGATTACCTTTTGTATAGTTTACTTGAAACAGACAATCATGTTATTCTATTGAAATATTTGACACTTTAACCGATTATTTCATTGATATATAAATACATATTTACATATATGTATCCGATTTTATCGGTTCAAAAAACCAGTTTGATCGGTCGAACTAGTAAATTAAGCCCGGTATGAGTTTTTTCCAATTCGGTAGGAATGATGACGTCGTGATGGCATCATCACCGGTCCGACCAATTCGGACCGACGGTCCGACCTGATTGGACCAAACCGAAGATTGACCGGTTCAATTTTTAAAACATTGATCTGCTGCATGTTGTTGGCTTTTTTCCTTGCTAGTAATTAATCGACTTAGATCGCTAGCTTTTGTTTACATTAAACGGAAACAGGAACATACAAGATTCAGCTCCCATTAATGAGAAAACAATGAATTTTCTTTTTAGATTTTGTTTCGAACCTTGGTCTTCCAATTGTGGGCGTCGATGCTCAACCACTAGATCAATTGTTTGGTTCTAACAATGAATCCTAACAAGAGGATTGCATCGCAGATGATGAAAAACAAAAGAGAAATGACCGTCAATAGATGCCGTAACAAGAGGGAAAAGTGCCATCTTTTATATGAACTAATCACCTCGGCTAATGGTGGAGCAGTCATTCGAGACAAGGCGATGAAAAGAGGGGAAAGAAAAGGAAAACAGCGATGTCAATTGACTTGTAACTCAAGGAGCCTAATCTCCTAATGGAGAAGGATCGTAGGATTAATGTAGGAAATTTCAGAGATCTTCCAACGGAGACCACCACAGGGAGATGGAGCTGGATCTTCCATGGAGCTTCACGAAGATCGCCGCAAAGGGAGCCAACATCCCATGATGGCGGTGGAGGCTGCAAATCTAGAGGACGGTGAAGATTAGCATGCCACCAAGGGTGTGTGACCGATAGGTGGAGCATTGGATTGGGTCGATCTGGACTCGATCTTGGCCCGACCCGCAAAAGTTCGGACCCGGCCCAAATCCAATGTACACATGGGCCAAGCCCGGATCCTAATTTCATCAAATTTTCAAGCATGGGTCGGGCCTAGACCAAACCTGAAGTGACCCACTAAGATCTGACCCCCGACAATTTGTTGTAGCTAATTCATCTGTTGTCATGTTTTCCTGAAAATGGAAAAGGAAAAATTACACCTTTTTCATCATGGAAAAACTTTATCATATATTTCAGTGAAGTGACAAAATGGTACTGTTTTGAACCTAGAAGAGGTTCATTATGAATGTTCATATGATTGTTTAGATAGAAAATAAGATCTTCATGCAACTTGTTTTTAATTTTCTACAAATCTGTGCAGGATGGGTCTTACAGATTTGGTGTGCACATGGTAAAAGTTATGGATGTGATCCAATACATGGGATGTGCCGACAGCTAGTGGGTTGATAAATGGTGGAGATGGAGGCGGCCAACTTCGTCTCATGATGGTGGTAAGGATGTAGAAGACGTATCACGAGGGATGACGACCGACACTGGGAGGGTGATGAATCTCTATTTCATCACCTTTATTCTATCATTTTAGCCTTAAAAATCCTAGTAAATGCATGTAAATACCCTTAATTTGCATAAGTTAACATTCATACTTTATTGTATAAATATTGTTTAAAACAAGGTTTTTAATGTCAAAATTATAGAATAAAGAAAAGAAAAGAAAAAGAACAAAATATCAAAGATATTTTATGACCCTAAAACCGAGACCTAGGCATCTTGATGATAGGTCGACAAGGAATAAAGTAGGAGAGATAAGGGCCAAAAATACCACAAAACCCTATTTATTAATTCATTCTTTATTCATTTTTGGGACCTATTTTATTTTTCACTTTTTATACATCGAATAAAGAAACTTTGTACATTAAAGTTGTAGATAACAAAATATAGAAAAATACAAAATTTATTTAATACAAAAATAATATACAATGTATTTTTTATACTCAGAATAAAATTCCAAAATCCCAACTTCCCACACTCGTATATTTCAAATAAAAACTCAAAATATATCAAAATCACCTTTAATTTTATATAAGTTGATAAATTATTTTAATGAAGATGGTTTCATATATTTTGGAGTTAATGTGTGAAAGTTAGGTTTTTAACCCCTGTTGTATATTACACCCGATTAAAATAATTATTTTATTTATTATGTTTCATATTTTTATAATTTTATAAATATAATATATATACATGTTAAACTAAAATAAAATGTAAATAAAATATTAAAATAAAATACTTATATAAAATACAAAGTTAAAATACCTATATTTATATCTATACATGTCATACTCCTATTTAATTAAGTGTATATAACATATCAGAAAAAAGATAATAAAATATATTTACGTATCTAAAAATAAGTTATAATTTTATAAAATAATAAAATCAAAAAAAAACAAAATAAAAATAAATATTTTAAAACATATATGAATATACCTATATATACCCTAAAAAGTAACTTATAAATAAAAGGTTCAAAAAATAAATAAAAATCATAATAAAATAATAATAAAAATAATAAACATTTTTATTTTATAGATTAAAATTAATAAAATCATTTATTATTTATTATCTATTTGAAATCATTTCAGGTCGTCTTTTTCTAGTCGGTCCACGTGGACCAAGCAGATCGCCCCGCATGTTGACCTTGGTCAGCTAGCTGACATGTGCCCTAGATTCTGACAGACTGGCCTTTTCCCTCATTTCTCGATTTTTTCATGCGTGATGCATTGCTCAAGAAGGATGGGACCCTTCATGAGATTTCTTCTCTATATATCCCTGATCCACGCCGGCTGCATATCTTCCACCAAATCGCTTCTCTACACCCATGATCTCTCCTTGAAAATCACCCCATCGCCACTCTACCATCCTGTACATAACATTACCCATCATCTTACTCCATTTTTCGAGCCTCGCTTGGCCACCTTTTCTCTTCCTTACTACGTTCAAACGACGGAGGATGGTGACATCATTCACGCCGTGCATCTAGGAGATTGAAGAGGCTGTCTTGAGTGGTCTCCATCATCTCCGGTGAAGGCTCGCCATGAGGTCCATCTCCTGGCTTTTCGACCGATCAAGGTCCCTTCTCTCCCTCTTTGTTTTATCGCATTTTAGTGTAGGTAGTCGTAGGTTTCTACTTCGTTCTTTAGTTTGCATGTTAATCATCAAAGTTAGCTTAGTTTAGGTTCTAAACTCTCGCCGGATCTCTCGAGATCTGACCACCTTCCTTTATCGCTCTTCACCCTTAACCAACCACCCAATAAAAGCCAAGACCTTTTGCCCTTTTCTTGTCGTGCTGTTGCCCACCTTCGCAGGTCCTAAAGAGTGCATCTGAGCATTGTCGAAGGTCCATATTCAGCTCCAGGAACCTTGAAGCTCCATGGCTCTACCGATGAACCCTGGATCTGTTTGGGAGCTTCTTCTGATGCAGATCAAACCCACGAATGGATAGAGTACGCCAGAAGCCCAACAGAAGGTCGGAGGGACGAGATTCGAGCGATCGAAGAAGGCACAAGCTCCAGTTCATCCCTGTTCTTCCAAGGGTCTCCTTCACCGTTCGATCAAGAGACGAGTCCCATATGTACCAGAATTCGTCCGATTGAGATGCTCCTTCAGCGTAGATCTCATCCGAGAGGCCTAATATAGACAGTCGGAGGCGAAGCGGCATCATGCTTTGAGGGCGCACCACGTATCAAAGTGAACGACCTCCAGTCGTTCAATCCACCGCTAGTAGAGGGATAAATATCATCTGAACCCCTGCAATTTTGTATTTTATAAAATAGTCTTGTAAACAATCTAAGTAGTTTAAACCCTCTGGAACTTTTAAGCAAAATGAGGAATCCGTCCGGGGAGGAGCTCGCGTCTGATTAGCTAGTTGGTGAGGCAATTGCTTACCAAGGCGATGATCAGTAGCTGGTCCCAAGAGGATGATCAACCACATTAGGACTGAGGCCCAGTCTCCTATAGGAGGCAGCAATGGGGAATTTTTTGCAATGGACGAAAGCCTAACGGAGCAATGCCGCATGGAGGTAGAAGGCCCACGGGTCACGAACTTCTTTTCTCAGAGAAGAAGCAGTGACAGTATCTAAGGAATTTCCTATGGGTAGTTAACTTAAGGATAAAATCTAAGGTAAATGTGGCAAGTGTGTTCTATGCTCAACTGCTTTCGAAAACGAGATTCTTCTATTTGGCACATGCTCCTGTATTAAGAAATATGATTTGTGTTCTCTCATAAAGCCTCGCTATCTGAAAATATAGTGGTCACTTCATTGAATATCTTACGAGATTATCCACAAGAGTTCAAGAACTTTGTCACGGCACATACAAGTCTACACCAGATTTGATTGGAATGTTGTATAAGGAAGCATGCACAATCAAATTCGGATCTCTTCACATTAACCAACAAAACACAAGCTTCTCTGATCAACATTAAGGATTTATATGTCTCTCTCTGTAGATGCTAATGCTCGTAACATGTTGGATACAGGTATATGGAATAAAGAGCTTATATTTTGGCTCGTGTTTTAAAATTGGATATATATATATATATTGTTGCACCGTTCACAGTGTACTAAATGCTTACTTGTTCGTACAGTAAAAATATACTGAACATAGTGGCATGCCTACAACGTCCTCTTTGGAAAAATGAAAAGACTTTTCGAAAAAACCTCATTAAAATTGCTCTAGATAAGTTTTGTAAGGGCCTGTTTGGTTTCCAGGGTACCTCGAGGTACCCTAGCGTATCCCCAGCTCCATCCCTGCATTTCTGGATAGGGATTACTTATAAGAACCCTACAATTTCTTTAGTATAATATTTTTAACAATGTTCAAATAAAAAATTAACATAAAAATATATTATAATCATTAAAAAAATAATACAACACGCAATCAATATCACATCACATTACATTTATCATTCCAACATTTTCAACCATTCAAAACGCTAATATTCACCTAAGGATACTCAACCCAACCCATCCTAACATGTTATAAACGGGGGTTAGACATGCCAACAATCTTGCATAGCATCATACTCACTCCTCCTTTACCAACTAAAGGTTTTTTGTTGGCATCCAGGTTTTTGGGTTAAAGCGTTTCGTTCTCTGGAGCATGATGCTACTCTGAAGGAGGTGGATGCGGTTTTATGGATATCACCGGTTTTTTTAAATGGATGTCTGATCTCAAAATCTGTTATGTTATATCTCGCGCCTGTTTGCGAGTACTCTTTTTTGTGGAGGAAACTTTAGCGGGGTCTGTAACGTTCTAAACTCTGATGTTCTTGGTTCTTATGGATGAATAGACTAGTTCTTTTTTCTAAAAAAAATCACTCCTCCTTTACCAACTAGGCATGATAATTGTGTAAAAGAAAAAGACTACTTAAGCCAGCCGACATCTTCTGTGTGGTGGAGAGATGGAGGAAGGCGCATGGCTAAGGCGGCTGCTCACCGTCTCCCGCCACCTCCCTCCGCCCCAACCCCTATCATCGTCTTCCCCAACCCTCCGCGTGAGTTCCACACCCCTTAACCTCTCATCCTCCTCCTCATATTCTTCGATCTCACCGTCGGGAATCTCATAGGATTGCGCACTTCGTTCGCTCTCCGAGGCAGGAGAGCCCGTCGTCATCGGAGGGATGGTCCTGGACATCCACGCTACGCCGCACGCCGCTGCCAGGCCCGGAACCTCCACCCCTGGCAAGGTTGCTCTTGTCATTTGGTTCGCACTTTCTTCAGTTTCTCCCGGAACCTATGGGGTCACACAAACCCAACATTGCTGATAACGGATACAAGTTTTGCCAACTACAACATTATCCGTTTTCTATTCTTGAAACAATTGGGTAGGTGTTGACGAATATGAAAGGCGATCTGTAGATTGCAAATAACACAAATCCATTTATTTTATTGATGAGCATGCACATTTGGAAAAAAGAACTCATTTGACGGATATTTCATTTATCATAATTTGCTCAAATCCATGCTACAAATTTGAGTACCCACTTCAATGGTCGGGTGGTAGTCAGTGTTGTCAAAAGCCCTCCGGGCGCTCTCCTAGGCTCCCAGGCGAGGTGAGGCGAGACCCTAGCGCCTTAGCTCCTTCCAGGCGAGGCGTTTTGCCTCAGGCGCCGCTCAGGCGAGCGCCTGGCTTGAGGCTCTAGGCGCTTGCCTTGAGCGCGTAAGGCAAAAGTAAGGCTTTTTACCGACTTTATGTGATTTTTATCCATGTTTAGTTTTTTATATTAGATATATATTAGTTCTAAGTATCATTAACACACATACTTATACATATGCACATACATATATATGTAATTTACACACACTTCTATTTCATATACATATACATGTACATTCATGTTTTAGTTCTAATTACATACACTTTTTGACTAAAAAGTATATATTCTTCTCTATATATATATTAGCTTGAAGTATTATAAATACACACACATATATATACATATAAATCGACAAAACACACATGTATACATAGGCATGTATGCATACTTATACATAAACACACACACATGTATGCAAATATATACTCATACAGATACACATACATACAAATACACACATAAACACAAATATTTAATACATATTCATACATATGCAAGTACATGCATACATTGTACATACGCATATTAATAAATAGTGGATTGATCGTAAAATATATTTTGGCGATAGCATATACATATACATACACATACATATACATAGACATGTATATGCGCACATTTATATACACGCTTATAAACACGCCCACAAATATGTCGCATTGGTTTTAAATTGAAATATAAGGCTATAAGCTATACATGCATATATTTACAACTATACATACACACACACACACATGCACAAGTACACATTTATATACGTGCGTGTAAACACACCCATAAATATATTGGATTGGTCTTATATTGAAATATAAGTTATACATACATATATTTACAATTACACATACATACACATGTGTGTATGTGCATATATTACATAGACTCGTGCATAATTTATTTATTTTTATATATGGTACCTTTCTTTTCTCAGGCGAGCGCCTAGGGAGCGCCTAGCGCCTCGGGCGTTTTGCACCCCCTAGCGCCTTGGAGCGCCCTCTCGCTTTTAACAACACTGGTGGTAGTACGGTGTACCTCCCATCAAAAGATTGGGGGTTCAAATCCTCTCTTACAGGGAGTTGCGCTAGGTAGCCGTCGTCGTAAAAAATAGTCGGATCTTTAAACATGGATTTGAACAAGAATCTATGTAGCCGACCCTACTTAAAGTGGGAGAAGGCTATACCTTTTTTTCATGAGCATGCAAATTTGAACATTTGTATCCGTATCCATTTAAACAATAGTCACAGGTGCGTAGGTTTTATGCAAAATGGATTTGATAGTAGATCGGACGCATGTATATTTATATCTGGATGCATCCATGTTTCACATGTTTTTGTGCCATATATTTTTTTATTGTAAATGCAAAATCTTCTGCGCTCATTGTGACTGTATGGGTCCAAGAACCTCATTTTATCAAACTCAGTGGTCATGAAGCGTGCAAAACAAATTCGTGGAATTTGATGGCAGTATGAATGCAACCAAATGATGCTTCTCAGAGGCAATTCCACTAGTTATGACAAATCCATTTTTTTGTAAATTCAGAGTTGTGACTTGTGATTTTTAGCATGAGTACGAGAAGGAAATGAAATAACATGTTGAGAAGTTAGATCCATTAGGAAGTGATTTTAGATCCGAATAACTAATTATATAGATTAGTTTAGAGTCCCACTTTGTGTTCAAATTTTTAGGACATATGGTATTTGATTAATTGGCTTTTTGATGATCCAAAATGACGTTCATCGAGAAACTCGCCTTTCCAGAATGCCTTCAAATCGATTTCACTATAATCTGATTTAGGAATAATGCCGATCATGTAAGCTTGATTCCTAGTCGTCACCTTGATGGTGTGTTCTAATCCAGAGACAAGTGTTGATTCCACTAAGGCCGTATCCCGATATATCGGCGATATATCGCCGATATATCCATATCGACATGGGACCGATATCGAAATCGATATATCGATATATCCGATTTCAGGCATTTTCTTCAGAAAGATTCCTAGATATAGCGATATATGGGCGATATATCGGCGATATATCGCCGATATATCGATATCGACACGATATCGAAACGATATCGATATCGATATGTCCTTGTGATAATCTTGGAATCACTTGAGAATCTTAGTTTTTTTAGTACATGGGGCTGCTCTTGTATACCATATTTGTTGACTGAGGTTGTCAACTATCATAATCATAAGACCAAAAGTGGCTTTTAAAATCAAAATTTCAAGGGACCTTGAAGATTTTCATTTCTTTAGTAACTTATTACTATCTTTTAGCTGCTAGGTGCAAGAATCAGTAATAAAAACTCAGGAACTGATTACACAAACTCAGTTCTCTATTATCCTACACAATTTAATTAGTAAATGTAAGCTGTCAGGTTGGTTTCTTACATGTGAATCGAATTTCAGATTGAATATGTAAGAGGAGGTGTGGCCAGAAATATTGCAGAGTGCATGGCCACACTTGGTTTAAAGCCATTCATGATTAGTGTTCTGGGACATGACATGGCAGGTATACACAAATTTTATACAGTTTGGTCAGGATTTGCAGTTGCAATCTATATTCTGAGCATGTTTCAGGGAATATGCTTCTGAGGCACTGGAAGTCTTTGCGACTTGCGACTGAAGGTGCGCTTTAGGAAGTTGTTAATTACTACTATCTCTGTTCCATTATATTATAGGTTGCTAATTCGGTAACTATTCTGATCTTTCTGATATAAGTTGAAGACAAAATATTAAGTTTCCTTTTATGTTGTGGATGTCTGATTGTCTTTTTTCACTCTCAATAGTGTTTGATTCCCAGTGATGACAGTTTGGATTGGGTTATCCGTTTTTGTTTGTTATCTGCAACTTGTTGATGCTCACTTTGTGCAACCAAAGGTATACTCACATCCGAGAATGCTACAACTCCAGTCGTCATAAATATATTTGATTCTGATGGAGAATTGGCTTCTGCTGTTGCGAGTGTGGAAGCTGTGGTGAGTTCCTAAGTAAAGTATTTTTCCTGCGACATCGATCATTGTAATCAAATATCTCTCCCATCATATTTGGAATCTGGATAATACTCTGATTATGCCATCATTTTTGTGCAGGAGAAGTGTTTAAGCAATTTCTGGATAGAACACTTTCGACACAAGATACATTCGGCACCTATATTGATGATCGATGCGAATCTGCAACCCCAGTTGCTTCAAGTTGCATGCCAAAGTATGTCTCTATATTCTTTATTCTATGTTTTTGGTGTTTCACTTGTTGTCATTCATAAGATCTTTTAGGAATATTTACATGCATAACCCCTATAAAAGGGTAGTTATATTTGGGATTTCCACACACATGCTTCTTTATACATTACATTGAGCCGTCTATAATTCATATTTATGCCCAAACTATTGTATAATGACTAACCATTAAACGACATACCCTTGTGTCATCTTTTGTCACCCCTTATCTAATAAAATTATCCATTGAATGTTGGCAATTTTACCATTGTGAGTTCATCGTATTTGTAAATGATGTCACTCCTCCTTCATCCCCTACATCCTCCACATCTCCTCCGTCTCCTACATCCTCCTCCACATCTCCTCCTTGACTATGGTGCAGACATGACTTATGCGGAGGTTGTCGGGTAATGGTGCTTATGGGGTTGGTGAGGGAGAGGTGGTCGTTGAGGGAGTGGCGCAGGGGTTGGCGACATTGTGGAAGGAACCGTTATGGAAGACTAGGACACTTAAGTAGAAGGGATGGAGGTAAAGGGAGGGGTAGTGGACGAGGGAGCGAGCTCGGGGTAGGCGGTTAGAAGTCTGAAGTGGCATATGCAAGGGTTGTTTCTTGACGATGGAGGTGGATTATGATGAAGGCGATAACTTTATCCCATGGGGGTGAGATATGAAAGAAGCAATGATAGAGCGGTGGAGGTGGATTGCTTCAAAAGGGGGCTATTCCCCTTCACGGATTGATTGATGACGACATAACTCGAAATTGAAGTTCCTCGAGCTATGTCGTTGGCGATGCAATTGGGAGGGTTTCCATAGCACATGGTCACGATATGTTTTGGAGTATTTGGTTATGCATCATTTATATGGGAGATAGGTAAATGGATCACTCCAAGATCCATTTACCAGATCCAAGTCTTTAATTCCACATCTACCAGTTGGGAGATGTGGAGACTCAGTGGGGGCTATATATAGACTCCACACCCATTGTATCCAACGAGAAAAGCAATAGAAGCATTAACCCTTTGTGGCGTTCTCCCGTGGTTTCATCCCGCTCCTTAGGGAGTAGTGTTCCACGTAAAAATATTTGATTTAGTGTTTATCTTTCCGTTCTTCATGCTATGTTTATAATTCTGCTTCTGCATTCATATTTTCTATCATGGTATCAGAGCAGGTTCGATTCTCGAGGATTTCGTGTTCTTTATTTGTTCGAGATTCGATTGTAATAGCTTGTTCTTGAAGATATGTATTTGAAGATCAATATTTTGCATTGTTCAAGTTTCGCAGATTGTTTTCTACATGGGTTTCCAAAGCCCTATTTATCCACGTGTCTACGATTTGTGTGCTAAAGAGGGGGTTCGATAAAGTTCATATCTTATAGAATTCTAGGGTTTCAACAACCTAGAAAAGCATCGACTTCATATTCGGAGATCTGGATCTGATGGCCTCTACAGAAGTGGACATGTTCTGCTTCGTACCCCATGCTTGTTCATTGCCAAGAAAAAGCAACAGCGACAACATCCAAATCGTGCAGGCGGCGCACCGCAGATCCAGGACCTCGATGCTCCAGGCGGAGCATCTTCTCTACACTTCGCACGAACTCCATGTGGTCCTCCCAGGCCTCGCACCTCCAAGGTGCAACACCCCTCGTGCTATCACCTTAGGTGAGAACTTCAACATGGCTCCTCCTCACTTTCCTCCATCTCTCGCGTGGTGGCAGCTCCCGCATGCATCCCATGCGCCACTCCTCGCTTACGGAGCCTCCAGACGGAGGTCTTGGCATTCCGCACGCTTCGGCTTATCTCTGGTGTCAGATTCTAGCCGCAGGCACAACCCAGGCGGTGTTTGCGCTCCAGACGACTTCTTCCCTCGCGACTTTGGCAAACCCCAGGCCAAGCGGTGCCATTGGCGATGCCGCTCCAGACGGAGATCTTCCTTCGTGCAAAGCGGCGTCACCACATCTCCCTCACGCGCATCAGCTATGTCGCACCTCCATGCAACTTCCCTCCAGACCGATCTCCAGGGGGAGCTCCCGCTCAGGCACGAGCGATCTCGGTTTCCCAGCATCAGAGCTCCATGGGGGGAGCAAAGAAAAGAAGGGTTCCCCGATGGGAACCCTAGAGCGACGACGACACAAAGAGCCCCCATCGGGGGTGGCGAGATTTGAAGAGAAGGGGTTTCCCCCAAGGTGAACCTTGGATAGACCGAGGTTTATTTAAAAAAATTATTAGAGCATGCTACTATTCCACCGTAAAATACCATTCCCTATGCCATGTTGTCTAGGGTTTCATGTGGTTTATAGGGACTCCAGAGTAGAGTACCATTCTCTGTGCCAGATGGGAGAGACCCAGTTCTCCGACAAGGAGATTTCTTCAAACTCCATTCTCAAGCGGTCGTGAATTCTAGTATGAGATCCTTCCGAGGTTCCTATGAAAGAAAACCCACTTCGAGGTCCCTATGAGAGAGACCCATCTTCATAGATCTACGTATGGATAATTAGCGATGCTCTTTTCGGTCCTTTATGAGATGGAATAGTTGTCCACATTGTTGTGACGAGCCAAAGTTCTCCGTGTAGAGACTCATTTCAGTTGCAGTGACTCTGACAGGCGCAGTACATAACACATGCTCTCCGACAAGGAGATTCAGTTGACTCACACTCCAGCCCATTCGTCATCCTCATCTGCACAACATGAGAAGAAACATCCTCGACAACAACCGACCGTTGTGTGCGTTGAGTTGATATTGTGTGTAGTATCATGTATCTTGAGTTGAGTTTTCTTTCTGTTTGTCCAAGCTGAGCATTGCATGCTCCAGCTTGAGGGGGAGTGTTGGAGTATTTGGTTGTGCGCCATTTATATGAGAGATGGGTAAATGGATTACTCCATGATCCATATTCCACATCCAAGTCTTTACTCCCACATCTACCAATTGGGAGATGTGGAGATTCAGTGATGGCTATATATAGGCCCCCACACCCATTGTATCCAGTGAGAAAAGCAATAGCATCATCAACCCTTTGTGGCGTTCTCCCGTGGTTTCATCCCGCTCTTTAGGGAGTAGGGTTCCACGTAAAAAACTTTGAATTCATGTTTATCTTTCTGTTCTTCATGCTATGTTTATCATTCCGCTTCCACATTCATATTTTCTAACAATATGCAAAGGTGACAACCTGTGGAAGTAGTTCAAAGGGGCACCAACCTTGATGGTGGATGTTCGTTGTACTTTGCGACGTAGTAGCTGCGTGAGGAAAGTCGCTGACAATGAGGAGATTGTCAAGGGCAACTTGGGGGGACTCAAAGTATTGCTCTTGGAGGTGATGCACCCGCATTGACCATAGGGGTGCAAGACAAAGGAAGAGACATAGACGAACGCATAGATGCACGGATGTGATAGTGGTATGGAATAAAATAATAACAAAAATAATCATTGGTTTTTTGTTTGGTTAGATAAACTTAGGTTAGTGGAGTAAATTAACACCATGGGCTTGCATGTAATACAAAGTAACTATATAAGTCTTTGGGTGTAAATATAACTCATAGAGGGATGACATGTTATTATTGAGAGGAGGTAGGCTTTCATGAGAAGGTGGCGGTCTTTTCGTCGGGTCTGATTGTGGATGGCTCAGCTATTAGAAGCTTGGTCTTGAAGTTGGAGACACTTCGCAAGGTTCTTATTACTTATAGGGGGATCCGGGTGGAGAGGGAGCATAAATGCTATTCGATACAGAAGGAGATTGTGTATTTTTATCTGCTAAGGATGAGCTGAATCTGGATGATGTTTGGCGACTTAGTGCAAAGAGATTATCAAGGAGAAGGATCGGAATAGAGAAGGGGAGTGGAGGCAAAACTCTCGGCAAAAATGGTTGAAGAAAGGATATGAGAATGCAAGGTTTTTCATGCTATGGCTAGTGGTCGAAGTTGCTCCGTTTTGTATCTATTGGGGGTGAGGTTTTCATAGGGAGAATGCAATGGTTGGGGTTGTTATTGATAACTTTGGATTATCGAGTCAGTATGCATCATCGAATAGTTCTCGATGGACTGACCTATGGCTTTTCCAGATTCACATTAAGGAAGTTGATTGCTTGATTGGAGTTTTTGAGATGCATGTGATTCAGAATGCAATTTTTTATCTCAATGTTGATGGTTGTTTTAGGCCTGATGGATTTCATGTCTTCTTTGTAAAGAATTTTGGGACTTGGTTGTGAAAGATGTGTTGTTCATGGTGATTGAGTTCACCTGTGGGAACTTCGGATTCAATCGCCTGAATCTATCTTGAATTTGTTTGTTGCCCAAAAAGGATGTTTTTGTCTGGGTGGAGACTGGAGAACTTGCATCTCGTTGTGAACTTGTCTAACATAATTTGTTATTGCAAAGCCATTAACAAGTCGATTTTGAGGAGTATGGGATGGATCTTTTCGCCTGCCCAGAGTGCTTTCCTGCCTTGTAGGTAGATGATGAATAGTGTAGTAACGGCTTCAGAGATTGTTTCTGATTGAAGAGCCGTCATGTTCATGGGTTGCTTTGGAAGGTGGACTTCTTGAAGACTTATAACTGCATAAATTGGTGGTTCCTTTGAGCGTCGTTGCATTGATGGTATTTCTCGGACACTTGGATCCCCTCGATGAAGCAGTGTCTTATGAACTCTTCATATGTTCATTTGGTCAATGGGCTCCTATAGGGTGGATCTTTCTTCCAACCACAGAGGGATGTTCGACATGGTTGCCCATTGGCTCCTTTTTCTTTATTATGGTTGATGCTCTTGCGGTGATAGATGATCGATATGTTGTTGGCGGTCATTGTTCTGTTTGCTTGAGGGAAGAGTTGTACCTATCGATCTATAGCACACAAGGACACGATCCTTTTTGCGGAAGGTGGTGTGTCAGGATTGTTGGTGGATCTTCATTATTCGACGATATCTCAGGGTTGAGGATCAGTTAGGACCAAGTATGCTTTTATGCCATGTGGTCTGAGTGTGAAGGATGTTTTGTAACATGAAGACTGGTTGAGAACTTAAGATCCCCCCTGATATGCTTGCTCCTGCAGTAACTCGGGATTCCTCTAATGAGCGGTAGGGTGCGGCAGGTTGAGTTACTTCCCTTGGCTGTGATGCTGGAAAAGAGGCTGACTAGGTAGAAGTCCTCTTGCCTTTATTAAGGAGGTAAATTGGTGCTACTCAAGTATGTCCTTTCGGCTATTCCCATTTTCTCTTTTTCCAGAATTCTTCCAGCTGGAGTTAGGGGAGGACCTGGGTTTATCATGAATACTTCTTCTGGTCCTCTCCTGGTGACTCTACCAGAGCTCATCGACTGGAGAACGGTTGCGTTATCTAAAGATAACTATGGGCTTGGTGTTGTCTAAGTGGATCTGTTGCATTCGGGGAGACATTGATGATTTTTTCTATACCATGTTTTGGAAGATTTACAGGGTGTCTACTCATTTTTTGAAGTCATGAGAGGTTGCCCAGTCATCTTCCACATTTTGAAAGGATTGTGTTTTTTGTTGTTGAAGATTAGGCCGCTATTGTAGTCACTTCTAGTGGATGGTGGTGGTTTCAGTTTGTGACATGATGAGTGGACGAAGGATGGGGATCTTTGTGAGTATTTCCCTGTTTGTTTGCCATGGTGTCTAATCCTGTTATCTCTGTGATTGGGACATGAGAAAATGTCACCTATTTCCTGATCTTTTAAAGTTTTTTTATCACAGAATGGTGGGCCTTATGGAATTTAAGGAGTGTCTAGATGGGATGGATGGTCCCTTCTTGGGGTGTGATCATTTAGAGTCGGTGCAATATGGTAATTTTTCAGTTAGAAAGGCCTACAAAGCTCTATTTGGGACTGTGGTTTTTTATTCGAAGGAATGTGTTGATCAAGTGGATTTGGAAGGTACCTATAAGGATTAAGGTCTTCCTCTGGTTACTGCAATGATGGAGGGAGGTGATTGAGGCGTGTCTGGCTCATTTCTTTCACAACGCCGACGCCGCCTATGCTCGTTGTTTAAGAGAAGACACATATCATCTTTTCTTCGATTATGATGGTTCTTAGATTGTTTGGAAGAAGATCGGATTCTCACAGGTGGCAACTGTTGGGTTGAGCTGACATGGTAAGGATATTTCCAGGGTTGTTGCTGTGGTTTAGGTTCTCTGACGGGTAGGAACAGGATATTGTTCCATCATGATAGATTTTATGTTGAGAATGATGTAGAATGGGGTGGATGACTGAGAATGTTGGCTACCTTTTAGCCATGCACTCGTAATTTTGTTTATACATGAAGAAGTTTTTTGGGCCGGCACCTTATTGGTGAACATCCCATTTCTTTTTAAAAACATGTAAATTATGAAAGTATACATGTACAGAAAAATTCCGTTATATTTTAGCCTTTATTCAATTCTTTTTTACGCCCTGCCCCCTCCAAAGTTATACTCAGTCTTACAATATTCTGATCAATATATTCCACCAATTTATTTATCCTAGAGTTCATCTCCACTATATACACGTCATAAATCAGGAGGGAGCTTGTCAAGGGTTCATAATGGAGAAAGTGGAGGGGTCCATGGGGCAGCGTGGAAGTGATCACATGCAGTTAATGTGGCATAGTGCTGCATGCTGGGTCAGGTGGGGCTTGATGAGTGTTGGCCAATGGTTGCAGCTGATTGTCATGATGGATGTTGAATGGCTCTTGGATGCAGGCATTACTAGAGCTAAGATGAGTGTTTGTAGTGCAATTTGTGATGATGGAGATCTTCAGGGAAAACATGGAGGGGGGGGGGTGCATTTGTCTGGGTGGGTGGTCAGGATCCCGATGGATGTCAATTGGATGTTCGCAATGGAGGAAGACATCATTCATGCTGAGATTGGAAGGAAGGTAATGAAGGTGGTGAATGTGTTAAGTAGCAATGGTATCTAGAAATGTAGAATGAAGAGGAGGAATGAATGACATGTTATGCTAATTTTGATAGCACATGAATAGTAAAATGGTGTTTTTAATGGTAGTTTTGCTGAAAGATATCTCACACACGGACCAGGTTGTAAAAGTTCACGGGTTTATTGGGGTTGGGTGTAAATATGAAGTTTTTCAATGGCTAAACTGCTGTAACGTTGTTTACAGTGCATGCATGCAACTATCCCAATATTTTAAAAATGACCTCAACTTTCCTTCACTTTCTGCCTCGACAATATACTTCAATAAAGCATATGGATATTGATGTCTTCGACACTGGCGACTTTCCTTGATAATATATTTCAATAAATGTATTGCAACATGGCAACATCATGAAGTAATCACGCCTTCCACTTAGTCAGAGTTTCACAAAACTTCCAATTGTAAAATGCGGATTCGGTTAACTTTATACTATTGTGTTTACATGTTTCTGTTTTTTTTTGCTCTCAGTTGCAGAGGGCTGTGGTGTTCCCGTGTGGTTTGAACCTGTGTCAGTAATCAAATCAAAAAGAGTTGCATCAATTGCTAAGTATGTGAGTATAATCTTCTTGTTTCTCTCATGCAGTAGACATTTATGTTCCAGTTTGGTTTCCAATCTCTAGTGAAATAGATGGACAGCAAATGTTGTCGTTATTCTTCTTTGGTATCATTTTGTTCCTTTTTCATGCATTTGTTTCATCGAGTCTTATCTATTTCGTAGTTTAGTTCGTATTTTAATGTTAACATTTAATTTTGAAATAAACCATGGCTTTGAATCATTCTTTGTTCATCCATATGGCAGATAACGTTTACATCCCCTAACGAACACGAGCTTATTGCAATGGCAAATGCTCTATCCTTGGGAAGTCAGTGTTTTTCGTACTGTGATGTGGACGAGAAAGGAGAAAGGTTCTCTCCTGAAGACATAGCACAAAGATTAAAACCAGCAATATGCTTTTTGTTGGACCAAGGTATCAAGGTTGTTGTTGTCACTCTGGGATCAAATGGGATGCTTCTATGTTCCAGAGAGGATCCAAATTGTATGCAGAGGGTTAATAAAAATGTTAGATCCACAAATCAAGTCAAACTGTATGAACTTGTCCATGGTAGCTGTTCATCACATCAGCTCATTCATTCTATAAACACCGCAAGGAAAAATTATGCATATGCATTGCATTTCCATGCACTCCCGGCATCAGTGGTGAGCCTTACAGGAGCTGGTGACTGTTTAGTGGGTGGTGCGATAGCATCCATATGCTCCGGGTTAGACCTTATCTGTAGTATGGCCGTTGCTGTATCTGTGGCAAAGGCAGCAGTAGAGAGCAAACTCAATGTGCCCACAGATTTTTCTCTGAAGGATATTGCAGGTACTGGTTATAGATGAGTTTGCTTATGTGCCTCCAGACTCATATGAGTTTGCTTATGTCTAGCTTCTCGATGTTTGCTTATGTGCCTTCAAACATAAACTCAATGTGCCTCCAGACTCGTAAGAGTTTGTTTATGTCTAGCTTCTCTAATGGAAATCACTTGTGGAGGTTGAGGACATCCGAGTTTAGGCATTTGTAGCCATCGTTTTTTTTGTGGAAGTTGCATAAAACAGCATATTTTTTTCTTTAAACTGGATGAACTGGTTATACATAGGATGCCTAGATCTGGATTATAGTATTTACCATTTAGTATTGATAAGCGGATGTTATGAACTTTTACTGTTGGTTCCTAGGAATTTTGGAGAAAGGACTAAATGGAATCATTGCCTTCTTTTTCAATGCAGATGATGCAAAGCTCTTGTGTTCTGCTGCAAAATTATTTATCCTCAGATGAATGGTGTTTGCAGATAGATGTTATTCTTTCTAATCCAATCCAGGTTGGCAAATCATACTCTAGCTAATTTGTAACTGTATTGTTTACCGCTCTAATTTAGCTGGACATAACAAACCGTTAAAGATTTTGCTTCTTAACATAAGTCCTAAATTCAAGAGTTCCCTCTCAATATTGGCGAGTTGATCGTTGAATGCATCTTAACAGGTGGCATAGAGCCCTTTCTCTTAGTCATCAATTTGGAGATTTGATGTTATTTTAAGATTTCAAAGTCTCAATTTAGCTAAGTGAAGCATTACATTTTCGTTCTCTATGTTCCATCTTATATTTTAATGCAAGTGCATATTCATGCTAATTCCGTGCACCTCACTCCATTCAGGAAAATGCTAGTGGAAGAAAACCTTTGTATTCGAAGTCTGAAGAATCTGAATGGAGAAATAACAATGGATTCAGCCTTTCAGATAAAAATCACTTCTATAGATACAAAGAATACATATATATGTTCCTCATAATTAACATTTCCTGGTGCCGCTTATCTAGCAAATTTTTTGTTTAATGACTAGGACAAAAATTTATCTGACTGCAAGGTACATTTTATTTTGATCGTAAAATAGCCATTGAAGTTTAGTTTTGTGATTCATGCCCATAGAGTTCACGTTACATAAGACCCATTAAGCCGCCATGACATCTTCACCTTCTTGTTCTTGGTTAAGTAGGAGTGTTCATCTGGTGGTCACCTGGCCCAGTTTCATAATTTATGACCTTGATATAGCCGGATTGTCGGTCAACCCAATCCATATAAATCAGGTACCTCAGTCATGTTACATTGGATGCAATGTTGCCAATGGCTACACATCACGGATTGGTCAAGAAATAACTTGAGTCAGAAAACTCTGTAGACTGTAGTTGCTAAAAATAGTCATCCTTTTACTGTTTATCTATGGGATCTGCACATTGATATTTTACCTAACTTCTTATTTTTTACAACCTAAAGATCTCTCACTGTCCCTCTCTAAAAAATGTTTATACATGTTGATGGTAGTGAGAGGAAATTTCTCTTTCTTTTAAACATGTGATGGAGCTTTCAAAAAGTGGGGGGATCCATTTTTGTGGTCAAAATGAATGTAATGAAAATGGAAGTAAAGAAGACTAATTTTCCTGTACACATTCAGTGTGTTACTGCTTCCTGTAAGGAAGTTCTGGAAGATAAAATCCGTGCAAGTTCCTGCTGCCATTTTATTGATACATATAGACGTGAATATCATCATCTCATACTTAAGTTGCATATATTTATTATTTGGTACATGATACCAGGGAATTGCGCCTGCAAGGCGTGGTGTCTACACGATCAGCTTCTTCACCTTATTCATACAATCACTCTAAACATTGGCATGCCTTATTTAGCGAGACAAGACACAAAACACGTACATGTTCACATATGCATATCTGTTTGTGCTTAGTAACACAACTTACTGCATATGCAGCGACCGTCGGAGGCACATACGTTACGGGTATACCCTATTCTCTTGCACACACGTAAACAATAACCTTCGCATACTCGTTCACTTCTATAGATGGCTGCTAGAAAGGTGCACACCTTCTGAGCTTCCACGCTGACCATTTCATCTGCATCTCACCACAAATGAAACGGGATTAAAGCCCTTTGTTTTGAAAATCTCACCCCCAGTATTTAATAATTATCATTTTACAGAAAGTAAATGCTGACTAGTGCGCTTTATATGACAGTTTTTTTGAAGGAAATTTTAAGGGTCTGTTTGGTTGCAGGGTTGGGCAGGGTTGTCCCAACCCTGGTTACTATTCACAAGGGTACTTTCTTCTCACAGATTACTATTCACCCATCCCAACCCAGCCCAACCCAACCCTGCCCAACCCTGCAACCAAACATGCCCTAAGGGTTTGAACCCTGATCTTTTGAGTTGATGTTCGACATATGCGATTATTGTCATGGATATATAAAACAACAAGGTGGAAAAGAAGACTAAGAAATTAAGGGGTGAGATCGAAATGAAGTTGTTTCAGGGATGAACCGGAGGAGAAGAGGGCGAGAGCGAGCAGGAAGAAGACGAAGGAGGTTTTGGTGATCATAGACATGGAAGCCATCGGCTGATGCTGATCTCTCCTGTGACTGAAAATCCTTGGTATTGGCTGCCTCTATTTATAGAGATGGACGTGGGGATAATTTCATTCTGTGCTGGCATATAAAAACAGGGGATATTAAATTGTAGTTATTATGTATTAATTTAGTGCAGAAGATGTTGCAGAAGTTGGTGAGAATAGGTCAAGCCGCCGGCGGCCCAGGGCCATAGTCAATGTTGATGTCCTCATCATTCGGAGGAAAACCAATGTTTATATGATTTTTTACGCTGGCATCCCTTTGAGATTTTGCAATTTCAGCTATGTCCCTAAGTTGTTTTTTTGCAAGAATATGTGCCCGTATATTCTTACAAAATTCACAGTTCAGGATTCCTTCTCCGTTGTTATATCATTGGCGACGGTTCTTATATCAAAGATCTATTGCTACTTTTCAGAATTTTAGCTAATCATTGCCAATTTTTAAGTTCAGAATTTAACGACGATTATTTAGAATATTACAAAATAGCAATAGTTAAGCGTTGTTACATATATTGTTGCTAATGGTATGTCAACGAAGATGCCATTCGTCGTTAACTTCAAGCATAAAAAATAATTTCGTAACTAATCATCATTATATATATTTGACAGATGATATAATGGTGGTTTATTTAAAAAATGTCATTATAAACCTGTTTTGTTGTAGTGGGTGTAACATAATGGATTTTTCTTTATATAAATAAAATCCTTTACATAAGAGGTAAATGGGGCTGCTCCCAGGGAGTAGCCAACTTGGCTATTCCCATCCCTATTTTTCTCTCATTTTTTATTTTTTGGAAAATAAAAATTTGTATATTCATCATTATATCCCTCTCACATTTTATTAAAATTTCGTCAGAAATAGAGACTCCTACGGCCTCCATCCAAACATGGTCGATTTAAAAAATTCTGCGACCGTTAAAAAAATGACGTCTGGATGGAGGGTTTAGGAGTCTCTGTTTCTGACGAAATTTTAATAGAATGTGAGAGGGATATAATGATGAATATACAAATTTTTATTTTCCAAAAAAATAAAAAAAAATAAGGGGAAAATAGGGGTGGGAGTAGTCAAGTTGGCTACTCCCTGGGGGCAGCCCCATTTTACCCTTTACATAATTACATATATTTTCTATAAAATAAAAATGAATTTACCTCATGATCCAATTCTTTCTGACATCATTTCAAGTGTATATCATAAAACTTTATAACAACGATAATGAATTGATGTAACTTTCCTATAAACAAACTATTGATTTCTTGAAAAAAGGTGTAATGTGTCTCACATAAAACAAAAATAATTTATCTCGTGATTTTTTTCAAAACTAAACAAAAGCCATAAACATACGTACAAATAAAGAGAACCGTTGATCTTGAGATTGATATATCTTAGATAGATCCTTCTCTTCTTTCTTGAATAGACCAAATTAACCAATATTTTATTTACAAACGCAGTCGTTACACGGCACTAGTTTTCCTAATACAGAAATATACCTTTCACATCATTATCCATGGTTTTCCTAATACAGAATTATTCCTTTCCCATCGTTGTCCATGGATAGAAACACGAGAGAATTATCGGGATTCCTGTTATATCCGTAAGTCCACATCAGTCGAGCAATGTACTGTTCATCTCGCGATGAACAACGATAAGTAGGGATTTTTATGTCACAAGTCCTGACTCGATCTTGTATTCTTCCTAATATCAACTAACTCCCGAAAAGTTACTTCATCTAATACAGGGATGAGCAAAAAGACAGGCCGGCCCGACCCAGCCTATTACCCGGCCCGAAGAAGCCCGCCCACGACTCGAGCCCGCGAAGAAATGGGCGGGCATGGGCCAATTTGGAGGCCCGATTGGGTTAACGGGCCGGGCTCGGGCATGATCGGACCCGAGCCCGAAGCCCGCGGGCTGGCCCGACTTACGGCCCGAACTCCGGCCCGATAGACCCGACCCGACCCCGAAAAAACCTAAAACCCGATAGCCCCCGCCCCCATTGCCCCACGCCCAAGCGTTAGCCGCCGCAACCCCCGACTCCCCAGTCCCGCCCGACCCCGCCCGCATTCATCCCCTTGTCCGACGCCCATCCGACCTCCGACCTCCCCCGCCCCTCCGACCTCTGACCTCCCATCCATCCTCCCTTCAACCGCGACCCCACCTCGCCCCCCCAACCCATACCCGGAGGTGGACGTGCAGCACAACCGCACAGGCCCGTCGCGGTGTCGCCCAGTGCGCCCACCACACCCTGCGACCCAGCCCGACCGTCTCATCTTCTTTGACCGCCCATACCCGGAGGTATACCTTGCTATTTCTCCTCTTTGATATATATATATTTTTTATTTATATTGTTGAATAGTATACATGATGGATGTGTTGAATATATTTATGTTTATCGGAATATTTCCAATGAAATTCGGTCTTTAGATTACGAATTAGATTCATAATCGTTGTTGTATGATTGTATGATTTGTATCCAATGAGACATTGTGCATGTCGTTGACTCGTGGTTGTGATGTTATTATCAAAGTTAGTAGATGTCGAATACACAAAATGAGCATGATGTCGCCCCTTCTACAATAGAGGATGAATTTGTGAGAGGAGAAGAACAGGAGAAAGATAACTTGGTTGAACCCAAAGGGCAGAACAAACGTTCACGACAATCTCAGTCATGGATTTGGAATCATTTGACAAAGATAGGTACCATTGATGGAAAGGAAATGTGCCGCTGTAATCATTGCAAGAAACCATTATCATGCCAAACGAAAGTGGGACAAGTCATCTAATACGACATTTAGAGAATAAATGTCTCTACTACAAGAAGGATGGGAAAGGTCAAACCTTGTTGAATGTGCTTACATCTGATGAAGGGAGTACAATTTCTTCTTGGAAATTTAATCCAGAACATAGCCGCTCTGAACTTGTCAAATGGGTAATCTCTGGAGAAATGCCATTTACAGTTGTAGAAAATCCCAAGTTTCGCAGTTTTGTTGGAAGTCTACTAAAAATCCATCTGGTTAGTATTCACTTGATACATTTCTAAATAGGGATATTTACACCCATAACCCTGAGTAATCTTGTAATTACCCTAGAAACCCCGCGAAATCCCGAATTACACGAGAAACCTCAAATACTTATTCCGTCTCACACATATAACCCTCCGTTAGTTTCAACCATTAACTCAACCACATCATTGAGTTAATCTAACCTACCATCGATCAAATGGCTAATATTAAATCAAAAGAAAAGAAGAAAGAAAGGGGATGCAGGGTAGCGCGCGGAGAAGCTGGAGGGCGGTGCGGTTGATGCAAGGTGGTGATGGGGGTTACTGGATGTCTTTGTTGGAGGGAGCACAACAGGGAGGGGTAGGGGTTGGGGGAGGGGATGCAGAGGGGCGGAGCCGGGGCCTTTGCTGGAGATGCTGGGGGTTGGGGGGCACGGGGTCAGGTCTGGAGGGAGGTGGTGATGCGGGCCGGGAGGGTTGCGACGGGGATCAGGAGTCGTGGCGCTGCGCGAATCGCGACGCAGGGGTCGACCAGGGGGTTACTGGATGGCGGGGGAGATTTGCTCGAGGGGGCACAACGGAACGGGAGGGGGGCGAGGGTCGGGGGCGGATGCATGGCGGCGTGCGGGGAGTTCGTGGGCAGTGCGACGGCGGGGGAATGCATGGTGGCGATGGGGGTTGAGGAAGTTTGCTGGAGGGAGCACAGCGGGGAGGGGGGATCCAAGGAGCCTTTGTTGCAGATGCGGGGGCGGATGCATGGCGGCGTGCGGGGGAGTTCGTGGGCGACGCGGTGGCGGGGGATGCATGGTGGCGATGGGGGTCGAGGAAGTTTGCTGGAGGGAGCACAGCGGGGAGGGGGATCCAGGGAGCCTTTGCTGGAGGGAGGGCATGGGCGACGGGTCAGGGGAGACGAAGATGGGGGTGGGGAGGTTTGCTGGAGAGCGCACGCGACGGGGACGGGGGCCTTCACCGGGATGCAGGGGGTGACGGGGGCATTTCTTGAGAATGTGATTTTGTTATAGGGGTAAAATTGTCAAATGGATGGAATCTGTTAAAGTTAACGTCTTAAACGGATGTAAGTTGACACAGGGTTATGTAATGTAAGGGTTAAACTTTATTCGGGGTTTTGGATGTAATTCGTGATTACGTAGGGTTTTTGGGGTAATTACGAGATTACTCAGGGTTATGGGTGTAAATATCCCTTCTAAATATTATCTTTTTTCAACCTAAGAGTGACGCTGATGTAGCCCTATAGGCCTAAGTGTCTACAATCTTCAGATTTGATTGTAAAACATTTGCACTTGCATTGGAGGTTTCTGTTGAGGATCATTGGAAGAAAATGTCAAGACTCGAGAGGCGAATCATGTCATGTGCCTTTCTCTCTTTTTTAGGAAACTTTTAACAACCTATTGTAATATTTTTGAAGGCGAACAATATTTTGTGTTTGGGACTTCCTTCTAGATTCTAGTCTTCTACTTTATTTGTTTGGGGTTGCAAGAAGTGGCTTTACGTTGTCAGGCTAACTACTTCACTGCATTACGAGTTTTTATGAAATTAACAATGCAATCTTAAGAGGTCGAATGATTAAGGTATACTTGCAGTTAATCACATCTTAATCATAAATGTTGTAATGATATATCTTTTATATTTTGGCTTTTTGTTTGAAATTTTTATGCAAACAACTTTCGTACAAAATTTATATGATATATTTCCATTCTAAATATATGCTTGATTGCTGAAGTGCTCTAGAGAATAGATGTAGTTGTAGATTAAGACAATATGTCCTTATAGCTACTGCCATACTTGTTGCGAGTATCCATGTAGAGAAGAGAAAAATAATCATGTGCAAGTATCCATGTAGGGGGCCGGCCCGACCCGACCCGGCCATAAACTTGCGAGCCGGGCTCGGGCACCAATATCAAAAAAAACCGGGCCCAGGCACGGCCCAGTAGCCCGCCAATTTGAACCGGGCTCGGGTAGAGCTGGGTTAGGCCCGGCCCGACCCGACCCGACCCGATACTCATGCCTAATCTAATATCACGAACCTTACCGTTAATTTGATTCTTCTTCTGCCAACATCTTTGAATTACAGTTCAGTTAATCAAATCAAACCGAATAAAGTATGGAGCTTCATCCCTTCTCTCTCATTCCTTTTCTCCCCCTTCTTCCTCTTCATAGCCCTTCCTCTGTCAACGTTGTCGCCTCTGCTGCCTCTGGGAAATGACACTGCACCCTGCAAACACGATGTTGGGGAGAGCAACAGCTCCACCACACACCACAAGTCCATTCACGGTTTGCACCTTCATTCCATCCCCTACTACAGCTGAAGATGTTGCTGCTCATAATTTATGCACATACATACACACAGAAACAGACATGCCGACATACACAGACGCACACCTGCACGCACCCATATCCACAGCCATGCACACACATGCACGCGCGCACGCGGACGCGCCCGCGCCAGGGCACGTGCCTGCGCGCCCGCGCACACACACGCACACACGCGCGCACGCACACACACAGACACACACGCACGCGCACACACACGCGCGCGCGCGCGACACACACACACACGTACGACACACACACACACGCACGACACACACACACGCGTGCGCACGACACACACACACGCACGACACACACACCCACACCCACACACACGCACGCGCGCACACACATACACACACACACGCACGCACGCGCGCGCGCGCACACGCGCACATGACACACATGCGCACGCGCACGGCACACACGCACGCACACACACATGCACACACACACACACGCACACACACACAATACGCACGCGCACACGCAATACACACGCACACACGCATACATGCGCGCACACACACACACACACCAATACACAAACACACATACACCCACAACACACGCACACACGCACATAAATACATACATACATACATACGCACGCACATACATACGTATGTACGTATGTATACACACACACACACAGAGAGACACACATACACAAACACAGACACACATGCACACATACAAACAAAGACACACACTCACACGTATACACCCACACACCCATACAAACACCAACAAACAGAGGCACTCATGCATGCACGCAGTGCCGTCCCTGACACTTCATGGACCCTAGGCAAAAGAGAAGAAAGTGACCCCTATAAAATATAATTTTTTTTATTTGTAAATTTCTTATAAATAAAGTTCTTTAAATTTTACAAAGAACTATGTTTGTTTATGATCAACGAGCATCAAATAATAAGTAATGAACTAAAATTATAAAAATTAATTTCTACAATCAAAATAGAATCTATGGATATAATGCAATTTAAGGAACGCAAATACAGACAAAAGCTATGGGCAATAGCTAGCAAAAAAATGTACGCCATTGTTTTTTTAAGTTAGGATTTTCGAGAACTTTCAAGCATAGTAGCACATATATCTATTGACTACAATAATTTTAAAAATTAAGAGTTTCATCTCTTAATGTCTATTTTACATATCATATGGGCTAGAAAAAATAAGGTTAGAGAATAATAATATTCAATCAAGAAGCACTAAATAATTAATTACAATAAAAATAATACATGATTTAAACAGATAATAAAATAATAGTTATGGAAAAATAATCAAGTCATCAATTTTTTATTTAACAATGGTAATCCGACCATGCTTATAGTTTCTATTAACAATTCAAGATCCAAACATATATATGTTAATAAAATAACTTCTTAGTCACACTAGCATTAATCTTGAAACCTAAATTAAATAATAAAGATTTAATTTTACGGATAACAAAATAAAATATTCTTACCACAAATATAAAATTTATTATAATGACACCAAAAACTTTGAAAAGAGAAATGTATGTCCTGTGATTGAGCAACGGGAGATGATTTTTTTTTGTAAAAAAGATAACAACTCAAGTGATTAACGCTACATTCCCAATCCCCTAGAATGTGTAATAACTTTCAATTTTGTAATCTCCTAGAAAAAAATAAGAGATGATTTACAATTACACAAATACGGTGAGTGAATATGTGAATCCAAAAAATAACCGTTTGTGGATCTAAGGCAAAAATTGCAATGCACAAATATAAAAAATATCATTAACTGAGGTCGTGATTTGCAGGTGCCCAACAGCAACAACTAGTCATAAACTGAAAGCATGAGAAATTGCAGCAGTGGCGGAAATCGCAAATCACAAGAGGGCCTCCAAAGGACACATTTATGTTCAACATGGGGTCTTAACTTTTAAGATAATAATGTGACATTAGGGAACCCAAAGGCTTTTTAGGCATTTAGAAATATGAAGAGTCAAATGACACATGCTAATGTAAATAATTAATGAACCTGTGTAGCCATTTAGACATTGGATTAGTATTTGATAGGGATGAAAACGGATACAAATATATCCGAATATCCGCTTACAGTATTCGAAAAATTATCGGATACGGATATCCTTATCCAAATATTAATCGAGTACTGATCGGATATGGATATGGATTGTAAAAATTTTTCGGATATGGACACACATATGTTAATGGCTTGAATATCCGAATTCAAATCCAGATAGCGGAATAAAAAATTTAATATTATTATTTATATTAGTTAATAAAATACAAGACACAACTTCATGTTATTATATTAGTATTATATATTATATAATATCAATGATATTAATAAATTTCTGTTTATTTGGTGATGGGAACGAACAAAAGTTACGAAACTATATCCCAATTTTTGCTTCTTGTTAAGAACTCATACCACCTCGACGATCCTTTTGTCACGATGCAACTTATTTATATTTCATTGTCAATTTTTAAAATCATTGTAAGCTTTGATTAAATATCAATTCATATTTGATAATAGACTCGTATTTGGATTCCATATTTATTGGATCCATATTTGAATTCACTCTTTTTTTAAAATGAATCCGTGGATCTTCATCATTATATCCCAATATCATGTCATTCGAGTTCCTGTGAAATAGGGACTCCTACGACCTCCATCCAGACAATCATTTTTTAATAGTCGCATAATTGTTGAAATCGACCCCATTCGGATGGATGCCGTAGGAGTCTATGTTTACGAAACTTGAATGACATAATATAGGGATATAGTAATGAATTTTCACAATTTTATTTTTAAAAAAAATAAAAAGAGAGAGGAAAAATAAGATAGAGGGAGCCAAGTTAGCTCACCGTAACAGCTCCATTTTACCCTATATATACATACTTGTGTTACAATATCCTCTAAAGATTACAGATTTCTCTAGAAAAAAAAGGATCTGAATGCATCCAAGAAAATTCTAGAGAATTATTGTCAAATCTACTTATGATTCCTCTGAATAATTGGAGACCCGTCTTCTCAATAAGCTTCTAGATCGATCTTCACTTATGGTTTATCTAGAGAAGATGGTTGGTGCCTTCATTTATTTTTACATATAAAGAAATGCAATATACTCGTTCCAACTTGTCCAACATCTCACTAGAGAGTGTACCTTCCTTTCGAGATATAAAGTTATAAACTAATGTTGCTAATTAGCAACGATTGCAAGATAAAAATCAATGTATAACCATTTTTTCAAGCTTCATTGCCAGTAATATAGCAACTAATTTATTACTAATTTTAAAAATGAAGTAACAAATAATATTCGTTCTTACAAACTTAAGAATGGATTTTAAATTATTCATCGTCATAAGCCATTTTTATCCCAGTGATTATAGCTATTTTAAACATCTGTTGACAACCTACTTCTCGTGTTGCAATTACACCATGAGGCATTAATGAATCGACTCCCCCCCCCCCCCCTCAAAATTAATTTCCTAACTATTAAATTAGTGCATTCACCACAAGAACTCTAGTACATATTATACGTTAATCAAGAAGCAGAGGATGAATGAAACATATGATGGATCGAATAGGATGGAAAGTGTTCGAAATGACAAAAAGCACAGGCAATGACAATGGAAGTAGAGATTGGGTGATCGAAACATAAGAAAAACAACCTTTTTAGTCTCATACATATATAAGTTGCACACATATCTTATGCATATATATAGCATCTCTTCCACTGTTAGAAGAGTGGAGTTGTCGAGTTGTGGTGTTAATTAAGGAGACGATCTTCTCCTCTTCATCACCTTATTTCATACAAACATTAAGTAGTACTGAATTCCCCTCACTCTGAACATTCAGAAACTGATCTTATTCTGTAATAATATGGGCCTGTGGGCAGGTATAAATAAGCATGTTTATGTCGAGGGGATGCGAGCGCTCGCTTAAGTACCGCATCTCTTGTAGCACAGGCAGCGATAAGCCGGAGTGCAGAAGGAGCTCGTATAACGCAGTCGCCGGCATAGGGCTGCACAACCAGTTCTGCAAAGCGCTGCAGATCTGTAGAAGGGACCTCCATAGGTGCACGTAACCTGAGCCTCCGCATGCACTGTGATCATAGAGGTGAAGATAATATTACAAGGGCAGTAGTACAATGGAAATGAAAATAGCAATATATAGTCAGATGAGGGGCAAACTTGAGGCGAGAACGAGCAGGAAGAAGAGGATGGAAGCTTTGGTGTTCCTGGACATCGCAGCCATTGGACCTGCTGCCTACCCGATAGTGGAACAAGCTAACTAAGCTCTGTATATATAGGGATGGATGTGAGAATATTCCGATCTCTATTTCCATATAAACTAAGTGCCAATTTGAGCTGCTGCTTAATTGCTGCCAAAAGGTCAAGCCACCGTGGCCACAAAATCCACGTTAACTCGTTCATGCATCGCGACCTCGTGACTTGTACACAGCATAAAAATATCGCGGGACATGCTTTTTGAGATCCGATACTTGATTATTCGATCGCTATTATAGCGACGCCTAGTGAGGCGGTACATCTTGTTCAATGCCTTCAATCCTATCCACATGTTCTGCCCTTACCCATTTAGGGAATCAATCGTATCCACGGGATATTTTTTTAATCCATCACTGTTGTTCGTTGTAATAATGATATTATTTGTTGCGAAATTATTTTTATTTTGAAATTAGCGACAAAAAAAGTTATATTTGTTGCTGTATTATTAGCGAGGTAGTCTATACAACAATGCTTATTTATTGTTGTTTTTTAAAAAAAAACAAATAATCATTAAATTTTGAATTAAATAATTAATGGCAAATAGTAAAAAGAAGAAATATAGTAACATACATGATTGTTAATATTATAATAATGGATATGACATTTATGACTAATTTCAAGTATAAAGAATAGTTAAACAACGAACAATATTATTGTTATATATTTAACAGTGGATGATGCAATGACGGATTTTAATAAAATGTACTACTATAGATCCATTTTGTTGTAGTGAGACGGAGGTTCTATTTGGATATATTGCATCCGGGATCCGTTTAGGTTAAGGCTCTCATCGTCATTGGTATTCTCTTCTTTTTCGCAAATAGTAAAATCGATCACCGCTGCTCAAGAATGTAGAACAATTGCTGAAGAACTTTGTAAATCTATGAATTTGTGTTTTGCGTGTTTGCTTCAGCTACTCACAACGACAGATCTCTTTAATTAAGATTGATTGGATGGATGGGGACTAAGCCACAAAGTCTCCGGTATGGGGATTAGCCCGGACATCAACGTTGCAACGACCCAATTCAATAATTAGATGCATGCAAACATGAACTTGAGGCTACACCGGTACGACCCTTTGGCACCACATATTCTGTCTGGACGATATTAACGAGAGACAATTGCCTACCATTGATTCAAGATAACATAAATGATTGCATATATTTATTCTTATACATTATAACTATAAATACGTATATTGACGGACATGAAAACTCAATTTATTATCCACGGATGACTCGTAATCTCTTTCATACAATGGATGCCCTATCCAGCAAATAACCATTTTAATCGCCGTGGATTGACCCATTAACCTTACACGATGGTTTAGGTCTAAGTTATATACAGATGGGATGAATAGTCCTGAAAATGATTATTTGTATACTTTTAATTTAATTTTATATTAATCATTTCCAATTCAACAAAGATCAGAAATAATATTTTCGAAAAAATTAATAGATAACCGTTGACATTCGTTGCGGATCTCAAGAATCAAAGCTAGTACTTAGTGTAAAGTCCGTCCGGAAGTAAGCATCCATAAAGTGGGTATGGGTCAAATGTGGATTTGATACATCAAAATAGGAGATAATCGGGCAACAAACTGTGTCGCGAATCCTATATGGATAAGCAACGGACATACTTCCGGACATAGTTCAAATCTATGTCCGGAAGTATACATGTTCTGCAATGAATATCGATTAAAACAAAGAACTATGCCTGGAAGTATACATGTTCAAATCTAAAGTGACATCAAAGGGAAAAAGTTTAAGTATTTGTTAGGATTAGGGTCAATTAGGATTGAGAATCCTAATGGGATTGGATCCACAATCCTAATAACAATTGAGTTGTATTCTATTTATATTCATATTGGGAATAGGAAGGAGGTATTGCCTCAAGAATAATGTATCCCTTAGAGGGGGGGGGGGGGGGGGGGCAGAGAAAGAAAACGATGGAACGGAGAATGTTGTACTTGTTCTTCTTTTAGTGATCTTTCTACTTCAATAGTTGTGAGAGGAGACCGATCACCATTATATCTAGTTCTTTTCTTCATGTGCGTCAGTGCTGGTGAGTGATTGTGCATCCACAGTTTTATCTGCATCCGTATCCGTGGAGGTTCGTATCCCCAACAACTGGTATCCGAGAGGAGGCGATACCAGTGGGTCATATTCCCAACAACTTGTATCAGATCAGAGTTGATACAGGTTTGTGTCCCATTAACTGGTATCAGAGTAGAGACGATACCAAATCTTGTTCCCATCAGTATTGTCTACAGTTTCATTATCTTAGTAAGTGTATTTTTTTGCGAGAGATCGATATATCTATTTTTTTAAGAAGATATCTTGAAAAATTGAACTTTGATCCTACATATTATTATTTCACAAAATATGACGCAATTACGTGCTTAGAAATTAACACATGGAATTAGATCTCCAACATATTGCTCTTTTCTTTACATGGTTCGATTAAATTAACATTTACCTAACATGATATTATTTGATAAACATCAACATTCGAAAAAAAATATATTTAAACTTTTTTAAACATTCCTTGTAAAGATTATTAAGATAGGAAACTTATATTTCAGTTTTTCTACATAATGTAGAAGTGCAACTTGAACGATATAATCTATCCATTTAAAATATGTCATATATTTGCGTAGTTATTTTTTTTTTTTGAAAAATCTATCATGTGTTGCAAAGTTTTCATTTATTCTTTTTTTAAAGATTTTTTTGCAAATCATATTAACTCGTCAGAGGTAATTTTCAGATAAATAATGTGTTGTTAATGCTGAGTATCGAATGATAAAGTCATGAATATTTGAATTATTCGGTATGCAAAGGCGGCAACTTTTCTATTTTGTATAAAATTTGAACATGTTCATCAACTTGAACTTTTTTTATCAACTTTGCTGCGATTGCAAATTTATATTTACCCTCTTATGAAGTTACTTTAAAAGATTTCTTTTATCGTAATGGCATTTTTTAATCATGAAATAAACTTATTATTATACACAATATCTTCATTTAATCAATTTTCACTATATCTTTCGTTGTTAATATATAAAGACAATATTATTTGTTGCAAAATTAATTTTATATACTTAAAATTATATCATTATCGATGGTATATACAACAGACACTTCTCTTAATATTTTTCAAAATTTTAACTCATTGTCACTTGTTTTTAAATTGAGATTTTAACAGTGATTATTTAAAAGTTGAAATATATCAATAGATAAGCATTGCTATATGGATCAACGGTAACGCTATAGCAATGGCAAGTGCGGTTAACTTAGCTACTCTATTTTCATTTCCAATATCTATTAGTTAATAATCAATATTAACAATAATATATTCGACATGACCGATATATGTGATATAAAGGTCATAGATAATCAATGTGTGATATAAGTGTATATATGCAAGTTATTTGCTGTTTTAAAAACTTGGGTAAACTCCATTTCCAATATATGTCAGTTAACAATAAACATTAACACCAATAAGACCGATATGTATGATGTAAGGAGTATAGATGAGCGATATGTTTGATATAAATGTGTATTTGTAAGTTACTTATTGTTCTAATAACTTGTATGATCTTAATTACGAAAAAATGGCAAAAATGGCTTTTTTTGGTTATTACCAAGATGATTTCCACCAAATCGTCAAAATTTCCCAAAATTTCCATTTCTAGGGAGATCGGAACAAAATTGAAATCATAATTTCGAACTTTGGATAATAGCATAATTAGTACATGAGGTTCTCGCTAAGGCAACAATGTCAGATGTGGTCGGAGAAGCACTAGTAGTCCCAAGTGAAGTATCCAAGATCTCCCTCAGACAAACTACAAGATCACCATACTTCTAATCACGAGTATTAGTGGTCTTAAACTACTCAACATCACGAGCACATATAGGGTGATCATGCTTCTAAAAGCATGTATCCTTAGAGTACCCTATATGGTTGTAGTATGTGCACTGAGGGCGAGGACGACCACTTCCTCTGCCACAAATTCACCTCCTCGAAACTGATTCGAGCCTCCTCTATCGCGAGATATTGCCATAGCAGGCGAGGTCTTCTATGGTAGAAGATGTCTGCTATGGCTAAGGACGTTTGAGTGGTAGATCCAAAAGTATCGTGAGACTGCTCAGATGGTTGTAGGACTCCTCCATGGGAGAGATAGAAGTGCCAGCAGGAAGCTAGTTGCATGCAACATCACATGGGGCATCAAGAGCTGTAAGAAAAACACATCATTGTGATGTTCATGTAGATCATCTATGGATCAACACTAGCACTTAGGACATGTAGCTATAGAGCTTCTCAGACATGCTTATCATCCATGACTAGAATACGTAGAGAGGGCAACCATCCTACTACGTAGCGAAAATATCATACTAAAGCTGAAATTCTTTGTCTTGTTCCTTGCCTGAATATACGTAGTGGCAAGAATACTCACACCACCTTTTTGTGGGGTGATTTAGAATATCATTGATTATCTCCATTGTAAAAGGGTTGGAGAGCTAAATGCGTACACATGCATTGTCCTTCTTCCATGAAGCATTTGCTCCAGTCTTGTCGATCAACTCAAATTACATCAGAATGCACTCTTGTTGCTTCTCTCCATAATGCTCATGATTATGCATCGCCCACAATTCGTAATTAATCCCATCCAACTCGATGATGACACAAGGGCATTTTAATGCCCAATCAACCGTGTCTTCTTCCAAGACGAACGAAGGAGACCTGGAAGAAGAAGATCGAGTTATAGAACAATCTGATTTTGACTACACAATCATATATGAAATATATTGTGTACAAACTTAGAGAACAACCTTTCTCATCATCTTTGTCGTCACTCTAGGGTAGAGGGATCAGATTTAAATGACATAAATTGACCTGAACTACAACAAAATCAGCACAGAAGAGCATCGAGAGGAGTTGTACGTGACTAAGGAGCATTCTCGGTCTCACAAGGCCTACAAAAGGTGGTGCAAGAAATCACAAGGTGTGCTTCTCAAGGTACGATGGGTAGTGTTGGATACTATGTGGCTTCCTTTGGTGGTAGTGGGCATCGCCAGGGCCCAACGATGTTGTTGTGCACAATAAGTCAGGGAATATCAAGGTGGGTGTGCAAAAAGCCAGGGAAGGGGGTGCATGAGATTCGAGAAAAGGGATAAGCATGCGAGTATGGACTTAAGATATCATGGGAATAATAAAGATTCTGTCCAGGACCGCCACATTGATACCATGATGAAAGAATCAAACGAAATGTTTATTGAGTGAGGGCTCATTTTTTGAGCACCCGTCATCATTAAAAAAATCGCAAAGTCTTCTCTCACTATAAGTAGGGTTGTCTTACTCTGACCATGATGTAATTTAATCTGACAGTACTCAAAGAGGTTTACTCTAGATAGCTTGCATGAAGACCGCTAATCAAGTCCTCTTTTTTGGAAGGTCATCCCAAGATCGATCAGTTGTCAGATGTAAAGGCGATTCCGAATCACGACCATGTGTTAGTAGTAGAGGATGCATTTATTATTAATTTTTCATAGCTTATGCTGCCTTTTGGTAGACTTGCATGTGTATGTGTAAGCATGCTTGTATTCGTTGAGATTCAGTAACCTTCCATCCTAATTAAAGTTTAATAGTTAGGTATCTCACTATCAAGGGGAGCTTCGAGCTCATTTATCCACACAAAATATAAGATAAAGGTGGCTTGAAAACCATCAAATGCACCAAGAAGAAAGAAAGATTTAATATACGTGATTGGTTATCCAAAAGTATGTTTATCTCAAGCATTCATTCTTCGCACAACATTAAGATCATATATTTATTGACAGATGTGTGCACCGAAATTTAATAAACTTGCAAAAAACTACAAATGTATAATGTTTAAAAAACTTGGTTCAACGCTTTTGCCACGAGCATAGAGTTACCTGCCTCTGGAATCAGAGGGAAACATGAATTGCACATCACCTCTGAGGTCGGAAACTACATTGCTTCTGACAGAAACCTGGGCTTGACGTCTTTGCAAAAGCTTCTAATCCAAGAATCTACCACTTACTACTTTCGGCAGGCTGCAATTTGTTAAGGAACAAACATTACATGGAGAGCTAACTCCTCCTGATTTACACAAACAGGCCAATCTTGGTGCAAGCCACCTCCTTGAATGTCAACTGATTCTAAGCTGTAATAGATGGTATCATATTCATGTTTCATTGGGCAAATTATTGTGAATATTCACATAGAACTCAAGAACTTGGTGGCCGAGCATCGCAAATCGTCGGGGCCGGAGTCTGCAGTTGAATCGCAGAAAGGCTTGATCAAGTTCATATCCGTGACCATTCCGACATAAGCACTACATGGTTGCTTTTCTAGACGACCATGCAGTACCATTCAAGAACAAGCTCATCCAACAACAAGTAATCGGGACATCACAACCTAATCTCCTTCCGTAAGCGAGGGCACGAGCTGTGAACCCTCAAGAGTTCCCTAGCAAATTCCTGGTTCCCGGTCAGCAACAGCCCATTCAGGACACGGTTAAACATGAACCTTCGTGGCAAGAATCCCCTCTCCACCATCTCCACTACTAGCTTCCCGGCCGTCAGCATATCATCCCCTCTCTTCCTCACAAACATCGCGCTTATCAACACATTAAAAGTATCCTTATCAGGCAAGCAGCCCGCAACCTCCCACATCTCCTTGAACAACTCCATCCCCTTCTCTATCTCCCCTGCCTCCGTCCGGCACCGTATCAAGATGTTGTAAGTATGCACATTGGGCTTCCACCCCTGGCTCCTCATCCTCTCCATGAACTCCACTGCCCCATATGTATCCCCAGCATGGCAGTGGCCCCTTATGATCGTATTGTAAGTAATCGAATTGGGCGTGCATCCTTTCGCCACCATCTCGTCAAGCACCAGCATGGCATTCTCCAAGGAATCCTTCCTGCAGAGGACCTGTATTAGAGCATTGTATGTGGCCACAGTAGGTGCGACACCACGGCGGAGCATTTCGTCGAACATCTTACGTGCGGAGCCAACTCGGCCTGTGAGACCAAGTCCAAAGATCATGGTCGTGTAGGAAACGATATCAGGTGTTGCTCGCCTCTTCATCTGCTTGAAGAACTGCACGGCGGCATCCGTCTGACGGGAGCGGAAGAAGCCATTGAGGAGGATGTTATAGGTGCTGATGGTGGGATGAATTCCGGACTGGACCATATGCTTGAGCGTGCTTATGGCGTCGGGGGTACGACCACAGCGGCACCAGCCGTCGGCGAGGATGTTGAAGGTGACGGCGTCAGGGGGAAAACGACGACGGAGGGAGCGGGAGAGGGAGGCGGCTTTCTCCACGTGGCGCGACTGGCAGAGGGCGTGGAGGAGGGAATTGAAGGAGGAGGTATCGGGAGGAGGGAAGCCGAGGCGTGGGGAGGATAGGAAAAGTTTGACGGCGCGGTCCGGGTGGCCGGCTGAGGCGTGGCGCTCGAGGAGGATGCGGAGGGTGCGGGGGGAGGGAGGGATGGAAGGGGGGAGGAGAGAGAGGGAGCGGGAGGGGGGGTGGCGGAGGCGGGCGGAGAGGGAGAGGGTAAGATCGAGGGAGGAGGGGGAGGGGAGGAAGGAGGGGAGGAGGAGGAGGGAGCGGAGGAAGAGGATGGCGAGGGGGGCGTGGTTCCACAGGGACTTGATCACGGCGTCGACGTGGGAGGGGGAGGCGGCGAGGGCAGCGGAGAAGGGGAGGAGCCGCCGTGAGAGGGCGGAGGGGGAGGAGCCGCGGTGCGAGAGGACGAGGCGGGCGAGCTCCTGTGGATCTGGTGGGAGCATTGGGTTTGATATGGCCGGGGGCGGGAGAAGCATAACTGGGGGAAGGCCGAGGTTTCGAAAGATGATTGTGGGTAATTTGCAGATAGATCCCCCAGTGGTCAGTATTCTCTGCTAAAATTGAAAAATTTTAACATGAATGATCCTCGGCACCAAGGTAAAAAATTTGGAGAATTTTCTAAGGACTCATTTGGATACCGAGTTACCTCAGGGGTACTGAGGTAGCTCGGTTTGCTGTTGTTATGAAAAATGAGTAATCTATTATTCAAGGGAACTTTAGGGTCTCTTATATAGGGAGAGACCTTAAGGGTAAAATACATAGAAGTCCAGAGACAAATAAAAATAACGAACATGTGCATAGCATATGAAAATATCTATCTCTACACTCCCCCTCAAGGTGGAGCATCAGCTTGGAAGAACATCTCTGGAAAGGTCCCCTAAGCAACGGCTTGGTAAGTACGTCAGCAGTCTGATCCCCTGAGCTCACATGAGCTGTAGATATCAATCCTCTCTGGATCAAGTCTCTACTGTAGTGGCAGTCAACTTCAATATACTTTGTTCGTTCATGATTGCTGGATTGTTAGCAATAAACATGGCTGCCTGATTGTCACACTGAAGCTGCATGGGTAGAGGTACGGCTACATGTAGATCCTCTAGAACCGATCGAACCCAAATCATCTCCGTGCTTGCTTGCGCCAAGGTCCTATATTCGGATTCAGCGCTAGACCTCGCCACAATAGTTTGTTTCTTACTTTTCCAAGAAACTAGAGAGCTCCCAATAAAAACTGCAAATCCTGAGGTCGATTTTCGATCCTTAGGACATCCTGCATAATCAGCATCAGCACATGCTGAAATATATAAATGTGTTTTTTCGAAACAACAACCCTGAACCTGGAGAAGACTTCAGATACCTCAGTATCATGTGTATGGCTTCCATATGAACTTGTCTTGGCTGCTCCATAAATTGGCTCACCCGGCTCACTGCAAAGGCAATATCGGGTCTAGTTATGGTAATATAAAGGAGCTTACCCACCATTTCTCTATATCTCCTCTTGTCCACTTCAACAGTGTCATCATCATACAGCTTCACGCTTGGATCCATGGGAATACTTGATGGTTTGCATCCAACTATGCCTGTTTCAGTCAAGAAATCTATAATGTACTTCCTTTGAGTCATCACCAGACCCTGTGCAATCCTGACAAATTCCAACCCCAGAAAGTATCTTAGGGTTCCAAGATCCTTCGTGACGAACTGACGGCCTAGGAATTCCTTCGTCCTTTCTATGCCCTGAATATCATCTCCTGTAACCAGAATATCATCAACATAGACCATGATAACAACTGTACATGTTGATGATTTCTGAACAAACAACGAGTGGTCTGCATTCGATCTCTTGAATCCATGTCTTTCAATCAGGTTGAAAAGCTTCTGGAACCACGCTCTTGGACTCTGATTGAGGCCATAAATTGCCTTGTAAAGTCTACACACCATATGCTTCTCCCCCTCAGCAGTAAACCCTGGTGGCTGTTGCATGTAGACTTCCTCCTGCAGATCTCCATACAAGAAGGCATTCGATCTTGACATCGAGTTGAGAAATACTCCAGTCACGTACCACAGCAACGGATAAGAGAATGAGAAGAGTGGAATGACGAGCCACTGGAGAAAAAGTATCCATATAATCGACGTCATAGGTTTGTGTAAAACCTCGCACTACCAGCCGTACTTTGTACCGATCTAGACTGCCATCAGCGTGGTATTTAACTGTGAATACCCACTTACAGCTCACAATACATGCATCAGGAGGAGCAGTAACCAAGGTCCATGTGCCAAGAGACTGTAATGCGCGTATCTCATCTTCCATAGCCTTTCTCCATCAATCAATCTTCATAGCTTCCTGGTAGGTCCGTGGTATGTCCACGGAAGTCAAGGCGGCAGCAAATCTCTGAAAGACGCATGTTAGGCGATGGAAAGACACCTGTGAAGCAAATGGATAAGATGCGCGCGTCTGCTTTAGCTTCTGAATAGCAATAGGAATATCAAGATCATCTTCCTCTGTGCTGGATGGTGTAGTCTCCTCCTGCAATGAAGAATCCTGCACATGTACCATATCTGACCTGTCAGTATAATGCCATCTGAACATACCTGAGGTGTGATGGATGTCTGATGTGTAGCCTGAGCAGGACATGACCGACGCATATAGAATTTTGGTAAAGGTGGGATAGGAGGTTGTGGAAGTAGTGGAGGTGGTGGAGGTGGAGGTGATGGTGGTGAAGATGGTGTAGAAACAGGAACAGGAGTAGACTCGGGTGAACTCCAAGTAGGAGGCGGAGGGACATAGACATCTCGTTGATAGTAGATGGTACCATTATGTCACCTGATGGGGAAAATACATAACAAACTCAAAGAAGGTGACATCAGCACTAACAAAATATTTCTTGTTTATGGGATCATAACAACAATAGCCCTTCTGAGTCCGAGAGTAACCAACAAAGACACACTTGACATCTCTAGGAGAGAGTATGTCAATTCCAGGAGTCAGGAGATGAACAAAGGCAACAGTACCAAAGACATGTGGAGTAAGTGAGAATAATTCCTTGTCAGGGAAAATGATAGAGATAGGAATTTTCTCACCAAGAACGGATGACGACATACGATTGACCAGGTAGCAAGCGGTAAGAACAACATCCTATATGGATATAGGTTTGAAAATCTATGGTAACATCTTCCAAAAAATGCCAAAATTGACGTGAAGTTGTTAAGGTTACCTACTTCATGAAGTAGGATCCCTTTCCTCTATTATTTATAATATCTATATTATCGATATTATTATATATATTATACCTTAAAGACACGAATAAACTAAAAAATTGCAAAATTAAAAAGAAATTAAGATTATAAAAATACAAGAATAAAAACATTAAAGACATATAAAAATTAAATATAAATAAAAACCCACACAAAATTCAAAAATAAAAGAAAAGGTACAAAAATAATTATTAGTAGTTTTTACTAATTAATAATAATAATAATAATTAAAACTCTCTAGTTTTTTCTTAGTGGTTCGACCCCTACTACTTTGTCACTATACATCTTATGTAGGATATAATAAATTTTACATCGTGTTTCTATATTGTTCTACCTATATTGTGGGTTGATTGTTTGAGAGGATTGTTTGAGTTTCGAGTACCATGGGAGCAGTCGATATTGTGATCGTCGGATAAAACGTGTTCGATACCGCACGCCCTCCAAGACTAGGCGTTAGGAATCTCATCCGATCCCGATCAACACATATATAACCTTACAACTTTTGGTATTTAGTTTTAGTACTAAAAATTGTATATTTAGTGTAATATTTTGGGAAATATTACACGCAAGTATCCGACCTTCTATTTAATTGCATATACACCCTTATTAGGCTTATATTTTCTTTTATGCATATTTATTATTATTAAATAGATCCTGTATGTTTAAAATGTTAGAGAAATATCTTGGATGCCTTATAAATAATCTGTTCATGCCCATATTTTTATTTGATATTTTACAACAATATTCTATTTTCAAAAAAATAAAAATCAAGCATTTATTCTCTGTTTGCTTAGTAAAATACAAAAACATATTTAAAAAATCTAAAAAATGTACTATATACGTTACTATAATGCTACACACAAGCCAAAAATCATAAAAAAATAAAAATCTTAAAAATTACAACCCTAAAAAGAATATAAAAATCTATAAAAATATAAAAACTCAAAAATATTGTTTTCAACTTCTTATTTTTCATTATTATATACAATATATATTATTAATAGTTTTGGAAAATTTTAAGTCTATTATCTATTTTTAAAACCCTCCAAAACATTCAACCTATTTATTATATCTCTATTTTGTACATTTTAATACTTTAAAAATACATAAAAATTATTAAAAATTATATGAAAATCATAAAATAGAGAAAAAATATTGAAAACAAAAAACATTTTATTTTTGGATATTGAGTATATTTTTATATATAATTATAAAGCCCTATATGTAGTATGTATAGTTTATAATACCTATATACTACAAATCATTATTACTTATAAATGCATATTATATTTTAAACTTTCAAAAAAAATGATTGTCCCTTATATATACCCTATATATTATTTATAATATCTATAATATCATTATTATTACGTATATAAATATCTATTATATTTAAAAAAAGAAATCAAAATTTTTCAAAATTAAAAAGAAAATAAACTTTAAAATTTTAAAATATAAAAATTACAAAGCATTAAAATTCATAAAAAATAATTATAATTAAATCCCACAAAAAATCGAAAAAGAAAAAATACACGAATCAATATTATTGTTTATTATTAATTAATAATTATTATATCTATCCTCAATTTTCTCTCAGTATTTCGTCCCATATACTTGCTGACTATACACATACTTTGCAGGGTATAATAAATTTCATCTCGCACACTTAGTTTTTATTTCATATATCATGGGTTGATTGTTTGTCTGATTGGATTGATCATATGTCGAGAGCTGAGTGAGTATTAGTACAACGATTGACGGATCCGACTTGTCGGACACCGCATGATCCTCCAAGACCGAATGTTAGACATTCCTCGTCAATCTCGTTACCACTCATCCACAGGTGGGCACAAACACACGCTCATTCAATCCTCTCCATTCGGTGCTCGCCAAATTACTCTTTTCTTGTAGTGCACCATGTGAGCAGATTGAGACTGCAATCATGCTCACGTTTATTACATTTTTTGTAGTGATTGTGATATTTTTTGTGCACTTTAATATGATTATTTTCTTCGTAGTTAAGCATATCCGAAAAAATTAGGATGTGTTAAGCATATCTAAAAAACCTATAAAATATTCCAATACGTTTAAATTTATTGAATAATTCAAAAAATATGAAAATTTTACCTTTTAAGATGGAAATATAAACCAATCATCAATACTAGAGATGTAAATAGTTAGACAAAGATATGTATTATTGTATTTTTAGATGTTTTGATATATATATATATATATATGAATGTTAATATAGATACTGACATATCTAAAAATATCTTAGAATATCCTTAAAGCCAATACTAAAACAAAACATTTATGGATTGGGTTTGGATATATAATAACACATACAAATTAGCTTAAATTTATGCATGTATGTATTGGATGGGTAAATAATATATTAACTATATTTATTTAATAGGAAATATATAAAATTCTGAAAAAAATAATAAAATTTTATGGGATATAAGATCCGCAACAATAAAATGAGTTTATAATGATAACACTTTTTTATTTATGTCATTATATCATTTGTTGGTAAAAATTTAAGGCTATATATAATTCATTGTAAAATGATTTTTGTACCTGAAATTAGCTCCGAATGTCTAATGATATTTCAACAAATATGGCATGCATATTTAATTTCAAATAATGAATAATAAGACCTCACTGTATTCTCATTTTGTTGTAGCAATACAAATAAATCTACAATAAATATTAATGTATTAAAATAAATATCTTGATATAAATACAAACATATGTGCGTATCTTCACAAGTATTCATGCCTATTTTATAACACATGGAGATATGGATATCAAAATCTATATAAAGCAACAGAAAACATGTCATTATCCATGTGCGTTCCTTGTGCTAAAAATATATCAAACACATTTTAGGAAGCCCTGGACATCCTTCCTTTCCAAAACAAAGCCTTGGATATCCTAGCAAGCGCTCCTGTTCAGGAATGGTAAAGGAAAAGAAAATCAGAAGAAGAAAGTTGCAGCACTTGGGAATGGAGAAAAAAGAAGCATGTCAAGAATGAGCAACAGACGAAACGTTACCCCCTCTCGTATATGCATGGAAGGAAGGAAGAAGCATTGCGCCGTCAAACCTTCCAAAACCCTCACCTTCCCGTTATGTCGCCGTCCCCTAAAGCGACACCTGATTCCTAAGATCCATTGGATGTCCGGTCAACGCAAACGGTGCACGGAAACCCTAAAAGGACGCGCCACTTGGCATCACCCTCCTCTACTACGAACCCAGCACGCGAAACAGCCACGCGCCCTTTTGATCAAAACCCTAACTGCCATCATCCGCTCTATATACTATCCTTGCAGCCGGAGGAGGAGAAGGCTCTCTTCAAATGGACAGCAAGAGCAGAAGCAAAGGCAAGGGCAAGGCCACCGCCTACGAAGAATTCGATGATGATCGCCTTGCCCTACGCCTCGCACTCCCCAGCGACGATCCTTCTCCTTCATCACCTCCCCCCTCGCCGCTGCCGTCGCTACCGGTCGTCACCCTCACGTTTCCCATAGCCCCGATCCTACCCTCCTCCCTCTTCCCCCCGCGAGAAATGCCGGTGCTTGTCGCAGCACCGCCCTCGCCCGAACATGAGGCCGACCCGCAACGCGAGGATGTAGCCTCATCTTCTCCTCCTCCTCCCACTCTTCCACCCCAGCTGCCACCGAGGCAGATGCGCGCTCCGCGTAACCCGATTGCTGGTGGGAAGTCGGAGCGCATCGTTCCGCCATACCCGTGGTCGGCCGACCGGCGTGCTGCAGTGCTCCCGTTGGTGACACTGCTGGAGATGGGGGTCACGGTGGTACACGGGTACGCGCAGTGCAAGAAGTGCGACTTCGTGACGAAGATGCGGTACGACTTGGAGTCGCACTTCATGAAGGTGGCGAGGGTGATCGTGAGAAGGAAGGACCTGATGCACAACTGCGCGCTGTCGGAGTTGATGTACCTGCGGATGGAGGCGTGTCCGTCGTGCAAGCAACCCAATTGCATGAGGCCGGTCATCGCCCCGAAGAAGAGGGACATAAATTGGTTGTTCATGCTGTTGGGGCAGACGATCGGGACGTGCACGCTCGATCAGCTCAGGTACTTCTGCAAGCACGCAAGGCGGCACCGGACCGGGGCGAAGAACCGCGTGCTCTACTCGACCTACATGGCCCTCTGCAAGCAGTTGGATCCCGATGGTCCATTCAATGATTGATCTAGTTGCAGATCGAGTTCGAGTTCGAGCTCGTCTTCAAAGTCTATCTAGATTGGTAAGGAGACAAAACTGGAAGTGGTTGTGTTGATTCTGGGTTAATCTTTATTAGGCAGCTTCTAGGGTTTCTATTTCATGTTTCCTTCCCTTTGTTGTGGAGGTGTGTTATGTACCATGAGTAGTGAGGAAGGTGGAAAAGGGTGTCGTTGATTTTTTATGAAGGAGAGAAATCTTTAATGACGTGTTCGATTGTTAACTTGTATGTTTCCAGGGAACTGTCAATGTCGATGTCTTGTTTATAACAAAACAGCATGTATTATATGTCGGGATGAAAATGATCGGATATAGATACGAATTTAGATATAATCATATCTTTATTCATTTTAAAATACGAACGTTGATGGATATGAACAATGACATATCATATCTTTAGTAATAAATGTGAATGTAAAATAAATACGAATCGGATACAAATAATAGCATCATGTATTATAACAACACAGCATGTATTATATGTCAGGATGAAAATGTTTGGATATAGATACGAATTTAGATATAATCATATCATTATTCATTTTTAAATACAAATATTTACGGATATTAACAATGGTATATCATATCTTTAGAAATAAGGAATATAAAATAAATACGAATCGATACAAATAATAACAGAAAAATTTAATAGATTAACTAATATATCAGATGATTTAATATAAAATAGATGTACAGGATATAATATATCTCCTCTCAAAGAAAGATGCAAAACCGCGACTCATTAGGTGGATCTTACTCCTTCGACGAATTGGATTTCGAAATGAATAAATCCGTTAGGGTTGAAGTCGTGGCCGACTATTTCTCTGGCCTATGAACCTGCACACATGCAACCTATCCAAGATCATTTTCCGGATGAACAACTCTTGACTCTTTCTAAGGCTGATCCCCCCTTATCAATAGAAAAGTTTTATCAGCAATAGTGAATGTACTCATAAAAAGCCGTTACTCACAATTATAAATTTAATACATGTATTGAAATATACCAACATATTTTTTTTAATCAATAAAGTATGTTATCCGTGCAAAGCACGGTTATGCAACACTAGTAATAAGTACTGCTAAAGTTAGTTAGACAAATATTAGTTTGCCCCAATTAGAAATCTCTCCCGATCGCTTTTGCGATGGAAGGATCTTCGCATGTATGGAGCCTATCGCACGTTCGATTATGATA